>JAJEKV010000087.1:1311408-1726408 GCA_021234155.1 Isoetes taiwanensis
TACGGGTCGCCTAATAATGTTACTCGACCGCACCAGTATACTGCATACCAACTTGATACTTGAGTCCAAGGTCACTTACTTTCGACACCACACCTTTTGCGTAATGGATGTCTACACGCGATCTCCAAGGCAAGTTAGACCAGCTCACGGCGAACACACGCCGCAGATACTCTTTGAAATAGTCAGAGACTCAAAATGTGGTAATTTTGCAAGCCAATTCCGACTTCAAGCTCCTCTCACATTCCCAACTTCTCCGGACAAGTCGACACCTCACACGCTAAGGTCACTTAACCGCATCGGGCCTTCCAAGATATCATTGCATTACAAGATACCGCCTGATAGTCGAGCGCATTGTGCCAGATGATGCGTAAGAAAAAAGCTAACAACCTATCAGCTTGCTTCGCTATTCCCCCGACTATCCGAAGCCTGGCCACCATGACTATGTGCTAAAGGAAAACACTTTTCTTTATTCTCGGGTCGAGAAACAAGGGTGATACCACAAGTCCCTCCTCGGGATCAGAGCCGGAGCATCGGAACTTAAATCGGGCTCCTGATGTCTGGCTCCACGATCGAGGCACACACACTTTTGTGCTCGCCACTTCAGGATATCCCACAGCTGCGTATCTCGACCATTTCGCCTCGTAACCATAAAATTTCCGGGCTTGGTGTCATCATGCACGAATTTCACCGGCACATGTTACTCAGCTCATCTCGATAAATGCAATCGTAGAACTTTAAAGGAGATACAAAGCAAAGAAGTTCTTTTGACCAAGAAGAACAAGTACCTCCAAGATACAAAATTTCAAGAACCGCTACCTCGTATCACATGCCTTTCTACGAAGAAGTGGAGCTATGGCTAGTCAATCCTGGCACGCCCTCTGCACACTATACAACTCTCACCAAGAACTTCTGACCTTGCACGCTTGTTCTACAACATTATGCTTCCTTGCACAAATGCGACACCTGAAATGTTCTAACGCCCTCCCCGATGAGTAAGACCCCCGCACTGCGGATACATTACGTACATCTCCAAGGTATGGAGACAAGCACAAACAACAATGAGAAGATATTATTGGAATTCCGCTAACGATGCGTGATGACCGCACCAACCCCAAACAACCGAAAGTACACTAGTAAGTTTGATACCCTGATCAAGGTCAATTCCCAGCATGGAGACAAGAATTTGACCACTGAAGTCAAAGAACATGCAGATTGACACCCACGGCAATTGCAGCAGACAACGTTGGGACCCACGCTTCATCCGCAGACGCAAATGGCGTGGAGGATGAGACTTGGACAACACCAACAACCGGATATACATGCCCAATGCGAAATTGCGGGAAGACCGCCTAATGCACCGGTCTTGTAACCTTCCTTCAGTTGCTGCCAAAACTTCAGCTGATCCATCCAGATTTCGCAAGCGTAATTCTCGTGGCAAAGACTCATGACCATACCCTAGTATGCGTAAACGCAAGTGCCGTGATCCATTTTTGTAACCCCAATGCAAATGCCGGAAAGTTCGTTGAACCTTGTCTTATACATGGAGATCACAAATCTTCCATCGAGATCCACTTCACTGGAGAACATGATTAAGGCTTTCATAGGAGCAACCGAATGTTTGGCATCCGTGACTCAAGCAACTGAAAAGACCTAACAACACTGAATACAGTAGTCGAAGCCTCCTCATCTCTATATATATTCAAGATCGTAGTTATGAACTAGGATTCCCACCCCTAATTCATGCCCCTTTTCTGCAGCCAATAAGTGTGGCTTGGTAGGGGAGGTTAGCCCCAGGCTCCCGCGCATACACTGTGCCTATACTTGCCGATGAGGGCGTAGGCCCCACCGCCACGGTTCAAGAAGAGGGATCCACATGGCGCCACGGCTGGGCCAAAGCCCAAGAAGCGTAAGACCCAAAGGTAGGATTCCACGGCGGGCTACTTGTCTGTTAGCACGTGCCGCGACAAATTTCAGATTCCCTGCTCGAGTGCCCAAGTAGTGGAGCACTTGCCGCGATGCTGAGGATCAGATTCAGCCCGTGAGGCTACCCGTGTTCCTATATATTGTGCATTTTTTGCCTTTCAAAAAAGTAATTCGTGAGTGTTCTTTTGTGTCACTACAGAGCGTACATGCCGTCAGCTCGTTGTGCGCTTCTTTGAGCCTTCATTGTACACCTCCTGTTTTGATCACGGATTGCCGTACCTCCGCCAAGTGTCTTGTGTGTTTCGATTGCATGCAATTCGTCGCTTTATCCGAAGCTTTCGTTTCTTTCCTCGGCACAAAAATCCCGCGGACAAGAGTGGTCACTCCCTCACGGACTTCCGGGCGATCTCGGCTGCAGATCTGTCCTCAGCCCATCCCTAATTCCAAACAAAGAATCCAGAATTTTCCCTCTAAATATCAGCCGACTTTGCACGCCTTCCCTCACTGTAGGGATTGCCAGACCCCGTGAGACCTGACCTCAAAAGCAAGTGAGGTAGCCCTTTCCCGGCCAGTCCCCATCGGAGCGCAAATGCCATGGCCCCTTCCCTCGCCAAGAGAGCTCTGGGCTTCCCGGCTTCCCATCCCACCCATGCTGAATCCACCCAACCGCCAGTACTGTGTCCAAGATCCGCCGCATTCATCAACCGCCGCCCCGTTTCCAGAAACTCAGTAGCCAGCCAGCCGAAAGGAGATTTGATCTTCGCCACGGCGTCATCCGTAATAGCAATTTAATTTAGGGAACTGAAAGATATTTGCCATTTTTTTCAAGTAATAAAAAGAAACATGAACCTCTACATGGCAGATTCCCCGCAGCCCACTTAGGCCATCTAAGCATTTAAACGGTTGGACATGAGCCACCATGCTTCTGGAGAAAGGGTGGTCTTCCTACCAACGCAAACTCTGGTCTCAGGTACCGCCTGTTCGAGCGGCGCAGTCGCGATATTCCCCGAAGGGGAAGCTGTTCAGGCCAGGGCCTCTATATGACCTGGGGCTTAACCGCCTCGAAGGCTTTACGGTCCATCTCTCCGCAAACACCTCCTGCCATGATCACATTGCAAAGACTCGGGCTCAATCAATTGGTATTACGGCCCGTTCGAACCCCGCGGGCTTCGCTGTAAAGTTACTGAAGGCTTGGCTTGCCTGTTGCGACACTTAGATTATGAGCCAGTTTGCAGCTAAAAAATGAAGCAATAAGAACCGGAAGGAATGGGGTTTGGATCATTGGCTATCCCGAGATCCTCAACAACAATTTTAAGTATCGCAGCAAGGCTTTGGCCGGTATTTGCCATTATATGAGGAGGATAAATCCAAACCCATTCACACCCCTATTAAGCCGCCAATTGCAGCTTTGGCCATGTCCTTAAAGTGCAACCGACAACTTCAAAATTTCCAAAAACGAACCCTTCAATAACCTAGCAACAATACGGTTTACGCCGGGAGGCCATATCCCAATCAGATTCACCGTGATCTTGCAATATCATCACGTGAGGGAGGGTGAGGCCACCTTCCTGCAGTCACCCCAAAGATCCTTCTCCCAAAGGCCCTTGGCCACGGGACAGCGCCCCTCCCACAAATTGTAAACCCACTCGCCAATGGATTCAAAACGTTGAGATTACCCTCTAAATTAAGTTTCGGGAGTGTAAGACCACTCTTTCTCCAAGAAGTGCCAAACTAGCTCATATCCACACGCTCCTAGTCAATTGGCGAAGAGATGGCCCAGAATATTGTCATGTAAAGGGTTCATGTTTCTTTTCGTTGCCAAAAATGTAGTATAACTTGGTCCCTAGGGTAATGTCACCATTCAGGACGACATGGCTAAGTCAATCTCCATTCCAGGAGCCTTTGTACTGCCGAACGACAAAACACTTGGGTTTTCTACATGGTGGAGGCGTGGGACGCCACGGTTTGATAAGTTTTCTGACGGATCTCATTTTTTTGAACTGCTTTCGGCGAGTTACTTGAACAGTGGATTCAATGGTGGTGAGAAATCGAGCCCCGGGAAGGGGGCATTGGCATTTGCCTGCCCTCGGCGAGCCGGGGGAAAGGCTCCCTGGCAACCTTTAGGCTTCGTCCCCCAGGGTCGGCCTAATATTAAAATGCGGTGAGGAAGCCGCCGCAAAGTCTGGCCTTCGATTTGGGGAAGGATGTCAAGAAGATCCCTCTATTCTATCCATTGCCAAACTCCTCTACCAAAAATTCCAAAGGTTATCATATTTCTTGCATAAAGTCCTAGTCATCATGTCCATGTCACCACCATCTAGCCATATCACCCAAAAATTTGCCAACATCACCCAATGAAAAAGACCAAAGATGGACATCTTTTCGTTTTTGGCCTAGTCAAAACTTGGCCTTGCTTACTTGGCATGCCATGTCACCATTTGGAGTGCCTAGATGGCGTGTTGAGTTTAGGTGGCATGTTTGAGCCACCTTTGGCATGTAGGAGCCTAGGTGGTATGTTTGAGTTACCTGGCATGTTGCTCATTACGGCACGTTACCTTGGCATACGTTTGAGCCACCTTGGCATGTTGAGTTCCATGTTAATACACGCGGGCATGTTTGAGCCACCTTTGTCGCCAGCCCAGGGTGGCATGTTTGAGCCCCGCTGGCATGCTGGGAGGTCCAACATGCCAAGGTTTGCTCAAACATGCCACCTAGGCTCCCAACATGGCCACCTAAGCTCAAACATGCCACGGGCCTCCCCAACATGCCACTTAGGGCTCCAACATGCCAACGCGGGCTCAAACATGCCACGCAACAAACATGCCAACGGGCTAAACATGCCAATGGCTCCAACATGCCACCTAGGTTCATTGCCAACGCTGGCTCAAACATAACATGCCCAACATGCCCCTTGGCTCCAACATGCCAAGATAAACATGCCACCTAGTCTCCGCAACATGCCACCTACCAAACATACCAAGGTAGCTCAAACATGCCACATTGGGCTCCAACATGCCACCTAGGCTCAAACATACCACCTAGGCTCTAACATTGCAGTGGCTCAAACATATAAGTAGGCTCAAACCGCCACCCACCCCGGCACCATTGGTGGCTCAAACATGCCACGTGGCTCCAACATGCCACCTAGGCTCAAACATGCCAAAGTGGCTCAAACATGCCATGTGGCCCAACATGCCAACCTAGGCTCATGCCAAGGTGGCTCTCTGGAGCCAACATGCCACCTAGGCTCCAACATGCCAAGGTGGCATGTTGGAGCCTATTGTTGAGCCACCTTGGCATGTTGGAGCCTAGGTGGTATTTTTGGTGCCTGCTGGCATGGCTAGGTGGCATGTTTAAGCCACGCTGGCATGTTGGAGCCTAGATGGCATGTTTGAGCTGCCTTGGCATGTTGGAGCCTAGGTGGTGTGTTTGAGCCACCTTGGCATGTTGGAACCCACGTGGCATGGTTGAGCCAGCTTGGCATGTTGGAGCCTAGGTGGCGTGTTGGAGCCTAGGTGGCATGTTTGAGCCACCTCGGCATGTTGGACCTAGGTGGCATTTTGGAGCCCGTGGCATGTTTGAGCCACCTTGACATGTTGGAGCCTAGGTGGCATCTTTGAGCCACCTTTTCATCTTGGAGCCTAAGTGGAGGACATGTTTGAGCCACCTTGGCACGTTGGAGCCTAGGTGGCATGGTTAAGCCACCTAGGCATGTTGGAGCATAGGTGGCATGTTTGAGCCACCTTGGCATGTTGGAGCCTAGATGGCGTGTTTGAGCCTAGGTGGCGTGTTTGAGCCTAGATGGCGTGTTTGAGCCACCTTGACATGTTGAGCCTAGATGCAGTGTTTGAGCCTAAGTGGCATGTTGGAGCCTAGGTGGCCACCTTGGCATGTTTGAGCCACCTTGGCATGTTGGAGCCTAGGTGGCATGTTGGAGCCATCTTGGCATGTTTGAGCCACCTTGGCATGTTTGAGCCTAGGTGGCATGTTTGAGCCTAGGTGGCATGTTGGCTTGCTTTTTTCAAATTTATCTGGTGCCAGACTAGTCTTTCGGGTTTCTTTGTATTGGGTTATGGTGCATATGATTTTACTGCACGCGCCCGTTCACTTGGAGCTTATTAGGTTTAGGCTTGGGCTTGATCGGACCATCGGCATGTGCATGTATTTGTACATTTTGGTGTATCCATTGTTTATCGTGATAATTCAATGGTTTAACAATGGTTAAAACTTAAAAAATACAAAAGGTTGCACTTAGGCGATAAGGTTGCACTTAGACGGGGGCATTTTAAAATTGTCTGGGGGGCAAACATGGGTATTATTAGCAAAGGGGCATTTTTAACAATTTGTGAAAATCTGTGGGTATTTTTTATAATTTTCCCATAAAATAATGAATTTTCTAGGCGTGGAAAATGAAATAATATTTTATATCTGGCGTGATCTTTTGTCAAAGGCGAGATAAAGCGCAATGGATCTTGATCCGAGTCCTTTGATCTTATTGGTCTTTATTTAGCGGTTCAACTTGACTCAAAGATGAATGGTCTAGATGTTGATCCTAGTCCTATGATATTCTTTGGCTACTAAAATGAAGGGCTGAGATTGAAACCGAGATTATCCGCCATTGGGCATCTTGTGTTTCTTTCTCCGGGGGTTACGCTATGGCTTGGCGCGATAGCAAAGCAGGCTATAGCGATGGTAGTTCCGGGGCTATGGTGGTAAATGATAGTTGGTTGGCCATGGCGATGGCGCGATCCGGCAGATCCGGATGGCTATGGCGATATGATCCGCCAAAGGCTATGGCGGCGTGATCCGCGAGATGGGTTATGGCGTTCAGCGCGATGGCAAACATGTTTTTTCCATTCTAGTTTTACCTAAAAATAGGGCCGGCAACATTTCGCCGAGATTTGATTCCAAGGAGCTGGGCTTTGCTTGTCCTTCAAGGAATGCGTAAAAGAGAAAGCAATGAGGGCTTTTCGACCCAACTTCAAACTCCAAGCGTGCAAATCGGGAAATCGACCCTACTTGAAGCTCCATTTGTGGTATTTTCGGATTTGTTGGCCGATATTGTCTTCACCCTCGGGATCATCAGCATTTGAATGCCTCACCTGTTTTGTTAAAAGGAAGAATGAGAAGAGGCGACCACTTCACCGGCCAATTGGGATGCCATTGCTTTTCTCCGCAACTCCTTCAGCGGCCGACCACTACCAAGATGCGCTCTGAATTTTTATATTGGTTTTGCTTTGCTTTTTGTGTTGCTGCTAATTTCATGCCTTGCAGTGCTGCTCTGAGAATGAAATGCCAGCCGAGAAAGTGCAGAATATAAGTTGCAGAGGAGCAGATTCTTGAAGAAACAAAGATGCCCTTCTGGTATCTCCTGTTCTACCATCTTTTTTTTCAAAGCATATTTTTACTTTTGCTAACATATTTTCCACTGATCTGCTTGTTTTTGGCAATGCAGATATTGAAGCCCCTTTGTTTTAACTTGTTTACATCATTGGAGATATGAAAGCATAAAGCATAAAGCTGATTGTAACTTGGAATTGATTTTAATTTGCAATATATTGCTGATTACATTATATTGTTCTTTGCTACATTTATACAATGCATAATATAGTGCAGAATGCATTGATCTGTTGAAGATTGTAAAGTTTGGAATCTGTTATTTAAAAATAAGACGATACTTCGGTGAATAATGTGATTGTATGCTTTGAAATTTGAAGTGGAAATGTATGCTCATTGGACAATGAATTTAATTTACTATTGCAATTTAATTCCTTTTCCTCATGAACAATGAAAAACAATGCCATCCTTAAGTTTCTTATAATTGTTGTTTTTGTTTTAGTCAACACATTGTTTAAAACTACAGTAGAAAAAAACATATGTTATTGTACAAAAACACAACGCGTAGTTGCACTATAAAAACGAAAATAACATGTGGACAATTTAAGGAAACTATGCTACAAAATCTTCCATATAATGGCTATGCATTGTTATTAGGTGAATACCACATTTAAAAACTATAAGGGCTATGCATTGTTTTTAGGTGAATACCACATCAAAAAACTATGCGTTGTTTTCATTTTTGAGCAAAAACCACACATAAATCTACGCATTGTTTTTCTTTGAAAACCACAGTAAAAAATACACATAAATATGCGTTGTTTTTTGTAAAAAACCCACGCATAAAAACTACATGTTTTTTGTGTGTGAAAAACCACACTAGAAAACTACGCATTATTTCTAGCATTTTCGGAACATTACTATGCATGACTTTTAAGTGTTGTTTTTTTGCAAAAAAGACAGCAAAAAACTACACGTAGAGTAGATTTTGAGGTTATAATACCTTAGGAGCTGTAATTGGTGGAACAGAACTTGCAGAGGTACCTGAATGAAGCCTAGCACGTGTTTGCACAACCATAACATCTTGTTCTTCTTGCTCTTCTGCACAAGTCTCAATAAAACTAACATTTGACACCTGTTTACCTTTTTCTTGCTTTGCAAGGTAATTCTTGACACTGCAGAATTTCTCCTCATGACCTATCTCTTTACAAAAAGAACAAACAGGACATTCTCTACCAAAATGGCCCCTTTTGTGGCATTTAGGACAATATCTTGCAAAGCAATTTTCAGCCCTATGGTAGGGCTTACCACAGTTTGTGCATTCAGGTATGATAGAGCTAGAAGAAAGAGCATTATTACCATTTTTTAACTCCATAAGTTGTTTGGTAACTTCTAAAAGAGCTTCAGATACCTTACTTATCTCAGATTTCATTTCTGAAACCTGAGGGTCTAACTCTTCAGCTTTTGGCTTCTTCTTTTCTTTTTTCTCGAACCGCATATTAAGGCAAAGATTAGCATAATGTAACTCCCCGCCAATATCATGATGAGGAGGGTAGAATGGATCTCGACTTCTTCATCAGGCAAATAGCTTAGCATTTCTACTAAATCTGACCTTTACAAATGTCTTATGGATAGAATCTAGCTCACCAAACTTTTGAAGTTTTAATAGCTTCCTATAGATCTTAGGCCTGGACATCAAACCTCTGATAAAGGAAGCAACCAGATGCAAAGTTGGGTGGGAAACATGGTTCCTATTACATACCAGCAAATAAGAGTTAAATCTTTCCACATCTTTGTTTCACACTTTCACCGATTTAATAGAAAAGGAATTGAGCTCAAAACAAGATCCCGGGGTGAAGTAGTCTTACCAAACCTTGGATGTAAATCTTTGTTCCAATTCATCCCACTTAGTACCTATTGACAGTTCAAAATCCAACCAGGACCTGGCCTCATCACCTTTCATGCATTTGGTAAATTCAGCAAACCTGGTACCTTTCTTCTTTCCATGCTCCTCATAATATTCTTCAAAAGTCTTCAAGAAATGGTTAGCATTCATGGAAGAATCATAACAAGGGGGAGAAACAGTCTGAGAAGCTCAAAATGATAAGGAGCTTGAGGAGGAATAGGCAAAGTGGAAACATTTGCAACATTTGTTGTGGATCTGGTAGCCACTTTCATGCTTACCCCTACTAAATCTGGTTGACCTGTTACCTCAGGTGGTTCAGCAGGCTCAGCAAGCTTTCTTGGCGCCATGGAGTTCAACTTCCAGGTGAAAATCTCGGTAGGACCTCCAAAATGTTAGCCTAAAACCTGGAATTTTAGTCTAACCTCAAGGAAGCTCAAACAAAATGGTTAGGACCTCCAGATCACTTAGGGTGATCAATCCTTAACATATGAAGCGAGAAAAGTCATTTTGGAATGCTGGTTTTTTCAAAATCACTAGAGTCCCTGAAACTGAAAAAACTGTCAGAGCAAAAACTGACCTAGTAGACACACCTTTTGAGATTTTCAAGATCTGGTTAGTGGTATAGATGGTCGACAAGCAGAGGAAACTCTTGGTGAAAATTTGGCTTGATTTGGATGAAGGAAGGTCAAGAAAACCGAGGTCAAAGTCAGGTCAAAAAGTTGGCCAGTGCCAAAACAGAGAGCCAAAATTTGCAGATGGAGTTTGATAAGGAATTTTTGGTTGGGATTTGTGCAGACAACTTCAGAATGGCCTCTAGATCACAAGCATAAGGTTTAAATAGGAAAAAGATGTTTTAGTTTTTCTGTAAATAGCAAAAGCCTCAAGAAAAAGGCAAAATCTGTAACAGTTATGAAGAAAAATCTTTTTATATGTTTTTCTTGGATGTATAAGCTCCTAGGATCATTATGAGGATGAAGTATAACTATTTGAATGGGATATAACTTGAAGTAAATATTTTGGCTTTGTATTTTGGTTTTTTAACTCAACCCATGCAAGATTTTACAAGATAAATGAATAATGATGACAATAATTTTCAAAGGTAAAGAATGTATATTATAGCAAGATAATCTGAGAAAAGTCCAATAGTATTAAAAGGTATTACCCAAATAATGATGCTTGAGAGCAGATCCCGAACAATAACCGAGCTTCTAGGAAGCCAAAACTACCAATGAAGCAAAGCTAAGAAATTATTTAAGTTATGGGTTGAAGCGTTTTGATGTCAAACAAGTCATACATGGTAGATCTCCAATTAGAGCAGAATAGAACACACCTGGCTCACGAGCGAGCAGCAAGATAATATCAAAATATCGAATAAGCCAAGATCACAAAGGTCTATCTCCTCGAGGGGACGTCTTGATTTGATCGTATCGGGTTTAAGAATTGTTCTTCCTCTACCGAAAGTGATTTAAGGCCAAATTTGAGCAATTTCTATCGGATCGAAAGTGCCCTGCAGGATCCCCAAGGTCCGGAAAAGGCTCGTGAGATAATTTTGGTGGAAATTGGCGGGATTCAATCCAAATTTAGGCACGAATTGGCTTCGGATTTAGCGATCTTCCCTATATTTTTTAGGGTTCATCGAAAAATTCTTGAATGCTATATATCCCACGGGGCTAAAATGGTTACGGCGGCCCGTATATAATCTAATGATGCCGACGTGTTTAATAAACTCGCGTGCCCACGCATAGGGGGGACGTGTACCAGTTGTTCCGCCCCCCACTGCCACGTGGAAATGGGAATAAAAGGGTGATGTGGAAACAATGTAGGGATGATGTGGAAATAGATAGGGTAGATAGGCTAGAATAGGTTTTATTTTATGGCACGATCCCAAGAATCCAAATTTGAAGGCCTTCCCAAGGGTTTTTCAAATTTTAAAAGACCAAATTAGCTCTTTTGCCAAGCTTTCCATCTAGAGATTTTAGGTCAAAACCGAAACATTTGAATTTTGCTCCCTTTTGACCCATGGTCAATGAATCTTACAACTTGGGGATGGTGAAAAAATCATGGGAAAAGGATGGGGAAAAGGTGTAAATAGGGCTATAATAGGGTTTAGGAGGATGAAATGTGGGTTGAAAAAAATAGAGTTTTCTTTGCCTTTGAAGTTTTCAAAGGTCATTAGGGGGCAATTCTCAAATGAAGGTAGGAACAATAAAAATGGATAGTGGAATGATGAGAAAAAGACTCAAAGGTGGAAAAATGGTGAAAGAAAGGTTTCATGAAGGCTCTTGGGACATAAAAAGGTGGATATAAGATGCATGGAATGAAG
The DNA here is from genome assembly GCA_021234155.1 of Isoetes taiwanensis. NCBI lineage: Eukaryota > Viridiplantae > Streptophyta > Lycopodiopsida > Isoetales > Isoetaceae > Isoetes > Isoetes taiwanensis. The sequence continues at coordinate 1,322,898 of JAJEKV010000087.1, forward strand.
AGAAGATGGGTACCTCTGTAGCATTTGATCTCATCTCAAATTGTTTCTAAAGCTCAAATCATACCTCATAGTGAAAATAAGTTTGCTCAAAAGCCTAAGGGTCTTCCAAACTTCTATAAGGGTCTTCCAAACTTCGAGGCTAGAATAAGAGCAAATTTCACTTCCAAGATGGCATTCTCATGTGTGTGACCTCAAAATTACTAATGCAACTCAAATAAGCTTCATAAGGTTGAACTTTGATGAAATGCCTTGTGGCTCCTTTTGATAAACTTGCTATAGCCTTTGCACCGGTCTTCAAATCAAAGGAAAAATGTTAAACAAATGGGAATGTGTCTAGAAAGGTGCTTTACCTCAAGGAAAAGACTAGGCTATAAAAGGAGATCCCCAATGCCTTCCAATCTTGGTCAAATGTCTTCCAAACTCTAATGGGATCACAATAACCTGGAACTTTTCCTTAGAGGAAATATAAATGAGACAAAAGTTTTGATACATAGATGCTGGTCCATGTTGCCAAAAATGGGCAACACCATCTGCTAGGAGCAGGTCCCACCAACCTTATCTCATTTGGAATATGTATCAACAAATGTACCTGTGTATATAAGCACATTGTTTATTGTACCTCTAGTTGTTAGAAATAAAATTACATGATTGCATAGAATTTGGTTAGTAGTATCTATAGGTCAAAAAAACTGGTGGGAAATTCCTTTTCAATGTCACAAAGCAAGATAATCACTTCCTCCTCCACTTTTGAGATATCGGCCACTTCAATTTCTTTGGAGGATACCCACCTTGCAAATTTATTCCAATCGAATATAATGCTCCTTATTTGTGGGGTCAAGAAGTTCCCTATCACACATAGAAGTATATGCTGCAAAGCCCATGTAATATCATTGCATACTTTGCAATATGATTTATTGCAAAAAATAGAAGTTTAAAAGTCAAAGCATACCTGGAGAAATTTTCCCTACATGCCTCGCCATCCACATTATCCATATGCTCACCATCATTATTTTTGTCATCACTGGCTTCTTCATTTGTTGGAAAAAATCCTGCTTGGTTTGGTGTAGGGTGAAAGCATGTTGTAGTGGAACACCCTGGGTGTCCCCCCCCCCCCCTAAAAATGTGGTGGGAGATATCAAATTTGTGGTGTGATTTTAAATGTTTGTTTGGCGCCTAGTGCATGTCTTGCCCGGATTCAATCATTTCTTGAACGCAACAACCGGGATTCCTACGCCACCCGGCCCCATTCCAATTTCCTACGCCATTGGTCCCATTCAATCTCCAACGAACCGGTTTCTAAACCCACGACCCACCCAGCTCACGCCTTTCCTGAAGCACACGGCTATGGCGCTTTAATCCGGTTGTGGATCAATCCAGTTCATACCTTCAATCATTTTAATTTGGAAGCAAATCGCCTAAAATCTCAAACTGGAGCACGGGTAAGAGAAAGAGAACTCGCAACAAGAGCGGATCATAAAAGACGCCAAAGGAAAAGACAAAGGGAAGCTAAAGAAGAATTAGCAAAAATTGCATCGAAGAGGGAGGATCCACCAGTAACGGCCTCTACTAGGGCGTCGGATGGTATTAAAATTGTTATCTTCATTTCATAGCACCATTAAAGGCTTGTCTAACAGGCGATAAGAAAGAGGTTTTACTAGATTTTTCGGCAGGATGACACAATGGACAGCGTGACGGTGAAGAGTCGAAAGATTTTGCAAGCCAAGAGCATTGTGGTCCAGCAACCTCGGGGCTTCCATTCAACTTGTGAAGAAGTCTAACAAGAATAATGAGCTTTAGCAGCCCAAGAGTAGTTGCCTTGCTATGGCGTAGAGGAAGCATTAATACAAAAGTGCTAATCCGCCGCTGTTCTGGTTTTGGTAAACTATTTGGGTGTTCATCCTAGGAATCTTACCAAAGCAAAATTGAAGAGGGAAGAGATAGATTGCAAAGGGGGGAAATGGTTTTGTACAAAAAGAGTTAGAAGAAGCAGATGCAATTCCCAATTACGTCATAGAACTTGTGCAGAAGCAATTTTGGACCGAAACGAAGAGGGTCTCTCCAAATGCAAAGGATGTTAAGTTCTTTAAGATTGGAACCAAATGTAAGAGAGGATCATGCCACTCACTATCCGGAAGAATCACGGGTTATTTCATTTCTTCATCTTCACCACATTTTTATTGTTAATGTGGTATGTGGTTAGTGATTGCTTGTGATATGTGGTTCTTCCGTGGTTAGTGATTGCTTGTGGTGTGTGGTGCCTATTAACTTTGTGATATATGATATGCGCCTAGTGTGGTGAGGCGCGTGGTGTGAAATAAATGTTGTCAATATACGCTTTGTGGTGCCTAGTGTGGTGAATAACATGGTTGTAAAATACATCTTTATAGAATATATGCTATGTGGTGCCTAGTGTGGTGAAAAATATGGTAAAAAATAAATGCTCTAAATATAACTTTGTGGTGCCCTAGTGTGGTGAATAACATGGTGTAAAATAAATCTTTGAATATATGCTATGTGGTCCCTAGTGTGGTGAATAACATGGTGTGGTGCCTAATTGTGGTGCATAGTGTGGTGCCCTAGTGTGGTGCGTGTAGGTGCCTAGTGTGGTGCCTAGTGTGGTGAAAAATATGGTGTAAAATAAATCTTGTAATATATTCTATGTGGTGCCTAGTGTGGTGAATAACCAGGTGTAAGATGAATGTCGTAATATATGCTATGTGTGGTGCCTAGTGTGGTGGAAAATGTAGTGTGCAATAAATATGCTGATCACCTTGTTATCTTCCTTGCGATTGTAAATTGTTGAGAGAAAATTCAAGGCGGAACATCCTAGTGTTATGATCAAGCAGGAGGATGTTTGAAAAGCTGAAACCATGGTTTGTTTGTAAAATTAAAGGACTTCAATAGTTGCTCTTTGTATATACCATGTTAGAATCACGGATGCTAATAGATGGCTTCAATAGTATGAGAACTAACTAACCCAAAAAGCTACGGTAACTTTGTCACCTCAAACATATATGGTGAATGCAGGGCGTCTGAATACAAAATAAGTAGCACAAGAAGTCTGCGTGGGGGAATTTTTATGTGAGAAAACTAGCTTCCAACCTTACCATAAGAGGGAATGTATTCCGGGTGAGTGTAAAGAGTGTGGATTAAGAAGTTCCCTATCCGCCCACATGAACAATCTAGTGATAGTGGCATGGTGAAGTGGGAATACCTAGACTATGAAAAACTGTGATTGTGAGATGGCAAAAGAAGAAGTCTAAGCTTCGTTTCACCAACACAATGAAACCGCAAGTCTTCCACCGGTGAACAAAATGTTGGAGAAGCTTCCAAAAATTTCCTTTACACAACTTCGGATATAAGTGGCGTGCCAAGCCATACAAAGAACTCCTTGATAACTTGCCCGAGATGCTTACCTATCCGTGGTTGACTTAGCGAGAATTATACTTTTAAGGAGCGGAATGAAGTTCACCATGCTGGGTCAACAACCGTGATAACTATATTTGTTCAAATAACCTATCGAGGTTGATCCACAAACGCAACACCATTGAGAAGGAAACACACTACTATGTGGCCGGATGATAGGGAAACATGACACACTTTTGTTCAACATTGTTTTATGAAACATTTTGAGTACTTAAAGCGAAGGCAATGTCCCCAAACAAAGACTATGTATTTTTGTGATGGTGCTGCATCACAATTCAAAGCACGAGGATCATTTTATTTTGTTGGAAGGTATAGTTGTGATACTGAGGAGGTCAACATGATGTGGAACTTCTTTGGATCAAACCATGGAAAAGGTGAACATGATGGGAAGGCAGCAGAATTGAAAAGATGGATACGAGGTCTACATGCCTTAAACATCCCGACATTAAACTAGATAATGCCCATGATGTGGTGAAAATTGCAGAGAAACAATTTCAATGTGGTACATCCGAAAGTGGACTGAAAATGGAAGAAAAGTTCGGAGATACTCGGGAAATAAAACCCGAGGATATCAACAGAAAAAAGGCTTGGGGGTGCAGAGACAATTCCAGCAAACTGTGCAAATTCATTAGGTCCATGGATTCCGCGAGGAAATCCAACACGGCTACATACCGTAAAAAACTATCATGTTTTTTGCAAAGAATTGTTTGGATGGAAAATGGGACATGTGTGAGAACAAATTGTATGTAGATGAATGGAACCTTTGTAAGTCGTTGAACCATCCCTCCAATGTTCATGGGGATGTGGAAGAGACCATAAGTCTACCATTGGCAAATGTACTGGGTAAGTACTTAGAGAAGGAGATGACTTTCTAGATTTGCTTTTGAAGGGAATGAGGAGGATTCAGATTTTGGATGTTGCTATGCACCAAGCCAAAATTTGAAGTTGAAAATGACTTCAAAGTAGAACTTAAAACTTGTTTATGAGAGGTGAAACCGTTGTGGAGGGCATTTACTATAGAAAGAAGCCTACCGGTCAAAAGGTGATGTATGAGTTGTTGACAAACGAGCCAAAGTCACTTGTATTTCTACTCAAATTTGTGCTATTCGAAGTTCCCATGCACAGATCAAGAAAGGTGCTCGTGTTTTTACAAAAAGCTAGACCAGGCCGGATGAGGGAAAAGATTCTAGAAAAACTTGCAGAGGTTTTTATCGATGAAGATAGCATGTCTCGATGAAGAATAGTTGAACACATTCTTACAAAAAGTTAGGAAATGATTCAGAAATTTTGAATATATGTTGTTGTGTCTTGCCTTGTTTGGGAATAATAGAAGAAACTCAATTCCATGCTCAATTGTATTTTGATGTCCCTTGTTTCAATGTAAGTTTGCTTTTGATGTAATATGTAATTGTATTTTTGATGTCCCCGATGTAACATCGCGCCGGGTTCACCACATGTTTCACCACATGTGTCACCACATGTGTTTCACCACATGTTTTACCACATGTGTCACCACATGTGTTTCACCACATGTTTCACCACTGTTTCACTTTCGTCTCTTCCCCCGAGGGGAGATCCTTCGAACAGCTTTTCCAGCGAAATGCTTTCCTTTTCCTTAAATTCTCTCGGTCCCATCAATTCCTCTCATCATCCTTATCGGGACAACGGCCGTGCCGAAATGGGATGGCAAAAATTAATGACCTCGGCAACCCAAAAGGCCGAGGTGCCATTCTTCTTGCTCCCGACCGAAGTTTTACGGTTTACGGTTCACGGTTACCGGTTTACGCTTTACGGTTAGCATGGTTTACAGCTTAAAATTTTACGGTTTACGGTTCACGGTTTACGGGTTTACGGAGTTTACGGTTTACGGTTTACAAACGGCTACTTCGCGAGACATGGCCAATTTGCACCTCTTGGATCCCGGTGCAAACGATGGCAGAATTGAATGGGACAATGTCACCGAGGAGAAGAAGAGCCCATGATACCAGGGCGTCTGTCCCGATTTTCACCCATGCAGAATGGATGGACATTCTCGAGCAACAGAAATTTCTCTATTCACCGGATGAGAATATGACCACGTAAATGTTGAAAACTCTCACCGGGGGGATGAATTGTACACCAAACCTCCCGGATCTCTCAACTTTCTCGTGATCCATCAAATTTTACACACCAAAGATCTTTGGCCTATTCCTCCTACTATTGACCGGGATGCGCAAAAGGTTGAAACCTTTTCTACTTAATGGCTACCAAGCCTTTACGCCAGACGGGTTACGCTTTTGTTATGATAGGTTGTTTATAGAGGAACAATTCCTTCACTTGGGGATATGTTCTATCATCACAAGGGCTTGCAGGATGCACATGGAGAAGCCGCTATTTGTTTGGTAACACGCGCACCATTATGGTTTTTTTGCTTTCCCTCTAGAATGGGGATGATATAGGTGGGCAAGGGGACTCGGTGTGGCCACCGACGGTGGTCATAGAAGATGACGAGGAGGAGCTGGACCCGTGATCTCTTTTGATAGACGACGGGAATGAAAGCAAGTGTATATAAAAAAATTTTGTTCTTCGATGTAATCTGGAAATGTTTAATAGAAATCCCGGCTTGTAATCAAAATGTAACCTTATGTAATCATTTTATATGTTTAATATAATATAAATCTTCACTCTTCAATCTCTCACCGTTTAATTGTGGGGTGAAAGTGACACAATGAAAAATTACATTAAGGATGAACAAAATGGGGGGAGAGAATCAATGGAAATCTGTCACATCAAATGCAAGGTCAATCATTCAAAAGTCGGGCGTGTAAGGGAAGCATTGGGGAAAACTATAAATCTAGTTTTGCATGGGACATTGGCTTATCACAATCCAGCTATGGGTAGGAAGAAAACGTAAGGAGAACACGAAAGCACAAACAATTTCGCCGGTTCAAATGTAGTCGCGAGACGGTAGGACCTATAACCGAGCAAATAAACCAGAAAGGAAGGCGGATATTAGAGGGCGGAGGACCCATGAATTCCGAGGTATTCTAGGCTTAAAACATAGGTTAATTCCGATGGGCTTAAAGAATTAGAAGCCAAGGCGCTGATAGGCGGTTGCCTTTCTTTGTAGTAGATGTTGTTTTACACGCATGATGTTGTTTACGTGATGCGTCGGGAGACTTAACGTAGTCAAGTGGCCCGACACGATGGTTCCGGGGTGGTGTATGATTTTGAGGATGAGTTCTCAGCTCTCCCCATGCTTGAGGAAGAGGATATGTTCATCCAACTAAAGCAGGAAAGGTCAGCCATTAAAAAAGTGCTCAACGGGCCGGATGCATGGAGACACAACAAACCGAGACAATACTTTATGAATCAGATCATAAGTGGGGAGCGTAAAACGAAGCTCATGTTTTAGTGTTGCTGGATTACACCAACTATTCAGAAACACTTGATGAAATCTTGAACGTTTGGAAGAAGAAGAGTTCTGAGATCTCACAATGCAGGATCTGATTGAGGCCCAGTAACTGTATGTCATCTCTAATGCATTTTGATAATACTAGAAGCTCAGGGTTATAGTTTTCCCTGATTTTTCTGCATACTTCATTTCATAAGAAGTATGAACTATTCTACCGGGTATGGTAGATTTCCATATGTATTTTTCTCCCTTTGAAATATAAAAACAACGTTTGCATCACCACAGCTTCACCACAGTTTTCACCACGGCTTTCACATACGATTTCACCATAATCATGCCCGGGGCATTGACCATTTTTGACCGGTCGGAAAATGGAATGGCTCGTGATTCCGATAGTATCTTCGCTTTTTGATTTTGGTGACGGGAATATATGGATCCCAAATTAGGTCGAATTGATATGAAAGTATTAGGAAAATCCACTTACTGTGGCAATTGTGTAAAGGGTACTGTATAGATACTTTTATGAATATAAAGAAGTTTCTGTTTTTTGCATTCTCATTTTTATGCTTCGATTCATTTAAATTTGTACTTGAATGTTGAATGAATTCCAAGGTATAATTGGATTAACCTGAATTAAACTTGCACAAGGCACATTAGACATATGGGTGAGATCAAAGAAAGGCACTAAGGCCCTGTGGTATCTGTTTTTAGAAACAGGGCTTTGTGGTAAAAGTAATTAGAAATTTACACAAGACACAAAGCCATTACAAACTATTTTTTCTCGGATTAAACAAAAGGCACAAGGCACGGATTCTGGTCGGCACAAGGCCATCATATGTTAAAACAGAAAATACCAGAATACTTCAGAATTAGAAATTTACACAAGGTTCAAAAAGGCACAAGGCCATCATATATTCAAAAAGGCACTAAGGCCATCATATATATTACAAAGAGGCACTAAGGCCTGTATCACAAGGGGTGAGTTCACAAGGGGGTGAGATCAACAAGGGGGTGAGATCAAATGAAGGCACTAAGGCCTATATACCATCTGGTTTTTAAAAAAAATACAAAGGCACAAAAGGCCTGTAGACGAACTTGATCAAAAAAAAAAAAAAAAGAAAAAAAAGGTGGCTTCCCGGGACTTCAAGCTTCATCTGTAAGAAAAGTGAAGAAAATTAGTTTAGAATGTAAAAAGAAAGCAAAAATCGAATGCATGCATGCTACTTACTCTGCAGAAAATTTTGGAGTTCCAAAAAAATTTTCTGTTCTTCGTCTTCTTCTTTGGTCTCGCGGTTCACTCCATTCATTATCGCATCTTGGGAATCAATTTGCTCATCGGAAGAAGCCGCATGTGATGAGTCGAATTGGAGGAGGATTCCTCTTCTTCGAAAGCTCAAAGATCTTGAGCTTTTAAGAGGTGGAATCGGAAGGAAGGCTCTCGGCCCGTGGCTCTCATGTTGTGGGCTCTCTCAGGCTGGGCCCTGCGAATGAAAAATTTGGCTAAGATCCTATGCCATAACTGGCAAGGACCTCATGCCAAAGGAACCCAAAGCAGCAAGCTTTTAGAAGGGCTGTGGAGGGAGAGCGAGAGGGAGAGGCTGGAGGGAGAGCGGCCGGCTCGACATTATTTGGAAGGAATTGACGATGCTTCTCCTTCACGACCATAGCCTATAAAGGCTGGCGTGAAATTAATTTTCTCAGAGGCTACATATTTTGGGATTTTATGCACCATTAGTATCTTAATCGTAATGATTTAGTAGGATATACTAATAATAACCTCAAAAATGACCATTATTTTATTTTCTAAAAAACATAAATTTTGGACACCAATCATATTATGGACACCAATCATATTATGTTGGCTTGGCACTTGTTTAGTAATTTTAGTTATAATTAGCTAGTGTAAATTGATTGTTGACTTCAATTGTTGACTTACGCTTCACCAAACATGTTGGTCAATGAAAGTCAAACATGTAACAAAAGGTCATATAAAGGCTCAAGCATGCCAAGGTGGCTCAAATATGCCACCTAGGCTCCAACATGCCAAGGTGGCTCAAACATGCCACGTAAGCTCCAACATGCCACCTATGATTCACCACATGCTTCACCACATGATTCACCAAATGCACCACATGATTCACCACATGCACCATTTGCATCACCAAACATGTTGTTCAATGAAAGTCAAACATGTAACAAAGGTCATGTAAAGGCTCAAACATGCCAAGGTGGCTCAAATATGCCACTTAGGCTCCAACATGCCAAGGTGGCTCAAACATGCCACCTAGGCTCCAACATGCCACCTATGATTCACCACATGCACCATTTGCATCACCAAACATGTTGGTCAATGAAAGTCAAACATGTAACAAAGGTCATGTAAAGGCTCAAGCATGCCAAGGTGGCTCAAACATGCCACCTAGGCTCCAACATGCCAAGGTGGCTCAAACATGCCACCTAGGCTCCAACATGCCACCTATGATTCACCACATGCTTCACCACATGATTCACCAAATGCACCACATGATTCACCACATGCACCATTTGCATCACCAAACATGTTGGTCAATGAAAGTCAAACATGTAACAAAGGTCATGTAAAGGCTCAAGCATGCCAAGGTGGTTCAAATATGCCACCTAGGCTCCAACATGCCAAGGTGGCTCAAACATGCCACGTAAGCTCCAACATGCCACCTATGATTCACCACATGCTTCACCACATGATTCACCAAATGCACCACATGATTCACCACATGCACCATTTGCATCACCAAACATGTTGGTCAATGAAAGTCAAACATGTAACAAAGGTCATGTAAAGGCTCAAGCATGCCAAGGTGGCTCAAATATGCCACCTAGGCTCCAACATGCCAAGGTGGCTCCAACATGCCACGTAAGCTCCAACATGCCACCTATGATTCACCACATGATTCACCACATGGTTCACCAAATGCACCACATGATTCACCACATGCACCATTTGTATCACCACATCTATCAACACGACATGTATCACCACATTGTCATGAATCTTTGAATACATCAATTTCTTCCGAGATTTGAACTACACCAGAGTGTTGCTCTGGTCAGCCAGAAAAGTCTATTGTATACAATAGTATACAACAATGTACATTAGAGTGTCAATGAAAGAATAGGTTACAAGAATAACCTCTTTGGTTACAATAATACAAACATGTGATTACAAGTAAAGATCTATTGATCTATCAACCAACCTTCATTACTAGAGCAATCGTGCTTCACAACATCAATCATCATTCTCGCGTGTCCAACAACTCGCCACTAGAAATTGGTACACCCCGCAACAAACATATCGCCCCTCACATTGGATGAGTAATACCTTCAAATTCTGAACTCACCTTTGCATTGGGATAGTATGTCTGGGTCTCACCATTGCCTGCAGCCACAACTTTCTTTACAAAGACACATATAGCAGAGGACCACCAGAATCGATCGGAGTGGGGAACTTGTAATTTTCTTGGCGCAGCTTTTATGGTGCTTTTTGGGAATTTTGTGTTTGCATCCTCAACAAAACTCATGACAAAGCCACGGAGCCCCTTGTACATTTCTAGGTCCGTCAAAATGGTACACAATGGCCGACATTTAACCGGCTGACCTCCAAGACCCTACAATGACATACATTGTCCGATTGTCACGATAAGATCTCATGCGAACGGTACATTCGAAATTGCAAGTTCGGGTTCAACAGTTTGTCCTTTGAAGCAAGCTCGTTCGGCAGTAATGTGTAAATGAGCGGATCCATGAAATGGAACCTACATTCCCATGTCATGCTTGATGTAGAATTGGTGCATACACCTACCAAAGTCCAAGGTCCGGTAAAACAAGATGATTTAAGAAACAATGTAAGACTTCAAACTGAGTTGTTTACATTAAATTACTAACCTCATGAAGAAATGGACTATCCCATCCCACTGAACTAATCCCTACTTTTCTCCAATATTCGATTGCCTCTTGATCAAGCACAAGAGGCTCTCGATGTTCTTTAAACACTTCAAGTGGCAAGTGTTCTAGTCGGATGTGCGCTCTTAACACTGCATCCCTCGTGGCTGGTGGTGTAAGTTTACATTCAGCAAATGGAAGATCATTGAAAACCTTGAGGAATATTGAAATAGCCAAGAAAAAATGAACAATTGAAGTAAAACTTTGTTTATATTAAAAAGTCAAAGAGATTACATCATATACACAATAATACTATTTCTAGGCTTTAGTTCTATGTTTTTCATCATATTAATACAAATTTGACTCTCGGTGTCAAACATATTGAGCATTTTGTTGCTTTTCGACATAACTTTTTACATTCCCCTTCAAAGAACCCTGAAGCCAAACCTTTAGATCATTCATGAGGAAATTGCCATCTACTGTCGGGGCTCCGGTTGTTTAGATCAGATCATGGTGTTTGGCGCATTGAGGTACCCTTTGTATCTGCTTGTCATCAATGAGAAGCACGTTCTCTTTATGAAAACCGAAATTGTAGTAGACCTTTTTAGGTGCTTCAAAAAAAAATTGGCTTTTTTTACCGTTAAATAAATTTGTGTTGGTACAATCGATCCCGACTCCATATGAACTTGAATTTGTCCTTGTGTTTCATCAATGCTCCCTTAACTATGACTCTCAAGTTTTGAGCACGCAGGGTGGACCAAAGTGCTATATGAAAATTCTCGACCGCATCAATCTATGAACTCGCCCCGACCTGGTCTAGTTACTACCCCCCCACTTGGTTCTGCTATGTGATCAACTTAACATCATCTTCTTTAGCAGTGGGTATGGACTCACTCTTGTCATAGCTTCTACCCGAACTCCATTGTAGTAAAAACAAGCAGGATTGGGCTTAACCTTGTAGTCTTCGCATCGACAGAGTTGGTGCTTGGAAACTTCGCCTTCAAAGATTTCTTGGTGCTGGTTGAAACTTCGCCAAAGATCTCTTCGCGGTGGCTGGAAACTTCGCTTCAGAATGTCTTGGTGGTGGTGTCTTTTGCTTGGAATTCGCTCTTGCTTTTTTCTCGAGACACTTCCATTTGCAAAAATTTAACGATTCGGTAACTATATGGGTCAAATTAAAAAGAAGACAAAGTACAAAAAAGGTTGGAAGTTACCTTGTGACTTACATTCACCAAACCATTTGTTCAGATCATAACTCGATGCATACTCTGATTTGGCGACAGTGTGGACGACTTAATGCATCCGCCGATCCGAGGCGATTGTTGTCCGCTTGAGCACCCATCGGAGCTTGACTTGATGCACCCCTTCGATTTGTTGACATCTACTGATTTGTCCGACTTCCTGTAACCTGATGCATCTTCTGATTTGCCCGAGTTTCTATCTGTGTCTAATGCTTTCGAAGGGGTGTGAGTGTCTTGTCCCCCTAACTGACCACATTGTACATCTATATCTACAAAGTAGGGATGAAGAAGTAAGCTACATATCCCAATTGCATCAAACAAGACTTGGTTACCTTTGAGGGTAGAAAATAATTCCCTTTTTGGTGTGCTAGATGGACTCACATAGTCATTGCCACCAGTATGAACAGACTTAGACTGAATTAGTAAATGGCACCATGCTCTGCAAACCTGGAATTGAATCACAATTGATTGTAACTATGCTTTGGTTTTTTTTAACTAAGCTCCAGAGACTTTTTACTCTCTTTACGATGTTCCTGTTTTTATATATCTAAAGTGTCCCTAAAATGAGCGAGCGATCTCATCCCAGGGGGCACTTTAGATACACAAAACAGGAGAAGCAAAAGAGACTAAGCCAGCCAGGATCTTGTTTTATGTCAGGCTTACTCCTTTTCGAAGTTCCTGCTTGATGTATCTAATTCGCCACCGAGTGGCGATGTCATCCTAGGGGCAAATTAGATACAACAAACAAAACTAAGGAGATCTGCCGCTTACTCTTTTTGAAGTTTCCTGTTTGATGTATCTAATTTCGCCACCTAAAATGAGTGAGCGACCTCATCCTAGGGGTAAATTAGACACATCAAACAGGACAAACTTTAAAGAGACTAAGCCGGTGAAAGATTAGGAAGTCCACTAATCCTAATTGGCATCCATCCCTTACATCAGGCCCTTAGCATGTAAACTAAGCTACCTATAAGTGCTCACCGTAAGTGCCTCGGTAGCTTGAAGTTGCTTTTGATCCTCCTACTCACACCTAAGGCTTGTACCCATGTCAGAAAATTCATGACAAAGAATTCTCAATGCAACAGTTGATTACAAATCCAAAGTGAACATAAATTTGTCAATGAGAATACAATTATACTAAGCACTTCAGAATTTTGTTATGAAGTACCTCAAGATTTGGCGGAGACATGGAAGATGGTATTGGTTATTTGATTCAGCAATCAAAGTTGGTAGTGGTTTCCCCATCCACTAGAGGATCTTGCCCCGGAATGGCTGACCACTACCATAATCTTCAGCCTTATCAAGGTCCGGAAGTAGTGGATCCAAGACGAATAAAGGAAGACGGGTCCTTGCAAGGCAAACCTCTCTAACCTTGGTTCCAAGACTTTCAATGTTGTTGTGTCGCTTCCCTCGGGCCAGATTAAGCTCCTCGATTTTTACGCTCAAGTTACGGTAATAGTTCCTTGACTTAGCCTCTGTATCTTGGCATATAGCCCGAATAAACCGTCTGCACGACTTGGTTTATCCTTAATCATTCCTTCCCATTTTTTAAATTTTTATTCATCTTCTCGGTGGGAACTCAAGTTCTTTGAACCTTCATTTGTAGCACACTGCAGGCTTTGATCACAAGTTTGCAACCTTGCCTTACACCGAATCACTTCGATCTTGTAGAGTTGATCTATTCTCCCGGTGTCCTGCTGGAATTCATCTGGAAAGTAATCCAAGGTTAGTACCACATGACACACAACAGGCACCACTTACACACCACAAATTCCATGACAAACTTTGCACCACAAATGGCGTCATATTCACCACATGTGGTGTGGCATGTGGCACCAAACCTGGTGCCACATGCCACCACCACCTATGGCACCTAATGCACCAAAGGCACACATATGGCAATCCATTACTTCAAGACCACAAATGGCGTCAAAGACACCACATGTGGTGCAAAATGTGGATCCATAGTGGTGCCACATTAGACACCACATGTGGCACCACAATGTAAAGAAGGCACCACATCCGCCGTGCATCCACCACCCCATATGTGGCGGATAGCGTGGTGCAATATTTAAGCATTTGTTGGCACCACATATGGCGGACAATCCACCATTCACAAGTATCACCATATCTAACATCACATATGACACTAAGTATAGAAACATATGGAAGCCAATTCACTATTTCAGAAAAGGTACCACGTTTGGTACTATATGTGACACTACATATGCTACAAACTACATTATTAACATATAATTGGCACCATATGGTATCACGTAACACATTTGGAGCTACATACTACGTGAACTGAAATTATCCACCACAACTCGAAACTAGCAAACAAATTTCCTACACATAACTTACAACACACCCAAATGAAGAAGTAAGTGGTGTACTGATTGTTCAAGCTTGCTAGACCTTCTTTGGAAAATACCAGTTCAATATTAAATTGCATCATATGGTGGTTCCGGAAGAAGAGGGTTGAAAAGTACCTATTTTTTCGTTGATTTTCCCGAGATTCTTCTTTACGACTTGAGGAGGCTTGAATTGTGGCCTAGTCATTTCAAGAGAGGAAGCATCATCTCGGCATGTTGCTCGCTTCCTCACTATTTGAAATGCTTGCATTCTTCCTCTTACGTTGGGACGGAGAGGCTTGGACTCTTTTCTCTTAAGCGTTGTTTAAACTCAACCGGTTTATTTCTTTTCCTTTTTGTGTGAAGGTAATACATAATGACCATAGTCCATGAGGCCATGCCTTCCCGTGCACACTTCACGCCTGTGATTTTTTTGTAAAGGCACATATATTCATTATACCTCTCCTTGCTTTCATTCTTCAACCTCGCATGATGAAATAAAACAATATTCTAAACAACGAGAGAATCATATGGGCATCCCGAATCTAGAATGCAACCCACCTGTAAGTGGATTTTCCTAATACTTTTGGTCCCCAGCGGACTCGATTTCTTCTTGTGTGGCGTAATGCTTTTCTTGCCCTGTACATTTCCTTGTAGGTGTATCCCGTGGCATTCAAGTCCGGTATGATCAGAGCCATTTTTG
This sequence comes from Isoetes taiwanensis, assembly GCA_021234155.1. Classification (NCBI taxonomy): domain Eukaryota; kingdom Viridiplantae; phylum Streptophyta; class Lycopodiopsida; order Isoetales; family Isoetaceae; genus Isoetes; species Isoetes taiwanensis. The sequence goes on from JAJEKV010000087.1 coordinate 1,337,934, forward strand.
ATCGATCTTCTTCGAGAGAAAAAATCAGAAATGGTCTTCTACGGATTAAGGGGCGTGATCGAAGTTTTGAGGGAAAATGAAAATTCAGAATCAGAAATGGTCTTGCGGATTAAGGGGCGTGATCGAGTTTTTGAGGGAAAATGATGGTGTACATTCTTGAATAAGCCTGAATAAGACCGAAAGGACAAAATTTTGAATAAGTAATCATGTGTATTTTTGAAAAAATAAGCGCCTCCCACTACAAATTCGGTAGTTCCCACCACACTTAGCACCCAAAAATGTGGTGCTAAAATGCACGTTTTTGTTCCACTACAACATGCTTTCACCCTGTAATACATCCTCACCAAGAAATGCTTTTGTGATCTAGGCGCTTCATGAAGGACTACATGGACCACAATGACTAGAATCAATAGTAATTATAGAAAATAAAATGAAGATAAAATTGCAATATATAAAAATTACTTATGCCTATATGAAATAAATAGGAAAACGAATTCACATATTGTAGCACACCACTTACACTATTTTCATTTTGTTCAAGATCATGTCCATTAGGTTGGGTTGGTCGGTTCTCCAAATCTTGCTTCATGTTCTTGACGAATCCGATAGGAATGATTAGACTTGCCTTTACATTTGTTGCACCAACAACTACGCGAATAGAGAAAGAAAGCTTTGCTTGGGCCTCGCGTCTAGCCCGATTTCCTACTTGGTTGATGAGATTGTGAAGGCGATGAAGATGATGACTTTGATAACACCATATCTGATGATGAGGATGATGACTTTGTTGATATACGATGTGGCAAGCAAGTGTCCCCCATATTGCCCTTTGCTTTTGGAGCAGACACATAATTTGTTCACCTATTCAATCATTTAAATAGAGTTAAACAGTGATAAACTAATACAAAAAAAACGTAAACTAGACACTAGACACTACAATAGCAAAGATATTTTCTATATTAGCACCATGGGATAGAAAAGAAAAGCTATTAGTATATTAGAAGTAAACAATGTTGTTCTGAAAAATACTACCCACAAAAGCGGAAGGATATATTTACAAAAAGTGGCAAGAGATCCTATGGTCAATGAGGTAAGAGAAGAAGCTTTATTGTTAATATTTACTTACAAAAGTTCTTACAAAATGCTTTACAAATATAATTAATAGGACAAGAATGAAGAAGACAATGCAAGTCATGAAGGGAATGCAAATGATGAGGATCATGGAGATGAACCAACAAATAGAGAGGATTGACTTTGAGTTGTTTAATTTTATTATTTTGTTGACATTAAAATTAGTACTCTTGCCTTGGACCATTTTTTATGGCCATTTGGTATTTTGAAAATTCGTTAATGATCAAGCAATTTATTACTTTGACTCTTCATTTGCAATATATATTATCAAATATGTGTTACCAAAGCAAACTATCTAGATATTTATCCTTTTGACACAAGCCAAATGCACATATTGTCTCAAATTAGCTATTACTTGGACACAAAACTTGTCAGGCATTGTTATTGGTTGTTTTATGGTAGATGGAATATAGTTATCATGTCGTTACTAGCTTGCCATCATGATGATGCTATGTTGTTAGTATAGGCTCTATTTGTCTATCATAATGTGGTCACAACACTAGTTATTCCTTAGACACAAAACTGGTCACAAAACTTCTTACTAGTTGTCTTATTGTGGATAGGATTATAGGTGATATTTTCTCACTACCTTGCCCATGATAATGATGCTATGTTGTCATTATAGGCTTTATTTGTCTATCACAATGGGCTCATAATACTAGCTATTTTTTTCATACAAAACTAGTCACAACATTTCTTAGTGGTTGTCTTATTATAGATGTATTCTAGCTACTATTATTTCACTAGCTTGCTATAATGTTGATGTAATGTTGTTCGTATGGGCTATTATTTATTTATCACAATATTGTTAAAATACTGTCACAGGTTTGACATTCTTTAGACTACCATGTAGTTTCAAATTGATTTTGTATCAATATTATGTCATAAATTGAAGCCACAAGCTTGACACAACATTTGACGCTATTGTGGCATGTTTGTGACAAATACGACAAGTATAGTGTCAAGACTGTGACAATAATTGAGTTTTGAAAGGTTCTGTTTGTGTCCAGCAATTTGACATTATACTAGACACTATAGGTACCCTTCTCTTGTAGTGATCTAAGGGAGATTCAAGTAGTACTGATGATGTTGTATGTTGTAGTTCCAAATTCTGCAGCTGCCTCTACAAAGGCCTCCTTTAACACGGTTGCTGCAGAGAAGGAAACTGATGGCGAAGATGTCGACAAGCAGGTTCTTAAAGTCGTTTCCATGGTCTCCAGGTTGACACGGTCAAGGACCAGGAAGATTGTGGAAGAAGAGAATGAGGGTGAGTCGGAAGTTGATCTTGATGAAGATGTCCCTATAGAAATATCATTTGGGGAACAAAAGCAAGACTAATGTAATTTTGCGATATGTATTTCAAGCAGGCAAACTTTGATTGCTCAAGACAACCCTAAATCATCAGCTAAAAGGTTTCTGTTTAAACAACTAATATATTTGATCCCTGTTTTCTTCCACCATGAATGTGTAAATTTTGTTTGGTTAATTCATTCAACTTAGGCTTGAGTAAAAACTTGTTTGCAGAAAAAGAAGGAAGCCAATGGTTATACTTAGTGAATCCGATGAAGAAGACAATAATACTAATGGAGTGTCAGCACAACCTCTAATATACAAAAGGTGCCATCGAGGATTTAGGGTTTAGGATTGTTTTGCTGTTGTATTTCACCTTGTATATTCTCTACAAATTTCAGTTGGTAATTGGAGCACCACCCTTGCTATTGCAGGAGAACAAGGCAGGTTGTTAATGATGAAAGGAAGGATGAAGCACAGAAGGCCACTGCAAGGGTTATTGATAGCCAGGAAACGCCAATACATTGGGGGCAGGATGATATACAACTGTATCTAACTATGGCCTTCAACACTCTCCATCATCGGGTAGCAAAGCTAAAGTAGAATCCAGCAGATCACAGCACAGTCCATCACCGGGTAGCAAAGCTATAGCAGCATCTAGCAAAGCATAGCACAACTCGACAGTGGGTGCAAACATTGAGGGATGGGAACCCCGACGAAAGTTGATAGTGCTGGACATAAATGGTGTACTGGTACAGACACAACAGAGGAGAAGCAACCAAAAAATCTTGTCTCCGCTCATACGAACCATGTTGTAAAAGAAATTGCAAATCAGTACCTCATTTACAGACCAGAGTACCAGGAGTTTGTGGAGTGGTTCTCTACTTCGGAATACTTCTTTACTTTGATATGGTGGATGCATCATTCCCAGAAATGTGGACCAAATTTTTAAAGCTAGTATGATTTTTTTCGAATGATTTCTTAATAAAAGTCAATCCTTAATATCAATATTGGTTTGCGAGCCAAAAAGTTTACTAACCATGTCTAGTTATACACTATAGTTCATCAATGTAATTTCATAATGCGACAAACAAATATTGTTTCTTCACATGGTACTAAAAAATGATTATTATCGCTAGTTTTTATGGCAACTTAAATATATGATGTGTGCCACTTCTTAAGTTGTCAAGTTTATTGGAATGGTATTTGGTCCCCATTTCTATCTTTGGTTTATTGACGGTGTATATTTGAATGGTATTTGGTCCCAATTTCCTTTTTTGGTTTATTGACGGTGTAAAATTAAGTGCATAATTAGTACGATACGTTATAGTGATTAGTCATCATTGTAATTTTAAGTGAATAGTTATTATGATATTTTAAAGCAATTTATCATCAATAAAACTATGCTTGATTTAAATATACTAGTATATTTTTTTCTTTTCATCATACCAATACAATTATAGAAGGTTGTAAGTATACCTGATTTTGAATGCTTCATGTGTCTAAGTTTGATGGTACGGTAAGAGACCATATTATTCCATCTTAGTATATTAGCATCAGGGATAGGTTCAATACTATATATGTTTTATACTCAATATGTATTATGCGAATGATATGGCACAAATTTAAAGTATAATACGTCAAAAATACGACAAAAACAATTCTGGCGTCGAGAACTTTTCGCGTAAGCGAAATAGAGTCGCTTCCACGAAACTATTTTCATGTAAGCGAAAAACCTCTTCGCTTACACGAAATATTAAAAAAACTAGCAAGAAGCACACCAAAGGCTTTAGCAAGGTAAGACTTGTTAGGTTTTTATTTTGACTTGGTATCACAGTGTCTTAATAGAGGTAAGTGTAGTCTGATTAAGGAAGAAATAATATGATGTGCGTGTGAGAAAATATACTATTTTGATGGCAAAAAATTATAATATTACTTTAGCACTAGTTATGGTACCCAGCGTTGATGGGCTATAAGGCGGTTATTGGGTTCAACGTTGCCTTTATATTAGAACAAATAATGTAGCTCAATTTTGTCACTCATAGCTATTTCTTCCTTCTTTCTTTTGCCTTTGTTTACTAAATGTGTTATCAAAAAGTGGCAGAGGTTAAATTGATTGTATATTTGAGAGCCACGCGAAATGAACGTTGTTGAATTTAGTGTTGCTCATTTCAATTAGCAGGCAAATAAGTGTTTACAAAGTCCACAAGGTTGGAAATGCTACTATGATAAGCATTATTTATGTAATATTTGCAATAAAGTTTATAGAAGGGTGTTAAAGAATGTTAATGGAAATGACCTTGTAGTGAAATAACATTATTGGGATTACATTAGTCGAAGGGAAGGGTGTTGAAAAGAACATATATGGTTTTATAATGAGATAGCTTTATTAAGATGCATAGGTAGGAAATTTTGAGAGTGAAAAAACCATTGCTGAAGTTTATGCTGGAGTTGAGAAAAGTATTGTTCATGTGTTCTGCGACCTTGGAGAAAAGTTCAATGTAAACACCAGAAGAAACTCTGGCCTTTATGACATCCACCACCCTTCGTACAAATACACTCTTGATTATAATTAGATCCAGATATAGATCTGCATCTTCTAAAACAATGCACACGTATGTAGCTTCATCTATTGGACAGGGCTATACCAAAATCACATCCACTTGTAAACTTGTCAAAATAGTCATTTAAGTTCTTAGAAGCTTCTATTATACCCATTTCTTGCAAATGCATTTAAGGGAGCTCTAGAAAGTGATTAGTCTACAAAACTAAAACATGGACAAAGCTTAGCTTCCAGTAGAATCTGGCATAACTCTAAATTCGGATGCAAATATTTAGCTCTGGAAAGCTTTTTAATACTCTCATTAGCTTTGAAATTGACATGGAATAGAAGATTTGACAGGCTGTATGCAAAATTGGTTTGCCCATAAATAGGAACTTTAATATAACAATATAAATTTCAATACATTTGGAGAATTACTCACGACAGACCAGCAATGTAACATACAGACAGGGCCTCCATAGATACAGCTTATTCTAGAAGTAAGAAGAGCAGGGTTTGCATTCGGATGTTCTCTAATAATGTTAAAGCCTTTGTTTACAGACATGCTAAAATTGCATGGAAAAAGATGGTAAATATGAAGACAAATACATTTTAGTTGAATGGAGCTAAGTATAGCTGGCAAATTGCTCATGCGTTAGAATGATTTGCATCAATATGAATCTCCATTCTCTGCTATGGCTTATCAAACATGAAGGAGGTAAAATGAGAATTACTATGCCTGTAGCTCTATTCTGCTGCCTTTTTGAGCTTCCAGCAAGAAATGAAATCATTTCTTCATTAAAGATGCTACAACAATAAACTTACCATGTTGCTTATCCTAATCACTAACTCTTGCACCTGTGCAGAAAGAAAGATAAGCATTTAAGCTTTTCGAAATGCCAAAGATATATAATGACCAGGATGATACTGCCAAAGTGTCAAAGTTTTAGTGAGAAGAACCTATGGATCGCCAAGCATATCCAACTTCTTTTGAAATTCCTTTAAAAATTGATGCATGTCAAAACAATGTGCAATCTGCAGCATTGTATTGTGAAACGCCTCGACCTTTTTACTGAGCTCTTGAGGTTTGTTCCTTTCTGTTCCTCTCAATCAGACAGACAACTGAAGCAACTGTTTCTCCAGCATGGGTCTATCAAGAGTTTTCAAAAGAGAGACAGGTCAGAAATTGCAAAAAGATTGTCGATAGGCAATGATTGAAAAAGGGCCTTAAGACCAAATGATTTTGCATTATGGATTTGCAGGGAATTTAAATTGAACAAAAAGCTTATTCTATTTTGAAAATTTCTTTGTCCTAGGGTATTTTCGTACAGACCAACAATGAACAACAAAATATGCTTACCTTTGACGAGGGCACTAGCCATATGAAATATACACCTGGGGGAGAAATATGGAAAGTTACCACGCAACTAACACTTATTGTAATTCATTTTTCCTATATACAACCATATATTTCAAGGGTGGTTGGCTTTGTACAGCAGAAAAGTTCTCCCAACCTTTTGCAATTCATGCAGCAAACTGTGATATTGGTAGCTAAGATGGTCAGACACCAGACATGTTGGAGTGTTTTATATTAGCAACAATTTGCTAGATGGTAGACCTTAGGTTAATTTACCAAATGAAGAGTGTGATGAACCTGATAGCAGCATTGAGAATGACAGACCACATATAATTGCAGACATAGACTAACCTTATACTGCCCATTTGGAACGAGGGGGAAAATCCATCTATTCTTGGAACATGACTCAAGATTTTCAGGCTCCAACATGGTGAGGAATAACAAGGTGGCCTATTAGTCCCAATGGGCAAGGAAAGAAAGGCTGGCAAAAGCACATGTTGCATTGCCACAACTAACAGTTAGAAAAATGATAACAAAAACTATCATCTAGTTTTCTCTTAGTCCCTTAGGAACATGCAGAAATACAACATATCTATAAACCTTAAACCTATCATAGGTTATCTCCTTTCCACTCCATATTTCCTTTGCCACTTTTCCTGCTCCACTAGTTAAGGGTAATCTATATTGAATATACATAGCTGTGTAGCCTGCCTCCTCCCACAAATAATTAGGAGGATCAGAATGTTTTAGCATTGCTCTCACAGAGCCTAATATTGTTCTATTTTCTCCTTCTACAACCATTAGAGATAATATAGGGTCTCCAAAAGAGTCCTTAAGAAATTATAAAATTTTATTATTGTACTTTTTTATAAAGTATAATAATGTGAAGGCATTAGTTAATCCAAGGCATTAATAAGCCGAAACCACAGAATCTTTTCCACCCTTCGGAAAATATTTTCTCCCCTTTTATGCTCCTTTGCTGCCACATGGACTCTTGAAAGCGTGTGATAGTTTGTGACTTAATGGGAGTCATAGTCTGAAATGAATGGCAAATCTTTCCTACTCCCTTACTATCCCAAGCTTTGTCATTAAACCATCTCTATATTTCAAAGATTAATGAACAATAACAAAACTCTAACGAACATTGTTTCATTCAAATGAAAAATATGGATGTCTGTTTGAAATGATCAACTTCACAATATCACAATCGCATGCACCTATTTCCTAGATTTCCAGAATGTCCAAGCCTCAAGAAATATGCCAAGCGATAAGATTTTCGTATTCGTTATCAGATTACCATCGATCTATCTAATGTAGTTGCTTTGAATCAATGAGTTTTTAGCGATATATGTCTACGTTTGTCACGGTCTGTCAAACAAAAATTTTCTGTTGCAAATAAGTTGTTTTAACATGTAATACAATTGAAAATGACATTTATGGGAATGCCCTAAGCTCTCAAGTATTTTATGCTTACATTCCATTGTAGATATGATAGGCAAAACATGATGCTTCTTGCTCCTCAGCAGTTTTCCTAGTGAGTGACGTTCGATGGTCTTCAGTCGATGGCACTACACAAGTGAAGATGTATATGATGCAGGATTCTGATATTCTTACAAAGCCAAGATTTGCTTCAATTACAATGCTCACAAGTTTTATGTAGTCATCATAATCTAGAAGTTCTCGTCTGTCTGTCATGCATTGCAAAACAGTGAGAAGGTGACAAAATGTTGAAGCTTAACACTATAACTATATAGCATATCTTTGGTGTTTCTAAAACACCAAAGGGTCGCTTTTTCATGTACTATTCAAATTTTCCCAAATCGTTACCCCTCATGGTTGGACTGAACTTTTGAGTCTATTTTCTCTGCTGCATTTACGCCAGCTTACACAACAGACCAAGATCAAACATAACATTAAGCTTTAGGATCTTAAACTACAATTATAAATCAAATATCCCTAGATCCATGTTCAGGTCTTTGTTTTACATTCCTTGGCTTCAACCAAATGCAAGCTTTATAACGAATATTCTTAATGCAAAGAATTCTAAATTATTGGATCTGCAAGCGCTGGTTTTATATCTTCTGCAGCACATGATTTAATTTTGCTTGCAAAGGAAACCCATAATGCGTTAACACCTTGGTTTATATGTGATACAATCTAATTCAATAACATATATCATAGCTGCATACCCCCTTAAGCATGTACAGGAATTGTAAGTAGACAGATTCATGAGCAGCACATCTCCATTAGCAATAACACAGTTAATAATTGTGTAAATACTGCAATATTAAGGTCATTTACATTACCAGCTAGCACACCTTGAGTGAGTATGCATAGCCTTTAAGCATGTGCAACAATTGTAAGGTGGACTTAATGAGGATAACGATAGAGTTAATATTAAGGTCATCTATAATGTAATTGGAATTGTATATTTAGTCTGCAACAACAAGAATAGGAAAGATCCCATTGAAAAAATGTTACCTTGAAATATTAGCATCCACATGGTGGAGAGGAAGCGTGGTCAATTGAGAACCACAACTGGACGAACTGGAGGAGGACGAGTCCGAGGAGGAAGAACTGCACCAACAAAAGGGGGAGCAAGAAGCTGAAGAAGAAGAGGAGGAGGAAGTCGAAGAATAGATGGGTCCTAACACTCGGCCACCATGCCCAGTGCGGCCCAAGCCACCCAGGAAGATGGCCAAGGAGTACAAGATGAGCAAAAGCCATTTAAGCTGAAGCAAGACATTGAGTATGAGAAGAAGAAAGTAGCATACAAGATATATCTCCGCCGATGGATTCGATATAATTACTGGTACTGCAAGTAGAGTGTTGAGGTTCATCACAGCGACCGACCAGGTTCGAATATCAAGCCTTCACCACCAAAACCTGATTCTCCGAAGAAGGTCTGCATAGGCCAAATTCCAAGTATAGTAAAGCTTCTCGGGAGATCCGACACTACCAAGGGTGCACAAATCTAATGATTCGAAAAGCCTCTTTCGAGTGCCTATGTCGAGAGATTATGCAAGAGTTCAAGATGGACTATCGAGTCACATCAACGATGGTGCAGTCTTGCTAGGAAGTGGCCGAAGCGGACTTAACTTTTCGAGGAGGCCGACATCCATGCCATTCACGCCCAGAGGGTGACCGTTATGCCTAAAGACATGTACTTAACATGCCTAGAATTAATGATAGATTACAATATTTTTTTTTAACTTAAATTGATCAAATTAAGGTCAAGATCAAGTGATCCGGATCACTCTGCGCCAAACACCATTCTGAGAGTCTCGAAAAGCCCATCCGCACGGAGTAAGCGTGTTTGCCTATTTTTTTTCTTAAGGATGTCAGATTACTGGGATATAAGTTGGTAGACATGTTAGAAATGAAGAAGTTTGTACCTTAGCACTTTACATCACCCAAAAACATCAAGTTTCAACCAAAGAGACCTAATCGGGTCAATCTGTGCCAAACGCCATTCCGAGAATCTCGGAAAGCCCTTTCATGTGACGTAACCTGAGTTAGTCGAAATGTAGATGTATTTATCATAGAACTAAGAAGAAAAGCACTAAACTGATTGTCAGGAACCTGGGCATGCATGTCCGCAAAAAAATCTAGTGAAATCAAAGTTATAAAGCTATAAAGACCTGGAGCAAGTCCAACCGGATCACTCCCGCCAATGGACGCCGCAAGACTCTCGAAACATTGAATGGCGCGAAGTAACCTAGGTGCTAGGATCTTGAGTGAAAATTTTGCAAAATTAATTATAAAAAGTTCTCTATCGCATTCTAGCTATCTGCTATATATTCCGGTGTTTTATAGCACTCTATTCTAACTTTTCAATCCATTTGGATCTCATCTTAAAAATCCCCACAGCAATGGGAATCGAACTTGCCACCCACATGGATAAACCCCATCCCCCAACCCAACCCCCAAAACCCCTCTGTCGCGAACCACTAAGGGCGAGCATCATTTATGTTTGGATTGTAATCCTTGATTAAATTTAAGCTCTAATCATGTTGGATAATATTAATGCCCAAGATCCTTATTAGAGCCAAGACCCTTAAGCTAGATAAACACCACATTTGCATTCATCCTAGCTTAGTTGTCACTCTTATCTTGCTAAGTGTCTTCTTGTTATAGGTGTACCATCATCAAGTGTCTTCTGCCATACCTTTCGACCGCACATAATTGTCCAGGAATTCATTCAACCTAGGTATTTTAGCCCAATACACCAAGCATACCCATAAAATAAGTCTCCTTATACCACCCCATGAGAGTAAATAAGTACCCTTCTCAGTGCTTAGCAAAATGCCAAATGCCAAGGGGATCATTTGAGTTAGACTAGATAAAGGCATAAATATAGAGACTGTAGAGTCAGTAGACATAGAAAATTGTGTTGTGGTAGGATTAGATGCCTTGTGCACTTTAGGGTAGTCAAATAGGTCAGGGAAACCTTCATCGCAGATCCTCGAGCCTCGACACGGGAGCAACCCTATGGAGGAAATTTCAGCAAATAGTACAAGGGAGCTCGAACACAAATAATAAAGAGGAGCCTACAGCTAGAATGATTGAGACATTAAGAATAGACACATGACTTGCCAAGAAGGGCTATTCAATAGCTAATGGGCATCAAGGCACTTACGCCATTGATCACATCAGGGAAGGAACATCTTGTAGTCAAGGATATTCTCCAAGTGCCATATTGTCTCGAGAAAGGGCCCCACATCGACGATTATTGTCACAACTATGCACCAACAAGTAGAGGACTTCATCGGCTAGTTATATCAAGAGTTTTAAGAGATGATACTAGATGTATCTTGGAAGTCGAAGATGTATATCAACCATCAGCAGCTCAACAAGCAAACAAAGTAATGGATCAGCTCCAAGGGACAAGATTCTTCTACAAAATCGACTTAAGATCAGGCTATCATCAAAATACGGACCAAGGAGAAAGATATTCATAAGACTGCTTCAGAATGCAGTATAGACACTATGAGTTCACATATTTCTCCTTGGCTATCGAATACTCTAAAGCATGATTTCATTAATTGGAGAAAATAACGCAATTTTGAGAATTTTAAGCACACATAATTTGCTCAAGCACGAATATTTTCACCTAGTTCTCGAGCCCAAGATACATGAGGTCATTAACATACACATATACATACAAATTATGTGTTATACTTGTACGTGTATGTGATACTTGTACAAGCCCAATAATGGCGCTACAATCTACACCAATAATTCACATCAATAATTTTACTTCACTATAAAAACAGCTCCATTCGGTCATTCTTGCATGGCTTCCTTGCCTCCTCGTCCGGAGCACATCCGATCCTTCAAGTGCTACTTGAGCTACAACGATCGTGTGGAATGCTATAGAAATGGTATTAATCTTGATCCATGGCTGCGGTCAAAGCGGATGGTCCTCAAGGAGTGCTTCGCGGAAGCTCACTCGTGTTGTGGTCCACCTTTATTGGCTTCACGATCCGGAGATCTTTTGAGTTGAATGCCATCTGTGGCGGCGGTGTCGATGATAGTGAATCATCGAAGACTAGTGTACACGCCAAGGATATGATAATGATATATGAGCACTTCTATAGTATGTAAGGATGTAATAAGCTTAATCAATGTTATCGATTGATGACTGACTTTGTCTTGTTTATGATATAATAATGGTATGAGCACCTATAAACTATGTAAGGATGTAATAGCACAATGAATATTGTTTGATGTATCATACACGAGTGTAGTGTAAGGGTGTGCTCGCCGACTTCCACTATATATGCAAAGCGGTCCCTATTTTCAATCACTTTGAATTACTCAAGCACAAAACTTCTACCATATTAAAATCCACAAAACATGTTTTAAAAAGCATACACATATCCATAAAGATGTATTATGCTAGCATGCGAATACAACAGTCTTATACGCTCAATAATGGCGGTAAAAGTCGACCCCAATAATTCACCTCAATAATTCTACTTCACTATAAAAGCTTCTCACTTCGGGGCTAAAGTTCATTCATCTCCCATGGATTTTTCGCCTTCATCAGTTCACCACATCGAGGCGATCAAGTGCTCAATGAGCCACTCTGATCTTGTCGGTTGCCTAGACAGGGGTATTCTTCTTGATCCTACCAAGAAAGCTATGTATTTTGAGATTCGTTGCCCGAGCTAATTCGTGTTATGATCCATCTGATTTGGCTTCCTGAGCGCAATAGCTATGAGATATCAGGGATCACTACTACAGCTGTTGATGATGAATGAATCACCTGTTCAACATTGTATAGTGTAAGAGCTCTTGTGTTAAGATAAAAAATGCAAGAGGTAATGAATAATAAATAGTCTATTGTACCTTGCATATTATATATGCTATAGTAATCATGTAAAAAGAACATTGCATACCTCAAGAGTTCTCATCATCCTCGTTAGCTTCTTTAGACACTAATTCTTGCAACTGAGCCCCCACACTATTGGGGATCACCATTAACAATGGCTTCGTCTCTACCGCCCAACCGTAGTCTATTGTTTTCAAATGTTGGTAGCGTGGCGGATCATTAGGATTGGGTCTCCAATTCTTGCTCCAGCAATCCCTATACTGCATTGCATATGAGGTACCCTTTCTGGCAACAGGCTCAAACCAAGAGACAAACACCTCTTAGTAGTAGGGGAGATTAGGGTCATCTCTTTGGGTCCTCTTGGGCAAAGGCCATCCACGTCGGGCAGTTATCATGTGGCCTGATCAGCAAGAGCATTCCTTTCTTGACATCTTGGTAGGGGTCGAATATTTCAACTGGGTTCTTGGGTCTACCAGAGAAAGGCCCGACATAATGAGATGCACCAATGTGCTCATCCACCAACACGTTATCGGGTTCTTCCAATGCATTTTGTCTCGTCTTTGGGCGAAATCACGAATAGCGGCTCACTTAGGGCTGAACGTCCCCAAGCACTCATAACAAGGTGGACCAAGTAGTCAATAACTTCATTCATATATGTGTTGGACCATGAGTTATCCCGGCTCTAGAAATAGCTGCCCAGTGCATCATGTACTTGGCAATAGAAGCTCTCAATGCACCTATATCTTTCAAGCTCTCATATGGCTGCACGACCTTAGGTGACCCTCGCGGGATCATAGGTAAACCTTGGCCATCCTCCTTCCACATTTTGATTCCCTTTTCAGGTAGCCACTCCCTATGCCTGGCTTCATCTTGTAGAACATTAGTGGCCATCCATCCTTCATGTAAAACTTGAAGAGTAGAGGTTCCAAATGACCACATAAGCGGTCCTTCTTATCGGGGATAAAACCTTTCACTAATTCTTTCGGTTGGGGAACCTCGACACAAGGTAGGGTGAAGGAGACTTTGAACTACACTGAAGAAGAGTTGCATAAGCTCTGGAATCTGATCTTCTCAATAGAGTAGAGTAGTTTCCAAAGAGGGCATCTATGTCATCGTGGGTGTGTCCAACCATCATGAATCCCAACATTCGGATCGAAGACACCTAACCGGACCAAGTATGACAAGTAAGAGAAAAGATACTGTTCTTGTTTTGACTGAGCAATTGTCTAGCTGCAAGTAAAGCCTTCTAGGCAACTTCTTCGTACCATAGGGCCCTTGAGAGGAGGAATAAAATCATTTCTAGTGCCATTCACCATTTTTGTCCTAAGGGCATTGGTGTTTAAAATTGCTCCCACCCAGCAGCCTTCCGGGATGATCCAGTATATCTCAAATGTCCCCAATTGTCCTCGATTGATTCTCTAGTGTTTTCAAGGTATGATTTAAAGATCCCACATGAAAATTCGAATCATCAGGCCAGAGGTCCAGTGAGAAGTGGCCCAAGGCACCTACACTATGCCCGTGCATGAGAGCACCAGTAACACTCACCTTCAATCGTTCACCCCTCCATACAGACTTTGCTAGCTTCTCTAGACGAGGAACCATGGTCTTATTCTGATCCATCTTATCATGTATAATGGTTAAGGCATGTTCAGGAGATCGATGAGACAAAGCTCTCCATGACCAGTAGAGACTCCTGCATGAAAGTTGGGCTGTCATGTGAGATTTCCTTTCTACGGCAAGCTCTCTTCTTTCTTTTGGATCTCTAGTCTTGGCAAGCTTCTCCTTTATCACAATACAGGTATTACACTTAGAAAATGCTATCCTTTTAGCAATTGCTACCTCCGAGTGGTTCTCCTTACGTTGACAAGAAGGACGACGGAGAAACATGTTTTCTGTCATCTCGTGTGCGGTAATATCTATCTCTTGATGTATGTCCTTTTTAGTCAAGATGGAAGGTAATCTCTTCACATTTTCCCTAGTGCCCCCCACTCGTAACCTTTGGCGGTGTGGCATAGTTTCAACATTTTCATCTATGTACATAGATAGCACAGGCGATTCCGCCGGTGTATGAGATCTTGTCTTTTTGGATCCGAGTTTTCGTGCTCGCAATAATCTGTGGGCAGCTCAAAATAGCTTCCTCCATTTGTAAAATGTAGAAAGCGGGTATACAGTAAGCACTATGCCATGCCTTCACCACGGACTTGCTTGTTGTTCAAAGATTAGCTTTGTCACACTTCCATTTCTCGAACAAAGATCTAGCATATTATGCATAAAAGTTATGCGTTACGAGCTTTTCATGTTCAAAGAAAAGGTCCTCATGGAGGATACCTCTTTAAATGTGAAATTAGCACAACATCTCTTCAAGCAAAGACAAATGAGGACTCGAACTTCAAGATAGCATCAGTTGTGGTTTTCCTTTCACATTTGTTTGGGGTGGGCGTGGTCTCAGCCCTCCTGTTTACCATGTGTGCTTGTCTTTTTTTTTTGTATTCCAACCTCCGGCCTGATGGCATAAGGTTCTTTCTCGACCGTTGTCTCCTTCACGGCCGAAACTAGACTTGAAACTGGAATAATGTCTACTAGAACCAATGCTATTGGCCATCTCACCAAGTCATGCACATGGCATTTTACGCACAAGCGACGGTAGCGATAGAAATATTTTCGGGCATGGGCAACAAATTCATAACGAAACCCCTATCCATTCTTCACCCAACTTCATGTCGGACCACGCGATCGTTTGGATCTGCGAAGACGATGACACCTGAAGCATAAGGCACGTTGCAGCACTCGTGCAGTAACGCGCATGTCTTCTCCACTAGTTTATCTCTGCAAATCCCATGCACTTCAATTGGTTTACTGTTTTCTACACAATCATTTTCTCGGACTTGCCAATTTATCCGTTTGATCCGACCGGTGGTGTGCTAACATCGGTTTTGCTTGGATTTCATTCTTAAGGTCGCATTTGGACCAAAGAACGAAGCTATCGATAGCTTCCCCCTAGCTTGTTCACTTCGGTTACGAAAGCGGCGGTGGTAATAACGCCCATCAAAGACAACTTCAAGCGAAACTACTTGCCAAATGAATCGGCGCAGAACGTTGTGGTGGTTTTTTGGTTATGCACTCTGCCTTGAGCCACTTTCTTCCCGAACAAGTAGAAAGACTGTAGAGATTCCATCCTACAAAAAAAGGTCAACATTGCTCGTCAACATCGCGAAGGCGATCCTCTGGACCACATTGGTAAGAAAATAACGCAAATTGTTCAAGGGCCCAGCAAGTATTATTTTATGAGTTCATCTTGAAGGCCGCGACTTATCGTCAACAAGATCGCTGGCGATCCCTCCGACCACATTGGTAAGAAACTAACGGGCAAAAACCACAGAGGGCCCCAAGTATTATTTTATGAGTTCTACCCGATGGCCCGACATATCGTCCAACAAGATCGCGAAGGCGATCCGGCTGGACCACTTTGATAAATATCTAGAATCCTTCAAATCTAGCTAGAATCTTCTTCTAATCTAACAAACCTTCTTCAGCTCTAACTATTTTCTTTCTTACCATTTAAAAAACACTTTCCTCGTGGATTTACCTCCACAGGATCGCAGTTGTGATTATTTCGATGTGAGCTCGCGTCCATACCTCCACAGGAATGCAGTCGCGATTCTTTTAGGCAGAGATCCAAGCTGGTGCAACTGAGCAACAAATAGATATTTGAGTAACTCTCGCAAATTAAATGTTAACGTAAATACTAATTGCAACTGTTATTTCCACAATGATTCTCTGCTTTTTTGTTAATTAGAATGGAGATCTGTCCTGATTTGTCAACCTCTTAGCAGATCCATTGTTATGTTAGAATGATCTCCATTAAACAACTTTGGGTATGCGATGTACTCTCGGGAAGGAGTATTTATGCCCATTATTGGGATCTTCTAATCTAGCCTCATTCTTATACTGAAACCGAGCTGTCTAAGCCCTTTATTACTCAATTAGTGGGAGAAATAAACAATTGATTGAGGGCTTGCTTACAGATTATACACGACCATGGCTTGACATATACCAAAGAGATGGTGCTAATACAAGTAAATTGCATGATGGGTGGAAAAAACACATTAAAACCCATACATAAACAATAAATCAGAAATCACCTCACGAATTGGATAATGTCCGGCGGATATGGTGTAAGGCCTTAGGATTTTGTACCCTAGCGACTTAAGATACCGGGCCTTCAAGAAGAGAGCTAGCACCTTCAAGAACAGATCGAGCACCTTGAAGAATGACGGGGCACCCAAACGAGGGGAGATCGAAGCCTTCAAAACACCTTGCTTTCGATTTCAAAATGGAATCCCAACGGCAGAGCAGCATAAAATTAAGTCTCAAAATTCAAATGCGTGATGTCTTTTTCCGTCCTTCACTCGTCCTCCGAAGACCTTGTACTTGTTTTATTCGCGGGGCATTTATTACGCAGGGGTATTGGTACGGGGGGGGGATGGTTATATCTCTCCCCTCAACGCATGCATTTTGAATCCGTTTGATGGTTATGGTAGATTACACGGTGGTTGATGTTGTGGATGCTCGAAATGTTCCTCCCACTTAGTCCATGTGGACTAACCCCTTTATGTTGTTTGTGTATGTTTAAGCGGTCCGGTGATGGGGTTGCTGTGGAGAAGGTTTTCTTATTCATCTCGATGACCTTGGTGGAGGAGACGTCGGATCGACTAGTGGTGTTAGTGGAAGCTATTGGTGTGCCAGAATTAGATGAGCTTGGGCTTGTATGTAAATACCCGATTTAAGGAAGTATAAACATTTAACGAGTATATATAAGTCTTATGAATATTTAACTTTGATGTTAGCGTGTTGGATAGCGGCCTAGGCCAAGGGGCTAGGTCCGTTTCCGGTGTGACATGGCAACCCTAACCTATTAATGCATAAACCCTAACCCTAGGCCATTTTTCAGCTCCAACAGTCCTGGAACGTTGTTCATGCTCGAAACTCCATTTTGAGAATCGTCACGTAGCACAACATAGCTCAATGCCCCCCAACCCAGCTGCCTTGAGAGTGTGCATGCGTCAGAAGGAGTGGGAGCTACTCCGAATCACTTGCAGAACTGTGGCGATGCCGGACTATGAGACAACACTATGTGCTATACTAGGAGTGCTGTGATCTCCAAATTTTGCCATTGGTCTTGTCCTCAAATGACTTGGGAGAGAGGTAGAGGAAGCGAAGGCTACGCATGTTGCATCTAATTTGTCAACCATGTCAAACAATATTATCTTTAGAAAGGTCCCATCTTCAGGTAACATTTAAGTAGGTCATTTCACCAACTTTGATCAAATAAGATGATCTATTTCTCTTTTATTTATATATTCTCCTTGGTGATTGCAAGTACTGGGTGCACCCTCCATCTTTTCCAAATTGATGAATGTCATATCTTTGTATGAGGAGGGGCTTGTTCTAGTAATGACTACAATGTTCAATAGGGCCCTCCCAAAGAATCTCCTTCACCATGGGCCCTAAGACCCTATCCCTAAACTGTGGAAGAAATCATTTCTAAGAAGTAAAAGACAATATATATTGAAAACTTGGGACATTTTAGAACACACCACCTAGATAGGCAAGTCCAAGAGTAGCTTCCATTCCTCGGTTTCAATTTTTTTTTTTTTTACCCTATCTACTACTAAAGTTCTTCTGGAGAGAGGTGCTCATACATACTGTACGATCAAAACTAGCAAGATAAGATGTCAAGAAATAGTAATTTTTAAATAAAAGAACACGTAACAAGTATATGTTAACAAATGATCATCTTCATTGCCCTCCTGCCTACTATAGTATTAGGACTTTAGGAGGGATCCCAAGGACATAAGCCAACTCAAGAAAGTAATATTATTTACGGATATCGCAATGATTCTGGTAACAATAATTCTAGCCCTTAGCTCTGAGGTAACTCCTGAGACAAATCTAGCCACTCACATTTGGAAGTTACACAATAGAAATTATGCATAGTATTTGATCTTGTAGCGAGATCAATCACTCTCCAAGACCTCATGGGAGAGTGAAGAGTACGAGAAGCGAAATCCTCACGACTCAAACCCATGAAAGGACTAGTACAGTTAGTATTAGGTTAGGATAATGAATTATGGACTTGCATGATCTATCTTGGTTCAGTGGTCCTCTGCAATGCCATTGGTATAGGCCAAATATTATTGGACAACGAGCATCAACTAGTAGCATAAAAGGCTAATTCAAGTTCTCGACCTTTCAACTAGTAGCATAAAAGGCTAATTCAAGTTCTCGACCTTTTGTTCTTCCAGGACATGTCCAATATAATTTCTTACTTGCAATAGTTTTTTGTGAAATGTATGTTTACGCATCTAAATATATGCAGGCTTTTTATTTTGAGGATCCGCATAATGTAGGTTGGTCTATTGTGCTTTGAAACTTATCTTGTAGATGGGCTAGTACTTACGATGAAAGTTAGTGTCTATTTGGCATTTTGCAAGCCCTAACATTTAGAGTTAGCAATGGTCATGTCATGTGCTACATAAAGATAGCTTCAACACAGGTGAGTGGGTGGGCATTCATGAAGCCAGCTTGACAACGGTAGTCAGCTAAGTGAAGGTAGCCCTACCAAAAGGATAAGTATTGCACCCATGGATTTTGAGCATGTGAAAGGGTCGTGTATTAGCCCTTTACTAGGCAAAGGAGAAGATCTACAATAATCACGATAAATATCTGTCAGGATCATGTTTAAACCAACTTAAAATAACAAGAAGTGTGCTAAATTCCATAAAAAATGCCTGGATTTTTTTTATTTATTATTATTATATGAAATATATTCTAATATTGTCTAGGATTTCTCCCTAGATATGGCTTGTCATTTCTCCCTAGAATTGGTTTGTTTTATAATCCTTGATTAATGGCACCGTAAAGCATAGTCAAATTTGGGACCTTTTACATTCTTAAATTACGAAGCATAGTCCGAAATTTTGGGACCTTTTACATTCTTCTCGATGAGATGAAAATTAGTGAGGTGAACGACATATGCATTTGATCAAAAAATCTTATGTATGCTAAAAACATAATAAAGTATTATTCTATCTTCTTATATTATAATGTTATCACGAAGAAGTAGTGCATCGAGCCCCTAATTTGAATGGCGAGATCATCCGATGCATCCGAGCCTAGATTTATTGCACGACTTACCAACGTGATTGGTCATCATGCTTCGATCTCTTAAGGGAAAGGGTAAATGAAAAGGGAAAAGGAAAAAGGAAGTGGAAAGAGAGAATGTGAAGGCAAAAAGGCATGGGAAAGGGAAAAGGGTAAAAGGAAAAGGGAAAGGGTGGGGATAAGAGAAGAGAAAAAGCATGGAAAATGAAAAAGGGAAAGGAACACAGGAAAAAGCACGAGGGAAGGAGGAAGAGATAAAGTGGAAAAGGTAAATGGAAAGAGCATGAAAAAAAAAAAAAAAAAAAAAAAAAAGGAAAGAGGAAAAGGTTGAAAAAAGGAGAAAATGAAGGAGAAAAAAAAGCATGGAAAAGGGGAGGAGAAAAAAAAAAAGCATAGGAGAAAAGGAAGGAACATAGAAAAAGGGGAAAAAAGAAGGCGTTGAGGAAAGAGGAAAAGGAAGGGACAAATGGCATAGGAAAAGGAAAAAAAAAAAAAAGAGAGGGAAAGGGAAGGAAAAACGCATCAAGAAAAGGGGAAGAGGAAAGGTTGGAAAAATGAGGAAAAGGGGAAGGGACAAGGGGGAACAAGAAAAGGATGGGGAGAGGGAGAAAAAAGGGGGCATAGAAAAAGGGAAAGTGAGAGAAGAAAGAAAAGGAAAGGAAAAGGGGAAAGGAACCTAGGTAAAGGTCACAAGGAAAAGAAAGAGGAAACGAGAAAAAGAGAGGGGGGAAGGGCATGAGAAAAGGGAAGAGGAAAATGGTGAAGAAAGGGAAAAAAAAAGAAAAAAGGGAAAAGAAAAGAAAAAAGAGAGAAAAGGAAGGGGAAAAGAGGAAAATGGGTACAGGAAATAAGAGAATAAAACAAATGTGCAAAAAGGCATGGAAAAAGGGAAAAGGAAAAAGGAAAGGAAGGGAAAAAAGCATGCAGGGAAAAGGATCGGCAAAAGGAGGAAAACTGAAAAAGAAAAAATCCATCAAGAAAAAGGAAACGCGAGAAAAAAAGGGAAAGGGAAAAGGGAAGCAATGGAGTGATGGAGGGGGGAAATGGAAAAAGGACATGAGGAAAGAAAAAAGAGAAAGAAAAGGAAGGGTTGAAAGAAGGGGAAAATTGTACCCGAAGAGGGAAATGGTGGGAAAAGGAGGAAAAGGAAACCGTGGAAAAATAGAAAAGAAGAAAAGGGTGGGAAAAAGGGCATGGGAAAAGAAGAAAAAAGAAAAAAATAAATGGGAAAAGGGGGAAAGAGAGAGGCACGGGAAAAAGAAAAATGAGGAAAATGGAAAAGGGGAAGAGAAAAAAAGGGAACATGGAAAAGGAAAGGGGGAAAGGGTGAGGAGATGGAAAAAGGGAAGGTAAAAAGGGCATGGAAAAACGGGAGGGGAAAAAAAAATGGAAGGGAAAAGGGCACACAAAAAAAAGAAGGAAAAGAGTGGGAAAAAGAGGAAAAGAGAAGGGAAAAATAGGCATGGAAAAGGGCGAAGAGTAAAAAGGTTGAAAAAGGAAGACATGGAAAAAAGGGTGGGAAAAAGAAGGCATAAAAAAATGAGAAGGGGGGAAGGGAAAAAGGGCAAAGAAAAAGAGAAGAGGGAAAAAGGTGGAGAAAGGAGCAAAAGGGAAGGGAAAAAAGGTTATGGGAAGGGGGGAAGGGGAAGGAAAGGGATGGGGGAAAACAAGGAAACATGTGAGAAAAGGAAAAAAAAAGAAAAAAAAAAAGTAGAAAATAAGAAAAAATGAAATGCGGGATAGAGCAAAAGGAAAGGGAAAGGGATAGGGCTTTTTCTCACTTTGATCCCAAAGCATTTATTGCTCTCAACTTATGCCCTCAAGCCAAGGGCCCCTTACTAGTTCTATTCTATTCTATTCTATTTATGAGCTCAAGACATTTGAGAATAAATGGCAAGTTGCTATCTTTAGTGCTAAAGTCAAGGGTAAAAACCTTTTGGATGGTTATTGTCTAGACCAAGAATCTACAATTGTAGATTTGCACGTAAAGGACGTTTTTTTGAGGCAGAGCTGGGCCTCCAAAATTTACTTGAAATCCCAATATTGATATGACGTTCCCCACCAAATATATGATGCCCCATCATACATCTCGCTAAAAATCCTCAATCCAGCACACCTGCCGCATGTGCCCTCCATCTATCCCGCACCTAGGATGGGCCATAGTGGGGGAAGAGGACAAGAAAGTGTCTTGCACGCCTTTCCCCTATGGGCTCCTATAATAGCGGAAGCATAAACATAAATATCAGCACTAACAATAACAATACAATCAGCTACCTTGAAGGGTAGTACCATCTATCCATCCATAGATCCATCATAGATATCAGTACATCATAAAGAAGAATAGCTCCTACCCAGGCTCAGACTCATAAGGGAGGTAAAGTGACGGCTGGGCCTCAAGATAGAGCAGACCGAGATATAACAATGGCGAGGCTGGCTATAGACAATGGCTAAGATTGACCACTCCATTCCCCCCCCCTCCTGTGCATACTTTGCAGATGGGCTAAATCAAGCTCTGTCATGATTGTAACCTGCCGAAGACGCAGTCTCATGGTATCACCTAACAAGACTACTCCAAGTTGCATCTTCCTGGTCCGATGAGGTAGGAAGATTTGCATCTTCCTGGGTGGCTAGAGGATTGTAGCGACACATGTTTGTACATTACTGAACTCCCTAAAACAAGAGCCAAGCCGACACCTGCAACTCTTGAGAGTCGTGGTGACACCATTGACCCGTGAAAAGTGCTGGGACCCATACCCGGCCCACACACGGCGGGCGATATAAGCCTAGGCTGCTATGGGTGAAGAGTCGCTCGGCGGGGGCCTCCCTCCCACTTTGCCACTACCCCCGTTATGTAGTGCTCAGTCACTCCATAGCCACCATAGACTGATGGGCTCTATGTGCAGGCCGCACATAATAAGAACTAAGGGGTCTAAACTAGGAGCATTGTCTAAATAATGGCTACTAGGTCTCTACCTCTCTTCCCAATACAAGATGAGCAAAAATGATCAACCATCATCATATATCCATATAACATGATAACAAATGAGAATAGCATCTAATCCTAATCACATGCATATACTTACAATTACGTTTCATTGATTAGGGTTCGAGATCCAAACTGAAGGTTCTAGAATGGCTCTAATAGAGATATGAAATGCTAACTCATCTGGAATCCTATCTTCTAGATGATTTACCAAGGAATCTACTCCAAATACCTGCTCCGGAGAACTTCCACCTGCTCCCGTATTAGAGGTCAGAACTCTAGAGATGAATGCTCTGAATGATGAGACTAAATAAAAGAGGGTGAACTGCATAAGGAGCATAATAATGATTCTGGGGATGGCCTATATGTGGTGGTTTTCTTTGTCTCCACCACCACCGAAATTGTGCTTATTTTGATGCTCCCAGGATTCTTCAAATTCTTCTTGAGGATTCAAAGTTGGCTGCGCTTGTGGAAAATTGGGAATGGACTAGGGTGTTGAGCTGTTGGGAGTGTACACAAAGGTGTGAAGTTGGATACTTCCCTGTTGAACTGGCGCTCATGATGGCGCTTAGGGTTTCAGCTCTACTCTTTTGCTCATAACTCGAGATTCCGGTGTCAGATTCAAGTGTTCCTAGGCTCCTTGGAAAGCTTATCGAAAGAGCTTTCCATCGGTGTATGATTTGTATGGTGTTTCCTCTGTTTTGGGACGGAATCCGCCTGATAGTCCCGGCCCTCTTTTGGCAGTGCTAGGGTTTGGCTGCATTTTCTTTTGGCCATAACTTCGCATCTTTGTGGCAGTTTGGGCGTTTTAGGCTTTTGTTGAAAGCTCTTTAAGCACTCCATCCAGTGGTGCTTAATTCCTTCAGGGATTGGCCTGTTGGAGAAGACGGTTCAGATCTGAAACTTCGGCCCTCCTCTCTTGGTGGAGATGACAAGATCCAGTCGCAGCCCGCCAAAACGTGCTTCTGGTGCTTCTACCATAGTTCATGGTGGAATTGGCAAAGAATATGCTACAGATTCTCCCAGGATGAGTGTATGCGATGCACACAAGGTGTTGCCCAATATGTCTTCTAATGGCATGAGTGTGGCCGCTTCAATTGAGACAGGAGCTCCATCTTCTTCCTCGTCTCAGTTACTTGCTCCAGTTTCCATCCCGATCGTAGTTGCAAAGAACTGGTTGGGGTCTTGCCCACATGTCTCGTGAGCCGAAGTCGTGTTGTGCCATTGGAAAACTCTTCCGAGAGTGTTAACACACCTCCAACGCGACGTTGGAGGCTCCTCGACCAGGTGGTGCGCCTCGGCCAATTAAGCGCCTCAACACTCGTTGGAGGTTCCGGGGTTGAAGCAAGACCCTCTTTATCTGCGAAGTTGCCGCCGCTGGGCCACTAGCTCCTCCGGCCACCGTGGTTGGAAGTCCCTCATCAGTTGGGCCTCGCTCGAGTGCTCCTACGGACGAGAGTGCACCTAATAGTCCACGGGCGTGCACCTCCAACACAAGGTTGGAAGTTCCTGGGTGGGACTACTTCTAGGTAGTGCTTTCGGGTGGTGGTGCAACCTCCACAAACCGGTGTACGTCCAACACACGTTGGAGGTTCCTCGTAGGCGAGGAGGAGTTTCCCCTCTTTCCCCATGGCAGCACTGGGGCGACATCCTCTTCCATCCCGGCTGCATCGACCACACCTTGGAGATCATCGATCTGATTGCTTTCGAAGTTTGCGTGTGTCCGGTTCTCGGCTTTGCAAGGGCACTGGCGGCTCCCGCCACCTCGGCTCGCGTGTCTTAGAGGCCATTGCCACCATGATGGATAATAACAGGAAGGAAGTTGTGTCCTATCTCCAAAGAATCGCAAGCCAAAGCAAGACTCTATGGATGTCGGCTCCCATCGGACAAAATTTTTTATGAGGTTCGGGAGTGCGGGGCAACTTTTGAGCGTTTTTTGGGGCTCGATTGGTGCGAGATTAGCCATGAGGATCATCGGCGACATGTGGAAGCGGTTGGTTGCGTGTTCCGTGATCTACCACTTCACCGGCCCTTTCCTGGATCTAAAAGCGTGGGATCTTGGCCGTCGGGCACCTTCACAAGCTAGGGCTCTACGCTTATCAATCTATCAAGCTTGTGGCAAAAGATCAGCGTTGCTTTTCTTTTGATGTTTGAATTTCCTGAACCGGCTGCTCAACTCATAGAACGAGGTGTTGATCCTCTCTGGAAACACTTCTTGCTCTATCAACAGTATGTTCCTGGATCCTTTCTAGCTAAGCCAGATGCCTTACGTGCCCCCTTCTGGTTTGCTATCGAAGATTTTCTTCCGAGGTTACTGAGGATTCCAAGTTCATTTACGCCATTGCTAATGAGATTGGACTCCATTTGCAACACTCCATAACCAAGCGGCATCACCAAGGTTTTGCGTGGCAAGGCCCATTCATCATTGATTTGCCTCAAACAATTGTTGTCCAAAGCGGGCCCATGTTCTTTCCATTTAAAATTTTGTCCTTGTTGAATGGTCCCGAGCTAGCTCTCATGTTTCCCGAAGCCCCTCTCTTTGCTCAATATCGTAGAGTTCACCAACAGGATTCTCCATCTGCTCCTCCGGCACTCCATGCTCCTAGATCAGCTCCCACCTCAGTGGATATCTCACAAGTCCCCATGCTGTGATTGCCCCACCCGCTCTTCCAATTGCAGCTCCTCCGCCTCGGGTCTGCGGATCACCAAATGTTGAGGTGGCTGAAATCCAAACGCAAGAGCAAATTGAAGAGGCTCGTGGGCGTGATATGGACATTGATGTGGCGTGGCATCCACCCACCACCTAAACATCCACCGGCTCTTCGTCAACCACGCGAAAGTCCGCTAAGGGTTTAATTCCTCGCGCCCCGGCCCTCGGTTCTGTGGTGGGTGCTTGCCCCTCCCATTGCATCCCATGGTGGTGGCTTTGATCCACCCGGTGGACTGATTTTGGTTGATGAGGTTGTTGCCATGCGGTGCCCAGAAACATCCTCAAGTTCCCTTGAGACACCGGTGGTCTCATACGAATTGGCCCCATCACAAGATCAATGCGGTTAGTCTCATGGAATGTTCGGGGGTAGCCTCCTCCCCTCAAAGCGAGTCGTATTTGTTTTTACTTATCTAGATTAGATGCTTTCGGTTTGTATGTCTTCAAGAGCATAAGTATCGTAAGGGAGACATATCAAAGCTTGCGACGTGATTGGTCGCATGTTTAATGTTCTTATCTAAAGCGGTGATTCTCGCCGGTCTGAGGGTCGTGATAGCATGGCTTCCTTCCTTACCCGATCATCTTTACTTTCTGCTGATCGCTTTGGTCGTTGGGCCCTAATTGTATGGCAGGAGCAAGGGGTTAAATATGGTCTAATTAATGTTTATGCCCACAATAGACCTCATGGGAGAGCTTCTTTGTGGGCCTCTTTGCGAGGGAAGATACTCGGCTTGCTGCCACATTTCATGGCTTCTTGTTGGGGATCTCAATATGGTGGAAGTGGAGTCTGATGGGTTGGGGCGACTTTCAAAGTGGTGTGCGGTTTTGAGCGCCCATTAGTGAGTGGCTTCGTCGCTCCATGGCGCAACCTCTCGGAGATTGATGGTGAAGGTGCCTTCACTTGGTGCAATGGTCAAATTGGTGGGGGTCGCGCAAGCTCTCGGTTGGATAGAGCTTATTGGAATGCGATATCTGATTGCGGCACTTCCAGGTCTCTTTTCGATTCTCGTCTCCGAGAGATAACTTCGGTTTGAGACCACCATCCTTAATTCATTTGAACGAGCCCTGCACAGACCGTGGCCTGGAAGGGCGTGTTTTCGCTTGAACGTGAAGTTCTTAAAGGATGCGACTTTCAAGAAGGTTGTAAGAATACTTGGACAACTGCCTTCAATCGACGCCGAGGTATGGCGGCATAGTGGATGCAATTGCGTGATCAAAGGGTTTTGCCAAAGAGTGGGGTCGAGAGTCTGCGGCAGCAGGCAGTCGTGCTTTACTGGACACTTTGTATCGGGACTGCTCTAGTCTCGGCGGGGGCGTCTTCGTGTGTTCATGATCGTGATATTTTGAAAAACGCATCCAAGCATTGGAGGAGGAGCAAATTCAACAAGCAAAGATGAAGGCAGGTCTCATAGTGGTTTCGTGATGGAGACCGTTGTGCGGGCTTTTTTTTCGATGCAGCTAAGAGGCGCCGCATGACATCAACCATGTCCTCATTGCTTTTGCCGAATGGTTCGATGCTATGAGCCACGACTAAACTCGTGCAAAGACATCGATAACCACTTCCGGCGTTTTTTGCTGAGAAACATCTTATCTTTCAATCAAATGCAAGATGCTATTTTATCTAGGATTTCCCCATCATCTCGGTGAGCGTAGCGAGTCAATAGAGGCGACTATGACGGTGACGATTTAAAATCGTGATCTTTGAACCGAAAAGAGGCAAATGCCCGAGGTTTGGATGGTTTGCCAATTGAGTTCTTCAGAGTATTGGGAATGGCTGGAGCCGGATGTATATGATGCTTTTCGTGACCTTCGGTCCAACGCTTTGAATAGAATTCTAAGCACAGGTGCCATCTCACTCATCCCCAAGGTCAAGGATCCTCGGACTATTTCAGATTGGCGGCCCATCACCTTATTGTCATTAGGTATATAAGATCTTCGCCAAGGCTTTTGCAGAGGCGGGTAAAGGACATCTTGGCGAGTCCATCTCAACAACCCGGTCGGGTTTTTCTTCCAAAAGCGGTGCATTTTGAATAATGTTGCTTTGCTACGAGGATATTTATTGGAGCGCGTAGGGCAAAACCTTCCGATTGTATACCTTAAGCTTGATTTTGCAAAAGCTTATGGCGATGTCGGTGGGAATTCATGCGTCGTTGTATGCTAAGGCTGGGATTTTGGGAACAATTCACATTAGATATTATGAAGCTGCATATCTCCTTTCGAGGCGATCTTTTGTTCCATGGTGAACCATCACATGCCTTTTCTTTCGATGCGTGGTATTTGCGGGGATGCCCCTTTTGGCACCATTGCTTTTCACAATTGTTGCAGAGGCTTTGTCACGATTATTCACCATTGCAACGACAGAGGACTTCTCCATGGCCTTGCAATGGAGGGCGGCACCAAGAGGTTTGCAATCAATATCACGGGGGCGACACGTTCCTCTTCCTAGTCGCTAATGATGAGAATCTTCTTCTGCTGCCAAAATGCTTTTAGACACTTTTCAGCGGGCTTTGGTGTTCTTGTGGGAATTGGCGAAGTGTGCGACTTTGTGGACATTGGATAATCCGCCTCAGGCATGTGTTCATGATTATCCATAGAAAATTGCGCATGGACATGCCATGGGGTTGTTGGGGATTCCGGTTGGCATCCATGTTACTATGGGAGCTGCATGGGAGGAGATCATTAGGGGTTTGGAGAAGCACTTGTTACGGTGGTCCTTTGCTAAGTTGTCTCTTGCAGGTGCATTACGATTGGCCAAGTCAGGTCCTTAGTAGTACCCATGTCTATATGGCATCCTTACTTTGCTAGCACCACGGATCAAAGTGCATGAGCTCATTGCAATAGTTCGGAACTTTATTTGGGTCTTGAGGAAGGTGTTGTGGTTAAGGTGGCAAGTGCATCCTTCCAAAATGGGCAGGTGGTGCGGGTATGATGGACTTCTTCTTTGCGAGCAAAGTGCTTATTTCAAAGTTCATTTGGAGACTCACGAATGGTGAGGATGACTCTCACGGTTCACGCCTTCTTAGACAAGCTCTTGGTCCTTTGTATCCCTCTAGGCAAGAAGGCTGTCAAACCCGGTCCTACCTTGGGCTTTATTTGAGACTCTTGAAGCCTTTTCCAAGCTTCTCCATTTTTGCGGGGGGCTTGTTGGCAACATGGGGGCGGTCAGACATCTTTTCTGGCCATGCCCCTCTATCCACACCCTATTGGAGACTCCGTGGTGGTGGGCACCACTGCCTCCAGACCCCTCAGCACCTCCATTGGCAGCCTCGGTTCATCCCCTTACACGAGAGACGATGGGTTCTTGCGGTGTTGTCTCTATTCAAGCATGGTATGGGGAGGGCGCCCTCTTTGTCTTGGCTCGAATTTCAGGCAAAGTTCCTCTCTCGTTGGGATGTATCCCTATGGGAGAAGGTTGCGTAAAAATTTGCCTCTCATAGTGCAAGTTGGTGTTGCTGAAAGGGTGTCATGGGACTGTCATGAAAATATTCACAAAGGCAAGCAATTTGTCAGATCAGTATATCGCCTTCTTTTAGCACCATAACCCCTCCGGTTGCGGATGGGTGGCACCTACATGTTCCATGACCCACTTTGCAAACCGTACATGGCGATGGCTTTGGGATAGGTTGCTCCACCCTAAAGTCTACGCATACTATGGTGGCGGGTTATCCACAGGTGCTCGAGGTTAATGCCTTTCGATATCGCTATGATCCTCGCATATCTGCGGTATGCCGCTTCGCCTCTCGGACGTTGACTCTTGAGCATTGTCTCTTTGATTGTCCTGAGGTTCAACCAGCATGGTCCTGGCTACAAGGTTTGTTTAACAGCACATTGGACTACCGATGCATCCTTTTGGCGTCCTATCCCAGCGCATGGCCTCCGGCTAAACAAAGGGCATTTCATCTTGGTTCCGGTTGGCTCCTATGGTGGATATGGGGCGTCGTAAACACCACATCTTTGGGGCATGTATTCATCCGCACATAGTATTATTCAAATTGGCCCGAAAAAAGATATTGTGACCTACGAGTGTTCTTCCCTTGACTCAGAACTGGTGGAACGCATCTGGATTCAGTATCTTCGAATTGATTCTTATCATTAGTCTCCTATTCTGGAGTAAGCACATTGTGCTCCAGGCTTGTGCTCCTGTGGCATCTCTGTGTGCTTACACAGTTAGATGAGACATGTAAATTTTGTATTTTTTTCTCTGATTAATAAACTTTTTGGCTTTCGTCCTTCAAAAAAAAAAAAAAAAAAAAAAACACAAAGGTGTGAACATTACCAATGTGCATTGTTGCACTTTGGTTACAACGTTGGCATTTCAGAG
This sequence comes from Isoetes taiwanensis, assembly GCA_021234155.1. Lineage (NCBI taxonomy): Eukaryota > Viridiplantae > Streptophyta > Lycopodiopsida > Isoetales > Isoetaceae > Isoetes > Isoetes taiwanensis. The sequence goes on from JAJEKV010000087.1 coordinate 1,367,763, forward strand.
TTAATGGACCAAAGAGTAAAGTTCAAGAATTGATGTCGAGACTAATAGCCTTGCATGGGAATGATCATGAGACAAATAACTTTAGAACAATTGAGAAAGCGTCCTACCAATTGAAATTTATAATTGTGGCAGAATATTTTGGCAAAAGGAATTTAATTTTCAGCCCCATCAATGTTGATAATACTCCAAATACAAACTAGAGGTTTAATTATACGATATAATGCAATAGACTATGTTTTACTGCTTTTATAAAATGAGGCTTCACGTTTAGCATTCATATACTTTAGATCTTTGTAGTTCAGTTTCTCTCTCAGAATCTCAAATTATATGTCATGTGGTTGTAGTTTATGCATTAAAATAGAATATAGAAGATCATTTAGTTTTGCTTGTTGAATATTAAATGTCGAGTTTGATGCTTGTGCAACCATGATGAAAGAACCATATATCATCATTATTGCTAATTTTGTATATGTATGTATCACGTCAATGGGCTATATTCTTACTATTTGGGATTTGAAGACGATGAATGCATGGTAATGAAGCCTATTTACATCTATTGGTCAACAAACAAAAGGGCTGGATCTTGGAAGTATATGAAACAACACATGAAGAAGCCAAATACAAAAATGGCTAAAGATGTTAAGAGGTATGCAAGTAGCTTGAACATGTTCCAGTTTCAAATAATAGGCCATGCAAGCGATTGTCATGAGACTGACTTGTTAGAGAATGACTTTATTATCCAAGAGCACAATATCATTAAGAACTGCTATACTAATTTGTTTAACAACCCTTCAATTTCAAAGAACTTTTTGTTTTTGAGACCAAAATGGTAAGTAAGAAATAAATAAATACATATCTAGGTTTGTAATAGGATCACCACACATTTGGGATCCCAATTCCAACCATGGCGGATGGGTTTTGAGAATCAAAATTAAGATCCTTGTTCTAGCAAATATAGAATGTTTTTAGCAATAACTTTATAAATAGAATTCGTGTGCTCTATAATGTTCCATATGAATGGAACAATGGATTAGTACCATTTTTTATGCACATTTGCAAGTTAGATATTTTGTCAACTATTATCCAAGAGCCTCATAAAAACTTATGCCCAATTTAAAGCAGTAGTTATTAAGTAAGGGATTCGAAACAGAGCAAGAACAAAGGAACAGAGCAAAGGGATTTCGAAACAGAGCAAGAACAAAGAAACAAGAGCAAATTTGTATTCAAATTTTTGAAGTGGAAATTTAAAAAATAGAGTAAGAACTCCAAGATCTTCGCCAATTCTGTAAAACTTTGCTGATCTTGTAGATACTCTGCCAAAACTATAGTCAAATATCGCATCTTAAAAATGTCACCCTAAATTGCATCTCCACTATAAGAACTCTTGCAAAAAATCTGTTGCATCTTCAAAACGGTCCTCTAAATTGCAAACTGCATCTGCTTTGTAATAACGGTCCTTTAAACTGCAAAACTGCTCCCATAAACTCTATTTGTTCCAGAACGCCTCATATTACACCCCTTATTCCTTAATCTACACCGTACGTAAAGTTCCTCGTTTGTGGGGTATGCAAGTACAAAATTTGCTATACTATATAACAAGATTCGCAAAATACTATAAGATTTCAAGCGGAATACTATATGGTGTTGATTTCGTACGTGCAAAATACAATTATGAGGGCTCTCACGCCCCACACGCCACCCCGTGTGAATATGCACCCAAACCAAAAAGGGTTTAAGGGGGGATTTTAATTTAAATGTGTTGGACCCAATGGTTGTATTAATTAATGTCAATGGTAGTTATATGTTGGTTGTCAATGTCAATGGTTGTTATGTGTTGGTTGTTATGTGTTGGGGGATTTAATTTTTATATGTTGGATGTTAATGGTTTCAGGTTGCCAAAAAAAAAAAAATTTGGCCTTCGGGCCTTAGGACGCCCCCCATGTGACAAAAATTTTAGAATTCAAACCGAAAAAGACTAGAATTCATTTGAGGTTTTCATCACTGTAGCTTTTTGAATTTCATCACAATAAAACAAATAGAACATAAGTAAAAGTTACCATAAAGATAGAGCAGATTGATCCCATTATTAGAAGTCATAAAGTTTGCAACACCCATACACAAACATTTTTCAACTGGAATTTAACAAAGAAACCTTTGGCCTCCATGGATTCTTGTGGTGAGAAACCAAAGTGGGAAACTTTTTACGCTTGTTAGCACAAGGATCTAGAAGCCTTGAATTTGCTTAATAACCGCCTCAAAATCTAAAAATGCATGATAATTTTTGCAAGCTTCATTGAAATGAGCCATAAACAATATCCAATAGCGCAATCTCAGATATCACCGGTAGGATGTGAAAGCCTACCAAACCCAACCGAAAAATTGCTGTTTTAGCATAGATAACTTAACCAAACATATATTATACACTATCAAAAAGATCTCGGAGAGAGCTTTCCAACGCAATAAAAATCATCTCAAAACGAGCCTGGATCAAAAAGTTATGATAAGAAATGTGTTGTCAAGTGGGAAACCGCACTACATGCACCCTTCAAGCCCCTTCATGTGCCCATTATGCACCACACACACAAAAAAAGAGAGCTTTTGTTGTGAGCCATTGGTTTGTTGACCATTATGCACCACACGCACAAAAAGGGGCTTTTGTTGTGAGCCATTGTTGTTGATCACTTCATGTGCCCATTATGCACCACACGCAGACAAAAAGAGGGCTTTTATTTGTGGAGCCATTGGTTGTTGACCATTATGCACCACACGCACAAAAAAAGGGTTTTTGTTGTGAGCCATTGGTTGTTGACCATTGAAAAAAAAGGCTAAAATCAATGGCTCAGAAATGGTGCACTCTAGATGTACGCATTAGTACATCCATTTGAATACATCACGAAATCATAGGAAAACCTTAGTGAAAAGCGTACAAAAACACAAAGAAAACCCCCTGTTATTATGCTACATATGGGGAATGGAGGTGTTGATCCTCCATTCCCACTTTTTTATGCTTGACCCCCGCTAACACCCGTCCTTGAGACCCCACCCGCAAAACGAGAAATGGAGTCCCATCCTAAATTCCCCTACATATATTAACCTATAGTAATGGTTTGGTCCAAATTTGTGTTATCGATTTTAGATGGCTTTTAAAGTAACCCCAAAAAGAAGTAATTCAAATCTCAAATGGGAACGACTCACATTTCAAATATCAACTTCAAAAAATAACATACAGTCTTCATATTAAGTATGTGACATCATGGACTGACATAGAGATATACAATACTATTATTTTCATTTTCAAGTAAATACAATATTATTTCAAACTACATAAAGATCTACCAACCACGTCCCCAACCCAGACTATGCTTACGGCTGTCATTAATCAAGGATTATAAAACAAACCAATTCTAGGGAGAAATGACAAGCCATATCTAGGGAGAAATCCTAGACAATATTAGAATATATTTCATATAATAATAATAAATAAATAAAATCCAGGCATTTTTTTATGGAATTTAGCACACTTTTTGTTATTTTAAGTTGGTTTAAACATGATCCTGACAGATATTTATTGTGATTATTGTAGATCTTCTCCTTTGCCTGGTAAAGGGCTAATACACAACCCTTTCACATGCTCAAAATCCATGGGTGCAATACTTATCCTTTTGGCAGGGCTACCTTCACTTAGCTGACTACCGTTGTCAAGCTGGCTTCATGAATGCCCGCCCACTCACCTGTAAGGAAGCTATCTTTATGTAGCACACTTTAAATGTTAGGGCTTGCAAAATGCCAAATAAACACTAACTTTCATTGTAAGTACTAGCCCATCTACAAGATAGGTTTCAAAGCACAATAGACCAACCTACATTATGCGGGTCATCAAAATAAAAAGCCTGCATATATTTAGACGCGGAAACATACAATTTCACAAAAAACTATTGCAAGTAAGAAATTATATTGGACATGTCCTGGAAGGACAAAAGGTCAAGAACTTTAATTAGCCATTTATGCTACTAGTTGAAAGCCATACTTGTCAAATTTTGTTGATGCCCGTTGTCCAATAATATTTGGCCTATACCAATGACATTGCAGAGGACCACTGAACCAAGATAGACTTACAGAATCATGCAAGTCCATAATTCATTATCCTAACCTAATACTAACTCTACTAGTCCTTTCATGGGTTTGAGTCTTGTGAGGTTTTCGCTTCTCGTACTCTTCACTCTCCCATGAGGTCTTGGAGAGTGATTGATCTCGTTACAAGATGAAATACTATGCATAATTTCTATTGTGCAACTTCTAAATGTGAGTGGCTAGATTCGTCTTAGGAGTTACCTCAGAGCTAAGGGCTATAATTATTGTTACCAGAATCATTGCGATATCCGTAAATAATATTACTTTCTTGAGTTGGCTTATGTCCTTGGGATCCCTCCTAAAGTCCTAATACTATAGTAGGCAGGAGGGCAATGAAGATGATCCTTTGTTAACATATACTTGTTACGTGTTCTTTTATTTAAAATTATTATTTCTTGACATCTTATCTTGCTATCAACAGTAGTTTTGATCGTACAGATATGAGCACCCCTCCCCAAAAGAAATTTAGTAGTAGATAGGGTAAAAAAAAAAAATTGAAACCGGGGAATGGAAGCTACTCTTGGACTTGTCTATCTAGGTGGTGTGTTCTAAAATGTCCCAAGTTTCCAATATATATTGTCTTTTACTTCTTAGAAATGATTTCTTCCACGGTTTAGGGATTAGGGTCTTAGGGCCCATCGTGAAGGAGATTCTTTAGGAGGGCCCTATTGAACATTGTAGTCATTACTAGAACAAGCCCCTCCTCATACAAAGATATGACATTCATCAATTTGGAAAAGATGGAGGGTGTACCCAGTACTTGCAATCACTAAGGAGAATATATAAGTAAAAGAGAAATAGATCATCTTATTTGATCAAAGTTGGTGAAATGACCTACTTAGATGTTACCTAAGGATGGGACCTTTCTAAAGACAATATTGTTTGACATGGTTGACAAATTAGATGCAACATGCTAAGCCTCCGCTTCCTCTACCTCTCTCCCAAATCATTTGAGGACAAGACCAATGGCAAAATTTGGAGATCACAGTACTCCTAGTATAACACATAGTGTTGTCTCATCAAGGAGATCACTGACATCCCCCTTGACGAGTGCCAGCTAAGTGACTTCAAGAATACTCTACACAGTCCTAGTATGCAAGATATGAATCTATAAATGTTGAGCCATAGCCATACATTAAAGGTTAGAACTCTAGAGATGAATGCCCTGAATGATGAGACTAAATAAAAGAGGGTGAACTACATAAGGAGCATAATAATGATTATGGGGATGGTCTATATGTGGTGGTTTTCTTTGTCTCCACCACCACCACCACCACCAATGAAATTGTGCTTATTTTGATGCTCCCAGGATTCTTCAAATTCTTCTTGAGGATTCAAAGTTGGCTGCGCTTGTGGAAAATTGGGAATGGACTAGGGTGTTGAGTTGTTGGGAGTGTACACAAAGGTGTGAACATTACCAATGTGCATTGTTGCACTTTGGTTACAACGTTGGCATTTCAGAGTTAATGGACCCAAAGAGTAAAGTTCAAGAATTGATGTCGAGACTAATAGCCTTGCATGGGAATGATGATGAGACAAATGACTTTAGAACAATTGAGAAAGGGTCCTACCAATTGAAATTTATAATTGTGGCAGAATCTTTTGGCAAAAGGAATTTAATTTTCAGCCCCATCAATGTTGATAATACTCCAAATATAAACTAGAGGTTTAATTATACGATATAATGCAATAGACTATGTTTTACTGGTTTTATAAAACGAGGCTTCACGTTTAGCATTCAAATAATTTAGATCTTTGTAGTCCGGTTTCTCTCTCAAAATCTCAAATTATATGTCATGGGGTTGTAGTTTATGCATTAATAGAATATAGAAGATCATTTAGTTTTGCTTGTTGAATATTAAATGTCGAGTTTGATGGGTTTGTGCAACCATGATGAAAGAACCGTATATCATCATTATTGCTAATTTTGTATATGTATGTATCACGTCAATGGGCTATATTTTTACTATTTGGGATTTGAAGACGATGAATGCATGATAATGAAGCCTATTTACATCTATTGGTCAACAAACAAAAGGGATGGATCTTGGAAATATATGAAACAACACATGAAAAAGCCAAATACAGAAATGGCTAAAGATGTTGAGAGGTATGCAAGTCGCTTGAACATGTTCCAGTTTCAAATAATAGGTCATGCAAGCGTCATGAGACTGACTTGTTAGAGAATGACTTTATCCAAGAGCACAATATCATTAAGAACTGCTATACTAATTTGTTTAACAACCCTTCAATTTCAAAGAACTTTTTGTTTTTGAGACCAAAATGGTAAGTAAGAAATAAATAAATACATATCTAGGTTTGTAATAGGATCACCACACATTTGGGATCCCTGTTCCAACCATGGCGGATGGGTTTTGAGAATCAAAATTAAGATCCTTGTTCTAGCAAATATAGAATGTTTTTAGCAATAACTTTATAGATAGAATTCGTGTGCTCTATAATGTTCCATATGAATGGAACAATGGATTAGTACCATTTTTATGCACATTTGCAAGTTAGATATTTTGTCAACTATTATCCAAGAGCCTCATAAAAACTTATGCCCAATTTAAAGCAGTAGTTATTAAGTAAGGGATTCAAAAACGTAGCAAGAACAAAGGAACAGAGCAAAGGGATTTCGAACAGAGCAAGAACAAAAGAAACAAGAGCAAATTTGTACTCAAATTTTTGAAGTGGAAAGTTAAGAAATAGAGTAAGAACTCCAAGATCTTCGCCAATTTTGTAGAACTTTGATGATCTTGTAGATACTCTGCAAAAACTATAGTTTAATATCGATCTAAAAAATGTCACCCTAAACTGCATTTCCCACTGAAGAACTCTTGCAAAAATCTGTTGCATCTTCAAACCGGTCCTCTAAATTGCAAACTGCATCTTCTTCGTAATAACGGTCCTTTAAACTATAAAACTTCCCATAAACTCTATTTTGTGCCAGAACGCCTCCGCTATTTCGATTTTATAGGAATGGAGGTGTTGATCCTCCATTCCCACTTTTTACAGTGACCAGCTCCCGCCTAACACTGGTCCGCGAGACCCCACCCAAAAAATCGAAATGGAGTCCCAAACCTAAATTCCCCTACACATATTAACCTATAGTAATGGTTTGGTCCAAATTTGTGTGATCGATTTTAGATGGCTTTTAAAGTAACCCCAAAAAGAAGTAATTCAAATCTCAAATGGGAACGACTCACATTTCAAATATCAACTTCAAAAAATAACATACAATCTTCATATTAAGTATGTGACATCATGGACTGACATAGAGATATACAAAATTTCAAGTAAATACAATATTATTTCAAACAACATAAAGATCTACCAACCACGTCCCCAACCATATCCACCACCATAGCCACCTCGACCACCATAACCATCATATCCTCCTCGACCATATCCACCATAGCCTCGACCATAGCCTCGACCATGTCCACCATATTGGTCAGCATCAAACATCGCAGCAGCTTCAACCTCATATCCATGATATCCAGGTCCGCCATATCCATGGCCTCTTGTACCGTATCCACCATACCCACCATGACCTCTATATGGACCATATCCATTGTCACCTCCATAATATCCACCAGGACCTCTATATGGACCATATCCACGACCACCTCCATACTGATTTGCTTCAAAAGCTTAAGGTTCATATTGATCTTCTTCAAAAGCCTGAGGCAGCGTTGGAGCAAACTGCGCAGTTGTTTCTACCATTACCATCAATGCTACCATCAAAATCAAAGCTAGGGTAGAGGCATGCATGGCGCTAGCTGATGAAGTGAAGAGTAACCCTCTTTTTGTATTTTTGTAGTAGTATTGGTCTGCCACGTGTCTTGCTTGTGGCGCGTTGCCCCTTATTGCATGCGGATCCTCGTTCTTCCTGATCCCGGCATTCTGCATTTTGTCCGGCTGAATATCCCACTGGCATTAATGGTAAAAAGGGGAGCAGAAGTAGCTATATTAAAGAGGTATGTTGCAAGCTTTCATCATCTTTGCGCTTGGGGCAATGACGCAGTTAGTGAGGTTTATCCGAGACGCGTCAATTGCTGGTTGAAAACTATTTCCAAACCCCTTCCTCGGCTTCCTCACGGGAGCCAGGAAAATTTCTGGAAGGCTGGCCTTTGGCTCCGGCCTACAAATTAATCTCAACTAGGAGGAGGTATTAGTTTTGCATATTGCAAGCTCTGTGAACAGCTGCGGAGTTATATGAATAACCTTTCATTCATCATGTTAGGCATCTACAAATATTTCCATTTGAACGGGTATGTACAGTGAATATGGTTACAGGATAGTGCAGATTGTTTGCTCTGTTTAGGTTTTGGTCATGTCAGCCATGTTCAGATATTGCTTCGTGGTTGCTTTCTTCTCAGTGAACATAGTTTTATGTCTTTCAGGATTCATAAGATATCAAGTTCTGCGCCATGTCTGTGACAATCTTCCCTGCAGTCCCAGCCCTGGTATAGAAGGTGTGGAAGTGATTTCATTGTTTAACCAAGTTTACTAAACTTCGTTGGATAACAGAGTCTAGAGCCAGATTCCACTTCTTGAATTAGTAATGGGGTAGCTCCGCTGCAGAAAGCTGCTAGAGGATGGATAAGGGGCCTGAGGCAGCTAGAGTATGGATGAGGGGTCTGAGGCATGGTTAAACACGACCAACCAAAATTGCATGTGATTGTTCTTTGGTTTACTGTGGTTAGTGAGATCCTAGGCTCTACTCTTTATTTCTTGTTTGTTATCTCAGTTCATTATTGATGGTGATTTTTCTGACCTCTATTTGCTCGGCTGTATCTATCTCGCTATTTAGTAATTTTGGCAAGAGCTTCTACATGCTGGATCACATTTTCTTGGCTATAATCCGAGCACTTGGGTGGTTCCTGAGGATTGCAATATTCTTGATCGAGCTTCTTAAAGATCACATTAAAAATTACGTAGGAGACAAAGGATCTCTAAATCTGGCTACTGGTGAGAGTGGATTGCAAATTGGAAAAAACCAAGTATAGATCATATCGATTTAATAATGCTTTGTTTCTGAGGGGACTTCTCGCCTTTAGTTTTTTTAATATTTTCCGTGATCACGCAGTTGAACCAACAGAATCTTTATTCCAATCCAGTGCTTGATGGTTCTAATTATCTGTTCTTAATGTCTTTAATTTATCAGACTTGGGGATACTTCTTTTGTGATCTCAATGTGAGTTTAAACCTCAGTGGTGAGAATATGATAAGATTCGCTGCAGTGATGCAAATATGCCATCCAGTCTTGGATGTCAGAAGTTAGTAAACCTAGAGAGAGGTGTATTTGAGCTTGCTTGATTTGGAACATGTGCAGAGTTAGATATTGGAAAAGATAAGGTTTACACGTTATACGTACTTGTAGATGCACATTCCCGGGGATAGGAGGCCATGTAAGCTCTCAAAGATGGTTGAAGAAGCTTTGAAAGCTTCTTGCACGCTACCTGACCTTTATAAGCAAAGGAGCAACTAGACTGCGGTCAATAGCATATCAACAAGAAGGACCTTAGGGAGGATTCATTATGGCGTGGACACAAAGCTTGTCATTCAACTGCTGAGAAATTATATAACACACATAGCCACAGGTGCTGTAATTCAGAACGCTATTGAAAGTTCACATGGACCAGGAAGGAAAGGTCACAATCTAACAATTTAAGTGCTGGAATTGTGGTATTAATTGAGTATAGCAAGTGTGCTGCAACAAGGACCTTTAGGGAGGATTGATTGCCGTGAGTGGAGAAATAAGTGACACAGAGCTCATCATTCAACTGGTGAGATACAGCTTTAGTTTTGCCTGTCTGGATTTTGACGAGGCTGTGTAAAATCTTGGCCATTAGTCTTGGGACATGGGGCATGCTTAATGAGCTCCTCCAGAAGTCTGGTGAGGAATACACTCCAAGTCTGGATACAGCAACTCCAGTGGGTGTGGAAAACCTGAGATGGCTATGAGGACTATAATCCTTGCTCAAAAGGCAAGCAGGATGAGAAACTTTGGCAACCCAATAACCATATCATTCTAAGAGAATTCTCCTACTTGGCTGAATTTTGACAAGGCTGTTGGAAAAACTTGGCCAGTAGTCTTGGGACATGCTTCACCATAAAATATGAGTTCCTCCAGAAGTCTGGGAGGCATACACCCCAAGTCTGGATACAGCAACATCAGTGGCCGTGGAAAATCTGAGATGGCTATGTGGACTATAGATCTTACTCAAAAGGCAAGCAGGATGAGAAACTTTGGCAACCCAATAACCATATCATTCCAAGAGAATTCTCCTACTTTAACTAATCCTATATGCCCAAACTTGGCATGCCAAAAAGATACCGTCGAGAAGCAGCAGGGGATATCTTGTCCTAATGCCCCTTCCATGTTATAGGCTGTAATGACTTTTTTTCGCTCTTTCTATTGAACCGAAGGCGAAAAGCGCATGCAAATAAACCACATCACATCAATAACACGCAAAGAACCCTTAAAATTCAAGTCAAGTAGCTTATTGCCATGGCACCTGAAATTTATTACCCGTGGGCCATGGTTATGCATAAGGGGAGCAGATTTGAAAATATACTTCAACTTTTGGGAGCTCCTTTTGCATTGACAATTAGTGCCACAAATTCCAGCACTTAGATTGTGATCTTTTTTTGCTAGCGATTTGAATTTACTTACTACTTAATGTCGAGGACGGCTTAAGTGAATTAGTATTTAATAATGACTTTGATGAGTACCTTTTGTTTCACCGCAACCCTAACTGCTGCACAATCATATTGCCAGAAAGGAGATGTATTCTATGATTAAAGTACACATGTTCAGGGCTTTAGAATGTTGTTTTATACAGAGAAGCTGAAACAACAGGCCATATGCCGCACGCTGGCTTTATCTTAGATTTCCTAATATATATGGACACTTTTCTTGCATTGTTCTACGTACCCAATGGAGACTTAAGTTGTGTGATCCTTTCACCAAGCAAGCTCCCTACATTACGAGTGTTGAATTTTTTCCCAAATGCCATTGATCAGGATAGCATTTGATTTCACCTTCAAGGACGAAAGGAAATTGATTGCCTTGAAGTGAAGATGAAAATGCTACGACCTAGTGAAATAGTTATTTCTTGGGGCCAACTGATAGCAGATGCAAATCATCTGCTGTAGCAAATCGTAAGGTTGAGCTCAATGCTGTTGATTCATGCATTACTTTGTAGGGATGGAAATCTAGCATCAAGAATCAGAAGATCTAAAATGTTGTTCAGCTTTATTCAAATAGTTCATTGCAATACGACATTAGTAGCCGAACTCCGGCCAAGAGACTGGGCAGAATAATGCAGTTCGCATGCAAGGCAGTAAGCTTAGCACGATCATGCAGTTAACTCCTTGTCCTTGAATGCTTGTATATCACGTTCATTGAAATACGATATTAGTAACAAAACTCAGGCCATGAAGCTTTTATTTTGCCTGTAGGAAGTATGCATATAGCCCTTTTGGTTGTATGAGTTTCATCTTATCATTTTTTTTTTTTTTTTTTTTTTTTTTTTGGAAGGAGTGAAGCTTTTTAGTCATTAATTATGGAAAATAAAGAAACATAAAGATATGATCATAGATAATGATCATCAAAATGTGGAGTTGAGCTTAGAAAAACTCAATCCAGTAGTAGCAAATTGTCAATAGTTTAAGTTGTAAATACACAATGTATAGACAGGTTCAAAAATATATAATATCTCTGACAGAGGCTTGAGAGAATTCCTGCAATGTAGTCGACCAAATCCAGATTGATTTATAGTAGAATGAGAATGAGAATGAGAATGAGAATGATATTTTATCGTCCAGTAGAGGAGATCCTGATGCTTTCTGCAGGATCCTGTAAGGCCAAGTACGGACAAAGCTAAGACAAAATGAAATGAGCAAAGCGGAAATTAGAAGTCATAAGTACGAGGAAATGGAAGTGATCATGAAATTGAGGCTGAAGGATAAATCTTTCTTTGCTTCCCCAATTGACTACTTTCGACAAGCCCATGGAGTTACAAGTGGACATAAGATGGATCATGGTACCATAGCAATGCCTTACTGGCCCTATGGTAATAGTAGCACTCCTTTAGAATGGAAATTTCACCGGGTCAGTCATGTTTGCCTTGTTGCTTTCGAAACCTAAAAGGACAATCATGAGATATGTTTCTTTGGAGAATTCCACCCCATGTGATTTCTTCTTACTTCTTTGAATAGGCGAATTAATCTTCCCCTCAGCGATCCCGACCACATATTATAATCCCAAATTACATTGGGGCGAGATAATTTCAGCTTAATCGGGTATTTTTGAACTTCAATATCATCTAGGTCAACATTAAACTTCTCGGATAATCTAGCATCAGCCAGATTCAATGTTAGATAATGATTGATTACAAAAAGTTTAAAAGAACCATAGAAACGTGATAAAATTCCCAATCGAAGACCAATACATTATCTATTTGAAGTCGAATTTACGTATTTGTGTGCGAGCTTGATGGCCAATGTCAAAAATAACTTGCCATTTGATCCAAAGAGGAGAAGGATTATGACCACCATGGGGCATCTATTTACGTGTTTCCAAACATTCCATAAAACAAGAAAGGAAATTGAATTTTTAAACTTGTTATCGGACATAATAAAACTAACAATACTAACATAATAAAACTTGCTTTTCGATGTTGAAAACCTGAAACCAATTCCAAAAGCTCGAGATCTTGGGACAGTTAAAAATATGCTCAATATCCTCAATGCCATTACTTTTGCAAGGGGGCATAAAGAACTTATAGCAGAATTATTTGGATCATTAGATGGTGATGATGTCTAGACAAAGTCTCCATATTTGGAATGCTCTTGTTAGTGACCAAATAAAGTAAGATATTTTGGAGCACAATGAGAATTCCACATTTCTAAAAAGTGCATTTCAAAGTGTCCTTGGAAAGATTCCAATAAAAGGCAAGCTTTAGATGCTTGATAAATGTTAGCCAAGGACTTGTAAACATTAGCAACTTTATAAATGTTCTTATCCTTATCTTTGCCAATCAATCTAGCTGACACATCATTATGAAGATTGAGGTTGGAAACTTTGCTAATAACATGTTTAAATAAAATCTTATCAGAGGAGGTTCCATTAACAAGTGTTTTGAATTTAGTCCAAGTCATCCATCTACTATCTACTGTTAAACCAAATATCTGCAAGCTTATTAAATCCAAAGAAAGTCCATTTTTTGTAAATTTTCGGATGTTTTAAAGCCAAAGGGATCATGTCAGCTTTGGCAAGAGATGGATTCCAGAAGATGCTGGTACCCTTATGAAACTGATTAACACCAATGTGAGAAAAAGCTTTGTGGACTTTATTCCAGGAATTAATAAGGTTCCTCATGAGAGGTGAAGAATTGCCAGCTGGTTTGAGCAAATTGAATGCAGAAGATGGCAGATAATGATTAATGGAAGGATGACCAACAATTGTACTTTTACTGAGCCAATAATAGATAAACTTACTGGCTGGATTACTTTGACTCAGCAAAGACTTCCAGATATATTTCCACGCCAAAGGCATACCCCGCAATAAAAAGGTTCTTACATCCAAGACCCCTCTTTTACTTTGAGTTACATATTTCCAATTGACCATGTGATTTTTTGCCCCAAATGAAATTTGGACAATCTTTTCAATTTGCTGGTAGATGCATTTTGGGAGCTAGCAAAGCAGATGAAAAATAAATATGGGAACTAGCTAGCATAAAGGAGGCAATAATAGTTCTACCTGCAATGGAGAGGCAGCTGCCATAGTTGCTTAGCTTCTTTCTGATCTTTGAGACAATTGGAGCCCACATATTTTTAATGGAGATATCTAAGGCCAAAGGCATTCCCAAGAGAGAGGATGTTTGATTTACAGGAAAAAACACCTAATGCCTAAGATGTCGTGTCGATCATTTACCCCAATTAAAACACATTTGGCCATGTTCGGATAAATACGAAGCGACACTAAATCCATTTAAAATCTTGATGAAAAAACTCGATGTTTTGACATCAATATGTAGCATAATAACAGGGGTTTTTGTGTTTTTATGCGGCTTTTCACTAAGGTTTTCCTATGATTTCGTGATGTATTCAAATGGATGTACTAACGCGTGCATCTAGAGTGCACCATTTCCGAGCCATTGATTTTAGCCTTTTTTTTTCAATGGTCAACAACCAATGGCTCACAACAAAAAGTCCTTTTTTGTGCGTGTGGTATAATGGTCAACAACCAATGGCTCACAACAAAAGCCCTCTTTTTGTGTGTGTGGTGCATAATGGCGCTTGAAGGGCGCATGAAGGGCTTGAAGGGCACATGTAGTGCGATTTCCCAGCCGCAACACATTTCTTATCATAACTTTTGATCCGAGCTACTGTTTGGATGATTTTTATTGCGTTGGAAAGCTCTCTCGAGATCTTTTTTTGATAATGTACAATATGAATATGTTTGGTTAAGTTATCTATGCTAAAACAGCAATTTTTCGGCCGGGTTGGGCACATGAAGGGCTTGAAGGGAAAATGTAGTCACCGGTTTCCCCACCGCAACACATTTCTTATCATAACTTTTGATCCGAGCTCTACATTTCCAGATGATTTTTATTGCGTTGGAAAGCTCTCTCAGATCTTTTTGATAATGTATGATATAGATATGTTTGGTTAAGTAGTTATCTATGCTAAAACAGCAATTTTCGGCGGGTTTGATAGGCTTTCACATCTTACCGGTGATTAATACGAGTTAAGCTTATTGGATATTGTTTTATGGCTCATTCCGAATGAAACTTGCAAAATTACATGCATTTTTATATTTTGAGGCGGTTATTAAGCAAATTCAAAGGCTTCTAGATCCTTGTTCTAACAAGCGAGAAAATTTCCACTTTGGTTTCCCACCACAAGAATCCATGGAGGCCAAAGGTTTGTTAAATTCAGGTTGAAAATGTTTGTGTATGGGTGTTGCAAACTTTATGACTTTCGAATAATGGGATCAATGCTCTATCTTTATGGTAACTTTTACTTATGTTCTATTTGTTTTATTGTGATGAAATTCAAAATACAATTGTGATGAAAGCCTCAAATGAATTCTATTTTTTTTTTTTTTTTTTGTTTGAATTCTAAAAATTTTTGTCACACCGGGGGAGGTGATGTCCTATGGCCCAGAAGGGCCAAAAAAAATTTTGCAACACAAACCATTAACATCCAACATATAAAAATTAAATTCCCCAACACATAACAACCATTGATATTGCAATAACACATAACTACCGTGACGTTAATTAACACAACCATTGGGTCCAACACATTTAAATTAAAATCCGTAAACCCCCTTTGGGTTGGGTGCATATTCACACGGGGGTGGCGTAAGGCGTGAGAGCCCTCATAATTGTATTTTGCACGCGTCTGAAATCAACATCATATAGTATTCCGCTTGAAATCTTATAGTATTTTTGCGAATCTTGTTATACAATTATAGCAAATTTTGTACTTGCATACCCCACAAACGAGGAACTGCGACACGGTGTAGATTAAGGAATAAGGGTGAATATGCCTATCCGGCGGCTCTAAGTTGCGGAGTCACCCAGTGGTGAATATGCACCCAAACCAAAGGGGGTTCTGAGGGATTTTAATTTAAATGTGTTGGACCCAATGGTTGTGTTAATTAATGTCAATGGTAGTTATGTGTTGGTTGTTAATATCAATGGTTGTTGTTATGTTGGGGGATTTAATTTTTATATGTTGGATGTTAATGGTTTGTGTTAATTATGAAGAAAGTCGAAAAGAATCATCAAAGATATTGTAACATAGTGAGATGGCGTCATTGCTGTGCATATTAAGGCCTCTAATATTCCCAATGATGCTCTGATGGTGCAAAATGATTTTGGTAAGCTTCTCACCACAATAATGAAAAGATAGGGAGCTAAAGGACATCCTTGTCTCACACCTTTATTCAAAGCGGAAGAAATTACCGGGGAGAACCATTAATTAGGATGGCGATTGGGATCTAGAGTTGAGGCCTATGATGAGATCAATGATTTTAGTTGGGATACCAATTTTTTTTTTCAAAGAGAGTGTCAAAAATCCCACCTCCACCCGATTATCAAAAGCTTTCGAGAAGTCAAGTTTTAACGTAACACGATTTCGATTTGTAACTTTCCGCCCAAATTGCATGCCCTCCATAGCTGCAATATAATTATCTAGAAAAAACCTATTTGGGAGGAAAGCTGACTGATGCAAATTGATATACTTTTTTGCAAATGCCCTTTTTATCCTATTGGCGTAATTTTTGCACGGATCTTATAGGATGAGTTGGTGAGGGAGATAGGTCTCCAATCACTAAAGCAGTAGGATTATTAACTTTTGGAATAAGAGAGATCAATCAATTTGAGATAGCAGGATGAAGGTGATTATTGAGCCAAAAGCCATGAACCATTGAGACAATATCAGATTTTAAGATCTCCCAAAAATGAGAATAGAATTCAGGAGGGAATCCGTCTGGTCCAGGACTCTTACCACTGGCAAGACTTGAGAGAGTGGACTTAATCTCCTCCTCAGAAGGAGGCAATTCAAAATTGGGAGATAAGGGATCAGCAATATTATCGGCAATGAATTTAGCAAATCAATGCATTCAGAGTGTGGAGTGTCGATCAAAGGGATATCGATTTGGTCACCAAAGATATTAGAATATTTGGAGTGGAAGAATTCAGCAATATCTTTGGGAGAGTCCAAGGTAATATCAAGGTCATTCTTAATTGTGGTAAGCTGACTCTTGAGCAGCCTATTTCTTGCAATTCTAAAGAAGAATTTAGAATTGCTACTGTCCATGGAGGAAGAAAATTTAATCTTTGATCTGATTGCTGCCCCTTTAGCTTCATATTCTTCAATGCTTTTGATTGACTGTTCTAACTTTGATTCTTGCAAATGAAGATCAAGATTTAAAGGTTCAGCCTGGAGCTTGGTTCTAACAGATTGCATTTGAATCAACAGATTATTTCTCTCAGCTTTTTTTGACTCCCAATCATTCATAGACCATTGCTTAATCCAAGATTTAGAAGATTTGATCTTAGCATAGAAATCTCTCATAGAGTTGGTTGCCCTAATTTTGGGAAGATTGGCATAAAAGATCTTAAATTCTCTACAAAAGTTTGTATTTTGGAGTAGGGAACAATTAAATTTATAAGGAATGTTACCCGATCTCTTAATGGAAAGAAGATGTTTAGTTTCAAGGAATTGAGGTTGATGGTCTGAAACAGAAGTTCTCTCATCACTTAAAACAAAACTGTTATCCCAAAAATCATGGCTAGAGTTGCTTATGTAAAACCTATCCAAGGCACAACAAACTCTAGAGTTACCCTTCTGTTTATTTGTCCAAGTGAATCTTGCAGTTGAAGAGGGAATATGAGTAAAAAGGAATGTGTCCAGTAGATTGTCCCAATTAATTTTTTCTGTGTTTGACATGTTGAGATTTTTGCCAAGCTTAAGGTCCCATGAACGGGTGTTGTTAAAATCTCCAGCTAGAATCCAAGAAATTGAATTATGATTCAGAAGCCAAGATCTAATATCCAGCCATAATTTTTCTCTCTCTTTTGAGATAGTTGAAGCATAAATATTCAGAATTCCAAATTGGGAACCTTTTAAAGTTAAAGATAACTTGACCGCCAACATTTCAAGGGATCAAGTTATAGATCGAACTTTGAGAAATGTTTCTCCAAATCATAATAAGGCCCCCAGAGGTCAAGGTGGCATCAATCCGGAGGGGAAGAGAAGTCGGGGCCAATCCAATTTGCAAGATTGGAACATTCAAAATTAGGGAGCCTTAATTCTTGTAAAAGAATAATGTCGACTTGGTATTCCTTTATTTGAGCAATTGCCCTTCTTCTCTTGTGAGGCCCTTTAATGCCTCTCGAGATTCCATGTCATAATCTTCATGAATAAAGATAGACAAGAATGAGAGAACTAGTAGAATAGGAGCTCTAGAGAAATTTTTAGATTGACTTCTAGTAGGCCTTTTGGATTGATAAATCGGTATTAGAGTGTGGAGTGTCCATACGAGCCCATGATTTCTCATTTGATTCCTTCCTTGTGGATTTTTTTATTTTTAGGGACCTGGAGTCTTAGAATTTGAAGTAGCTAGAAAATGATCATCATCCGGTGAATTTGTGAAAAATAGAAAGGTAGGCGAGTCGTCAATACCGCTCCTTCCTTCCTCAAGACCAAGAAAGCCGGTACCTTGAGCACCAACAATGACATGTTTGGTCTACTAGACCGCCACCCTAGGGCCTCTACGGAGAAAGGTCTTGAGTAAGCCCGCATGCCCACGGGAAATATTACCCGGAACACTGCGGCAAACACTGTATGACCCAATGGGAAGTGGGCACCGCATACCTCCGCGGCAGATAGCCTAGTACCGGCCACATGAAGGGATGTCATAATGGGCCGCAACGCCTGCCCAACGGGAAGGCGCCAGATTTGGATGGTATGGTGAGGAGCTTCTCAAGTGGGCCGGGCCCCAATGGTGCTGGTTCACAAAGCCTCTTCAATGAGGGGCATTGCAAGAAGGCTTCAAGACCGGGACTACCGGTAGAGTTGTGCCCATATACAAAAGCGGGGGACCCCCACAGTGACCAACTATCGTACCATTATGGTCGGGTTCATCTTTGCAAGTTGTTGCACGGATTCTTGGCGGCCGACCACACTTTTGTGAGGATGGAGAGAAGGGCTCTCATGCAGTAGCTTCCTGCATTCTACTAGCTTTATTGACCATATCTTCACTTTAAATACTCCTCATAGAGGATAGCTGGGAATCAACGTCCGAAAGTGCATCTTTGTTGCTTTTGTGGATTTCGAAAGGCTTTTGGACACAAAGGCTCGGGATAGGTTGTGTAATGCATTGAGACATTAAGGATTTGGTCGACTTGCGTAGGAATGCTATATACGGACTATAACGCAGGCTTGCTCAGGTCGCCTCACACTATCGGGGACGTTGTTAGTAGCATTGGGTGCTGTGGTCGGCCCTCTATCCCCGACGCCTTCTTAGGAGCTTGTACATTGACCAGCTAGAAGAATGGCTAGGTGAAAGCACCGAGGGGATGCACCATAATCCCAGGCAACTCATATATCTTCGATGATGTTGACCGCCGCGATATACCCCGGAGGACATGCAACGCCACCGATGCCTTGGACACTTTCTGCCAATTCATCGACATGAGAGATAACTTGGCCAAGGCAAGGGTGCTGCTGGTCCCATCATCCCCGCACCCACGCCTTCCCTCATTCACTTACCGTAGGTAGTGGAGGTGGCTCAGTCTTATAAGTATTTGGGCATTCAGTTTTCTACTACCACACACCGGATGCATCCATCAGGTTTGGGTCACTGCAGGCCGGAAAGCCCTGTATGCAATGCAAAACAAGCGCCACAAGGGTACGTATGCATGCATGGGGTCACTAGGCACACTTGTTTAGGGCCTTGGTTGAACCGGTCCTCCCTCTATGGGGCGTATGTGTGGGGCCGCTGATATCCCTCACCACTTGGAACCATCTAGAGCGGTGTACAGGTAAGGCCTTCTTGGCCCGGCAGCGGGAGTGAAATCCACGGGTCCCATATCAGATCTTGCTCCGTGAGACAAGCTTCCTTCCATTACAAGCGGAGGGTCATACTGAACGCCACCTTATTTACTTCCGTGAGGTGGTGGCTATGGATGAAGCCCCCGCTGCCCAACCTTGCTTTGGCAGTAAAGTGGGGTCCCGGCAGCAACCTCAAAGTTGCTGAAAGACAAGCAAGCCCGCTGGTTCTCGCTATGGAATGTGCAGGCACACGCGATGTGGACCGGTGCATACATCGAAGGAACGCTGCGCTTGAAGCAATTTTGATGCTTGCTTCATGGCCAAGCTTTTGGGATGCAGGCCCATCACATGTCAAGGTGGCAAATTATCGACGCCAGGTTAATCCCATGCTCATGAGGGGCCCACCACTACCGCACACCCATCTACCCATGAAAAGCGTAGTGGTGATTGCTTCCATCTCAAGACAGTGCACACCACCTCGCATTGAGAGACGGGAGATGGATTCGGGAGCCGCGGTGAGGATAGAGCCGGGCCGGCCATTGTCAGCGCCATTGAGGATGAAAGTCACGCCCAGGCCTGTCCGGTGTACCAAAGATATGGGCTTTCGGTATGCTCTGCTATTGTGCCCCATCAGCCTTGCATGAGCTACCGAAAGCACAAACCCAGAGGCTTGTTGGGATCGTATCCAGGAGGTAACGGATACGCAGACTTCGGCATATGCCCCCGTCCGACATTAACCTCGGATAAAATACTTGTGATTATGTATATAATCATGCGGATGTCGCATCCTTATTGCTACTAAGGTTTTTCCGAAAACCCTTTCAGGGGTTTTAATCCCGGTAGTAATTTCTTTGCCTCTTTGTACTTGGGTCCCATAGGCCGAATTTGGTCTCGTGGATCTATAAAATCATATTCTATTCTATTCTATTCTCTAGGATATTTTCTTTTTCAAAGAAAATCATGTTCAAGATCATGGGGCAAGCCCAAAATTTGGATTGACAAACAATCGTGGTTTGATTCGAGGACTTCAAGAAAGAATTACCATTAATTTCAATTAAACATGAAGGTTGGAATAGATCTTGCACGGAAGTTGTGTCTTTGCATCCTTGTCACCATAAAAGTGGAAGTACCTTCGGAGCAGTCTGGCGCCACACACCTTGGTAGTTTCTTTCACGACTCATACATTGTTATACTTACATTAAGCGTATTAAGCGCATTAGCATTTCCCCTTATTTGCATTTTATGTCACAACCATAACCTAAGTGCCCTTATTTGCATTTATATCCGAACCATAACCGAAGTGCATTTGTTTCCAATCTGCTCATCTCTAATGTCCACTTGTAACTTTCGGACAACCTTAAAGCAATCTTTGAGAGATGGAGCAATTTAAGTTTGGGGTTTGATGGTTAATAGGGGAGGAAAAATCAATGAGTGGGACAACTGGTAAAGGAGGACATAGAGTGAGTGTTGTGCAAGTCGATGTGGTAGCTTTTGGAGGGCAAGAACTTGAGCGGATATTGGCATTACAATATCCGCTTGAAATCTCACCAATAGTGTCGATAAAACTTTGAACTGTTAGTATGCATTACCTTGTCTTCATTGTTGTGAGAACTTGCAAGATTTACATTTTTGCTACTAGATTCAGATGATCAAAGTTGGCTTGCCGAGCATCTGTTTTGCTAGAGTCCAATTTGAGAATTGGAGTATCACCAATGCTACCATTTTCCATAATTAATGACTCTTCACACCTTTTTGTTTGGGAAGAGATCTTAATCCCATGCTGGATATTTTTTGGGGGAGGCTGAATAACTTTAGGAGCTGCCTTATTATTCTTGCAAACAACCTTGGCTTTTACATCTGTCAATATGTTATTCAAAGTCTTGTGTAAGTCAACCTCCATGGGGAATTTACCTTTTGACATCAATTTGTTGAAGTTCCTCTCCTTATCTTGTTGTGAAATAACTGAAGCATTATGCTGAGAAGAGGGGCCCGTTGGTTTGGCATTTTGAAGCAGAGGAAGGTCACCCTTATTTAGAATTTTAATACCTCCATAAGGCACAGAAGGAGCATTAAAAACTTGAGAGGAAACTGAATTTGCTGAACTTTCTTGTTGATCCAACCTCTGCTATCTTTTTTTCTCAATTCTCCTTTTGCTGCCATTAGATTTTGTCCAATCTGTCTGATAGTGTTTGGCATGGGTTTGGCCAATGTAATCTGAAATTTTGTATTGTTTACCAAAGCTTGAGCTTCTGCCATCATCATTGACCTTTACTGATTTGTCTCCAAATTTATCTACAGCTTCTTCTGGTGTAGCATTTGCATTATTCCCAGCCACATACTGACACATCTTTGAAGAAAAATGCCTGGAGTTGCAGTTAGGGCAGGATGCAGGTAGACAACCCATCTAAGCTGGAGGTTAATTTCTTTGCCAAAGAAATCTAAGATTGGGATGGAGGTGGGGACAGGCTTAGAAATATCCAGTTGAATGTAGCATTTAGGGGGCTTATATGGTGAATAATCAGTTGAAATGTAGGTCCCAATTGAGTTGAAAATGGCTGAAAAACAGTCTTCATTCCAATATACGGGATTAAGCTCACTCATGCTAACAGAAGCAACAAAGAATTTACCAAAATCCTCCAAAGATAGTTGAGGGCCCCATTTTAGGAAAACCAGTTGGAATGTATTAAAAGTGGATCTGGCTATTTTCAAAAGGTAGTTGGCAGTTCGAGAGTTTGCACATTCTATCAAAAGATAGGGATAGTTTAGCCAGTAAATAGAGTTGACAATGATCCCTTTATGAAGTTTGAGAATATGACCTCATAATTTATCAATTTGAATACCTACTTTATCCACACAACAACTGCAGTTGAAGATAAAGAGCTAATTCTTGAGGCAATTAAAGGAGAATCAAGCTTGATACCTCAGAACATTGGAACATTTGGCGCTTGGAGATTGTTAAACTCCTCTGCTAGTTGTTGATCAGAAAGAACTGGTTGTATTGGTCTCGGGACACCATGAGGTAGAGGAACACCTTCAGCATTTAGAGCAGGAGCAATGCCATTGGGACCCGGATCTTTAGATAAATTGTCCCAAGATGGAACATCGGAGGAAAGGTAATTCATGTCTTTGGAGAGGAAGTTTAAGTCAGCAAAATCACCAAATTTGAAGACCATAGAAGGATTTTTGTGATAGAAACTTAACTGGTTAAGCAGGTCGGATCGACCAGCCATGCAAAAAAATGAGGGAGTTTGCAATTAGGTTTTTAGATGTATACGGGTTTTTTTTGAGCAAAGGATTTTGAATATTTGGAGACATTATGAGAAAAAGCCGTGTGGTGAAACAAATAAGGACAAAAAGTTTTAGAGAGATGAGCGGGGAAATGCAAACAAGAAAGAGAGGAGGAAGAAATCTAAGGCAAAAGAAATTAAATTCTAGCAAGAGAAAGGCCGTAGAAATACCCAAATTTTACCCCTTCCAGGACAATTGGGTGCACATGGCAACAAGATCTAGCAATTGGATTCACCAAGATGCTTTTCATTGTAGACTTTAACTGTGATTTTGTGATCAAAGTCTTCTTTGTAGACTCTAAAAGTACCTGTAGCAGCAATATCTTTGTGCCCAACAAATTCCTTCAACCAAGATTCAATTATCTCAATTTCAAATTCAGGGCAACTAGGAGAGAAAGAGTATTCAATTTGGAATAGATTATCTGGAAAAATTTAATTGTGAATGAGGCTATTCCAGAGATCTGAATCTTTCCCTTTGAGAAATCCACAAATTAACCTTGAACCCTGCCACAGAATTGTGAAAATTTGAGTGTCCATAGAGTGTTCAATAAGGGTAGCAAGCAATTAAGCACCAGAATCGATCAGAAGGAGGAAGGATCGATCAATCTTGATCAAGTTTTTCCCAGAAGAGAGTTCGAACTGAAAGAACCGCCATTTTCAAGAAAATAGGCGCACCGCTATTTTTCGTGGGCTCTTCCTTATCTTATCATTTTGGATTAAGAATCAATTCAATTAAGACATCTGACTCAATAATGCGTCCATATGTGCTCTGTAATGCATTCATTCATGTGCTATGTAATAATGTATCATGGACGTTTCAGTTTCTATTAACTCAATCAGTTCATTTCTCTTCAACATTAATCAGGCAATTTATGTGGCTGTGAGTTTGGGAATTTACCAATGCCCATATTTGACGCTGACTGATTATTCACCAAACCGACGGGGGGAGTGTAGCAGTAATACTAAGGAAATATAGGGAAGGAATTTCCACTTTATAACACTATTTTCCATGCAAAAGGATAACAACCGCATCAAATTGTCATCCGAAGTGAAGGTTGTGCAAGGCCATTCATTGGGTGGATATTTGGTGGGTGTACCTCCTCAACAAAAAAATGTCACAACTTTCACGGATAATTTTGTCGTTTTTCTTTTGTCATTTACAAAATAATAATGATGTTGATCATGTAGATAATAAAGGCCCACATGATCTCCGGAGAAAAGCGTTCTATAATTGTAGAATGTGCATAGCATATTGCACTCTCTCATTCCAGAAAAAGACAATCCATTATAGAAATGAAATGATTGATGGACCCTTAACCGGCATCGAGGAAGGCTTTTTTGATCAAGGCATTTCGGCCGTTGATTTTGCCCCGTGATAGGGCATAATAGGCAAGCAAACTCGGGAAGGGACAATGGCGCATTCATCCTCCTTAGCCAGGCATGCTAATAATCTACGAACCTATGATAATTGATCTGACCGCCAAACCTCGATAACCCATCTGACCCTACCGAACCTTTGATAATCCATCTACAGACTTGCCGTAACCTCCGAAAATCCAGCTATGGATGAGGAACCTTGCTTTTTCGATTAAAGGGGATAAATTTCATGCTCGCCCATTGCCTCAAATAAATGAGCTCATCCGAGGTAATGGGCTCCCCTGTAGTGTTTATCCCCGTCTTAAAGAATCAATGGCAAAATAAAAATTACATTACTACCATTTAAAAGGAACCTTTTTAATGTGATGAGGATATCCCAATGCAAGAGGCGGCCAAAGAGCATATGCACGGGGAGCCGGTAGTGGCAGCTTCCAAATAGCAGGGCTTTAGATGGTGCGTGTAGTCCGCAGCTTCGGATAGCACCTGAGCTTCAGGATGGCACATGTAGTTCGGGTTCGACCCGCCCGCAAGATTGGCATTTGAACCTCTTCGTTGGGGTCCGTGGAGAGAGAACCGGGTCGATTCTAGATCTAGAGGTAGTCTGCGCACTTCTTTACGTACATCATGCATATTCGGAGCCGGTGGAACTTTTACTGCCCAAAGAGTGGGTGCCCCCACCGATGAGACCACGCCATCTCTTCTGGTTCATTTTTCAAAGATCCGGGGATAGGTTGTATGTGTTACAGCATGGGGAGCCACTTGAAGGGCACTCTCTTTTTTCGTGCAAGAGGACCTCTCCGCAATTGGGTTAACTCGACGGGCGCGTGACGAGCTATGCAGGGTTGGAGAGGCTCAGGCCCGGAAAAATGGGCGCTTTATCGTGGAGGCTCAAAGACTTATTTTTTGATCAAGGGGCCTTCCAACCCCGGGGTTGGGGTACTCTTAGTTGCCTACCCACGCCTTGGTTTTGTTATAATTGGTTTTGTTTTAGTTGCTATGTTACGTAAGGGGTTTAGTCCCCATGTCTTCTTTAAATGGTTCGGGCTTATGCCCTTTCTTGGCTTCAAGGTTGGAGTTTGAGTTCTAGTTTGGGCTTACGCCCTTTGTCTTGCTCGGCCCCATAAGCTTGGAGACTTCCTGGACGTAAAAATTTTATCTTATCTTATCTTAAGATGCAAGCTTAAGCTTTGAAGAGAGGGTCCATTTGTACTCCGCCAACAATCAGTATCTCTTTTTAATGCCTTATTATTCACATGAAGAACTTTTATCTGTGGATGTTGTGGGCAATGTAATTTTCTAATATGTATGCGAATTGTGGGGACATGAAAATGGCAGAGAAATTTCACTGATGTTCTTCATCTAAACTCTGTTTGCCTTGCGGGGTCTCTGCGCGTGTTTAATATTCATGCATGGCATGTGTGTTTGCAATGCAAAATAACAATGAGAATATAACATGTGTTTAATATTAGTTTTGTTGTTTTGTTCAATCATGTTAAAAACTTATATACTTGTTACTAGTTTGGAGCACTATGCATCAGAGACTATGCAATTCGCAGCATCGCCTACGCCTACCAACATGGAACGTCAAAACAAAAAATATGTAAATATACCTTCAAGGCAATGGAGGGCAACCCTCTGTGCGTAACACCTTGTTTATTTATTTGAGATTATGATTTATTATGTGGTTGTCCTACATTAAAAATTTAGAGCCTGTTCAGGGGCCAATATGTAGCCATGATTTATTACTACTAGTAACAGCTGGGCATTTGATTGGATTGAATAAGTGAAGCTAGACAAAATGAACAAATTGGAAGAAGGGTAGTCTTCTCCATGTATGAGAAAGGCTGCACGTCGCAAGAATTGTTATGTTCCTCAAGTTGCTCCAATTCAGTCTGTAGATTTAGTATCTCCTGCGGTTGTTACAATGGACATCCCTCCACTTGATCCATTGGCATTGCGAAACCAGAGGGCCGATCCAATTGCTGTTAGTAATTTTATGGATGCGGAACATCGACCTGGTTAGCTTTATTTATATCGAAGATATGCATATTAAGTTCCCAAAATGTTGTTTGAGTGTGGTATTACCTAAGATTTCCTAAGGTTTGTACATGTATTCGTAGCCTAATCTTCTAATCTAATAAGAAAATAGCGTCCCGTGAGTGCAATCTGTCACTGCGGGAGTGAGTATTCCACGACCATCCGACGGTGGAGGATGCGCCACGTGGCGCGATCTCGGCCGTCCGTGGGCCTTGGCCTCTCAAAAGCTCCCAAGTTTGGTGGACAAAATTTTTTTGGTTTACCAGGGACTCGAACCCTGGACATTGCCCCCCAAACCCCCCACCCTTACCACTAGACCAACCAGTCTTTTCTTGAAATAATAAGAAGTCCATGCTTAGTTAAGGCTGGGGCCTAATTAATTCAAGGATACTCTAGGATGTTCTAGAATGCTCTAGAATCTTCTGGAATGTCCTAGAATGTTCCAGATGCTCATGAGTAAGCACCTCAGTCTAAAAATAGAAACTTTCAGTCTAAAAATAGAAGTTTTTTTGAAACTTTGCAAATGCTCAAAATAGAATGTTGTGGAATGCTCATGGATAAGCACCTCAGTCTAAAAATAGAAAGTTTCAGTCTAAAAATAGAAAGTTTTTTGAAACTTTGCAAATGTTCAAAATAGAATGTTCTGGAATGTTCCAGTGCTCATGGGTAAGCACCTCAGTCTAAAAATAGAAAGTTTCAGTCTAAAAATAGAAAGTTTTTTGAAACTTTGCAAATGCTCAAAATAGAATGTTATAGAATGTTGCAGATGCTCATGGGTAAACACCTCAATCCAAAAATAGAAAGTTTTTAAAACTTTGCAAATACTCAAAATAGAATGTGCTAGAATGTTGCAGATGCTCTAGGGTAAGCACCTCAGTCTAAAAGTAGAAAGTTTCAGTCTAAAAATAGAAAGTTTGCTTAAACTTTGTAAAAACTCAAATAGAATGTCCTAGAATGTTTCAGATGCTCTAGGGTAAGCATCTCAGTCTAAAAATAGAAAGTATGGTAGTCTAAAAACAGAAAAGTTTGCTAAAACTTTGCAAAAACTCAAAATAGAATGTTCTAGAGTGTTCCAGATGCTATAGGGCAACCACCTATGCTCTAGAAGCACCTCAGTCTAAAAGTAGAAAGTTTCTTGAAACCTTGCAAATGCCCAAAATAGAATATTCTGGAGGTAATACTTTGGAATTGGTAGTAAGTGTGATGGGTATGATGGGTGTGTGTAAGCTTCACATGGGTGATACTTTAGAATTGACATACTTTAGAATTGGTAGTAGAGGTAGTAGATGTGGCCTCATGGGCATGTGTGAGTATGTTACTGATGAATGATACTTTGTTGGTAATGGAATAGAAGGTTGAGTAGTATGTGTAAGCACCTCAGTCTAAAAGTAGAAAGTTTCAGTCTAAAAATAGAAAGTTTGCTTAAACTTTGTAAAAACTCAAATAGAATGTCCTAGAATGTTTCAGATGCTCTAGGGTAAGCATCTCAGTCTAAAAATAGAAAGTATGGTAGTCTAAAAATAGAAAAGTTTGCTAAAACTTTGCAAAAACTCAAAATAGAATGTTCTAGAGTGTTCCAGATGCTATAGGGCAACCACCTATGCTCTAGAAGAAAGTTAAAAATAGAAAGTATGGTCTAAAAGTAGAATGTTTCTTGAAACCTTGCAAATGCCCAAAATAGAATATTCTAGAGGTGATACTTTGGAATTGGTAGTAAGTGTGATGGTAGTAAGTGTGATGGGTATGATGGGTGTGTGTAAGCTTCACATGGGTGATACTTTAGAATTGACATACTTTAGAATTGGTAGTAGAGGTAGTAGATGTGGCCTCATGGGCATGTGTGAGTATGTTACTCATGAATGATACTTTGTTGGTAATGGAATAGAAGGTTGAGTAGTATGTGTGAATAAGACTGTGAAATACCATGGAGTGCAGTAGATGTGAGTAAGATCCTCATAGGTGATACTTTGGAATTGGTAGTATTCTCCTCATGAGTGATACTTTAGAAATGGTAGTAGGGCACGTGTGTATATAGACTTGCATAGTAGTAAGTGTAGAAAGTTTCAGTCTAAAAATAGAAAGTTTGCTTAAACTTTGTAAAAACTCAAATAGAATGTCCTAGAATGTTTCAGATGCTCTAAGGTAAGCATCTCAGTCTAAAAATAGAAAGTACGATAGTATAAAAACAGAAAAGTTTGCTAAAACTTTGCAAAAACTCAAAATAGAGGGCAACCACCTATGCTCTCGAAGCACTTCAGTCTAAAAGTAGAAAGTTTCTTGAAACCTTGCAAATGCTCAAAATGGAATAGTCTTTGGAATTGGTAGTAAGTGTGATGGGTATGATGGGTGTGTGTAAGCTTCACATGGGTGATACTTTAGAATTGACATACTTTAGAATTGGTAGTAGAGGTAGTAGATGTGGCCTCATGGGCATGTGTGAGTATGTTACTCATGAATGATACTTTGTTGATAATAGAATAGAGGGAGAGAAAACAGAGGACAAAGAGATAGGAGAGAGGACAAAGAGGAGAGGGGACATATAAAGGTAATAGGCGTGAGTAAACTCCTCTTGCACGAGTGCCAAGTAATAAACATGGTAAAAGTCCTCATGGGTGTAAATATGGTATAGGTCCTCATGGTTGTATGTGTGAGTATGCTCTTTTGAATATATAGGGGTTGTACTTTGGAATTCATAGTAGATGTAGTAAGCTCCTAATGGGTGATACTTTAAAAGTAGTAGTAGGTGTAGGTAAGCTCAGCTTTTAACGGGTGAAACTTTGGAGTTTATAGTAGGTGTGAGTAAACTCCCAATGGATGATACTTTGAAATTGGTAATAAATGTGACTGAGCTCCTCAATGTGTGATGGTTTGGAATTGGTAGTAAATACGTATCTGAGGCAATGTTGAACCGAGGTTGATCAAACCCGAGGCGAGGCCTCGGCCTTCGAGGAATAGTCCCAGGGATGTCCAAACCGAGGCGAGGCCCCGGAGGGGCCGAGCCGAGGAAGGGTGCAAGAGAAAAGGTCACTATGGGTGGGCACAAACCGAGGCGAGGTTCCGGGAGGGCCGAGCCGAGGAATGCAACAAAAGGGCCCTACCGCCGGGCCCCTTTCTAGTATATTATAATGTTATGTAATGGACAACGCCCTAGATCTAATGGCCCAGATCGTTTGGCATAGATCCAAGGGCTAAGATTTAGTCCATGGTTTAGGTTTTTTCTTTTGTTCCTCTCTTACGGCTTACGGCGGCCGCCCGATGGTTGCAGGTCTCTCCCTTAGCTATGGCTGATGCGTGAATTTTGTTAGGGTTGCTGCGTGATACACCCCATTTGGGTCGCCATATCTCGCCTGAAATAGAACTTAGGAATCCAAAATTGGTCTTTCAGCCACATCAAAACATCCCTAGCATCTTCATTTGCGCAGCAATTTATTCTCCCGCTGTCGTATGCAAACCGAAATCACAATAGCCCTCAATCTTATTGCCAATGTGTTGCAGAGTAGATGATACAGTATCATTTTTGTGCATGTTTCTGGAGCTTTTTGGATCGATTTTCCTTTTGGGTTTTCGATTTGGATTCTCGATTTGAAGGTTTCTCATTCAATTCTTTTGTGGGCTGCTCTGTTTGGATCAAATTGTTGCTTCAGAACGGATTTAACGCCTGGGCTATTCTGAGTCCGATTCGAAGCTTCCTTGCTTGCATTTGTGCCGTTTTGATCCATCTTTTTTCACATATTTGAAATGTTGCACTCAACAAAAACCAACACAACCAAATAACCATGCTGATTTTGAATGAATGAATGAATGAATGAATGAGCCATATGGCCCTCCCCTTTATTTCCAAAATAGCAGTACAATAATTTTTCACTTCAAATAATCCCTCATGCACACCGGCCTTTTTGGGCATACAACAGGCATCAAAGTACCACAAAGAATTCAAAACTCAAAATAAGTCCATAAAGATTTATAGGCCTCTGTTGCTAATGTCCAACACCGGCCCTTTGGGCACAAAATCATTAAATTGCCACACAGAATATCTACAAACTCGAATAAGCTTCGTATATATGCCCTCGCAGCTAATGTCTAGATTATGACCCCAAAGAGCCAAGAGCCTAGCCAAGCCCGTAACCATAACGAACCACACCATGATCCTAAGTCCAAATCGGTCCTTGAGCAAAACCTGCAAAAAAAGAAACAACACATACGAGGCCCATTCTTGGCACGAGAGCTACTATATCCAGACACAAGGGCCCCTACCCCAGGTCACAACCTTGGCACGAGGGTCACCACTCCAAATCACAACACCATTACATGGCACGAGGGCCATTATTCGCAGCGCAAAGACTCTCCACAATGACCCTCCAAACGCTACATATCAAGAGTGCAAAACAATGCCATCCACAAGCATAAGGGTCATCCTTTAATCCTTAAGACATGCAAGATGGTACATCTATATAACAAAGGATGAGAAAGGAGCTAGCTTGTTACAATAGCACATGAACTCTTCGCGCGGACGAGCTACCACAATATGAGTTAGGGTATGAACATGATGAACATAAAAATCTAAGGCAAAGTCACATTAAGGGTGGGGGGTGGGACAATTGACCAAAGGAGAGAGGCTAATAAACGGCTGATGAGGAAGAATCATAACAAGATGGATATAAATACTATAGAGGACCATTCAACTAGCCTCAAGAAGCGGATTTATCTGCTTATCTTGAAACGCAGATAAATCGTACTTCTAGAGCCTAGTTGCACTCAACAAAAACCAACACAACCAAATAACCATGCTAAAAAAAGAGGCAGACAAGGAATAACCTAATGACCTCACCTCTAAAATCTACGGCTAAACGAAGTGTACTGATCAAATCTAGACAAGAAGATAATGACACCAAAGATGTACTGAAGCTCAAGCGCCAACCAAGACGTATAACTAACTGACACTGCAAAAGAAAGTAAAGGTCTGATGCCACATTTTATGCCAAGGAGGTAGAGAAACATGAGCAGAGATTAATCCAAGAGATCAAGGCAGATGCAACAATTAACCATAGAGAAATGAAGGAGACACGCATCCAACATGTAAAGTTCAAAATAAGCAAGACCAACTCCCACAAATTGTACCGTGCTTAAGTTACTAAATGCAAAACAAAGAGCATGAGTCCAATCATAAATAACCCGGACAAACACAACTATCCAAATGTAACCAAGTCAATCTTAAACCTCCAAATAAGAGTGAAAAGAAAAACCAAACAAAGTCCAACCTCGTTGAGTAAGGAGAAGGACAAAACAAAAGAGGAACAGAGGAAAATTTACCAAACCATAGTGAAGCAGGGTGTATGGACAAGACACAAGGGAGCAAAGGCTCCAAACTTAAAATAGGGGGAGCAACAAAAAAGAGGTCTCAAATTCGATGGCACTTCAACTAACAAGAATAACCAAATCAATAATCAAATCTAACCTCACACTATCCTACACTTTCTACTATTGTGCCTCCCATATCCTACCATCTCACAAGGCCAAACCTCCCTATGGAATAAGTAAGCCATAAGCTATAGCAACTCTCTACATCCTCAACCACTAATTCCTAATCTATACCATAATTATCTTAAAACATCCCATGTCATCGACAACCAAGGAGTACAAAACTCAAATCTAAAAATGTTGACAACTCAAACAAGACTATTTATATGCCAATAACTACCCTTCTGAGAACCGAACTTCCCCAACCCTGTATCAGAACCAAATGTCAGTAACACTATGCCACCAATACCAAGCCGAAGCACATGAAACTTCAACAACAAGGGATTCTCCAGCTTGCATGAAAGTCACTAAGCCATTTGAAATGAGTGCGCAAAACCTTAAAGGAGTCATATCAAGACTAACAATTCGATACACCAGCCATGCCCAAACAAGAAAAAAGGCACAAAGAGCTAACTTAACACTCAAAGAAATCCAAGGACTATCCAACTTTAGATAATGGAAATAAACCAACATGCAAAGCATCAGGACTCCAAGCTTAATGCATGAACTCATAAATGTAGATCATCAGCCCTTAAGTAATACTCATATCAAGCAATAACGTCTCAAAGTAATAAATAAACGTATGAAGGAAACTACAAACTAGACAAAGCCATGACTAAATGGAAACACAAGAGACTAGTCCAAGAATAGCTGAGGAAATATAATTAAGACGCTAATCACAGGGAAGGCGCAGAAAAGTCAACACCTAGAAACTCCAATGCTAAAAAGGAAAGGAAAGGCACATCCACATGCAAGAAAAAGGAATAAAACATCGATACCAGAACAAACTCCAAGTAAAGGTTCACTGCTGAAACACCAACTCCTAATGGGTCAACGTACCCCGTGTTTAGTCGATGTGTGAGACCGTTGAGAGAAGTAACCCGAGTAATAAAGCTCTAAACATACATCGCCAGAATAAAAGTGAAAGTCGCAAATCAAACTTGATCATAACTCAAAAATGCCACAATTACTCTCATTGGGACCAAACTTCCAACACCATGCTATAACCACAACTATATGACTAAGCCACCAATGTCGAATGTGAGAACCGAAAACTCTTACATCACTCAAGGCCATGGGACAAGAAAAATCTATAAACCTCCACCGTATAACCATATGAGCTCTTGGTCTAGGGCTGAAGAGGAGGAATTTACTAACAAGGTCGACAGATAAAAATGTGAAGCATGGGAATATGACATTGTTAAACAGATTACAAGTTACAAAATCATGCTCGACACCATATTCTTAACATTAACAAGCATCTCATTATCAAACATAAATCGGATGTATAATGCATGAAATGTGACCCTAAACAAGCGAGAAAATGTTAATCTAGCAACATGTGAAGTATGGCACCTAGGATCTTAGAGCCTAACAATCTAGGAGCATCTGATACGAATGTGACACTGTCAGACAACAGTATTAGCGATGTAAAAGACAAAGACGCACAACACACTAAGAAAACAAAACCCTAAGTGTTTGCACAAACGCCTAAGCACCCCGAGGAGCAATCTTAGAATGCAAAAGCAAAGATCTGCTATATAGGATAAGAAATTGGCAAATCGACAACTTGAAAAGTATTCAAAGCATGAGAACTCAACGACTTGACAAAGAGCCACATACTGCAAACGTCATAAACTTTAAATTAAAACAAGCGAAATACAACAAGAAACTACTAACATCTAGCACTCACTACCAAATATCCTTAAAAACCGTAAATGCAAAACGACACCATCTCTTAGCAAACTACCTCTCAAATACCTTCTGGAGCCCACCTGTTATCCTTCTTTTATATGCATTACTGAACTACAGGGAGACAAACCTGTTGTGACTGGTATATAAAAATGATTAATGTTATATAGCAAGAACTGCACCAGTTGGGGTTCAAGCAAGCCACGTAATAAAAACAATAAACAATTTTATTCTAGCAGATACAAGGCATTTCTTATAGTTCAATCAGAATCTGTGGGTATACCATTTAAAGGAGCATCATATCCAATATGCAACTGCACTGCATCTAGCACAAGTCTACAACATTGTGACAAGAATAAGAATAACGACAAAAGCAAAACATGCCTGCCTCAATAGCCTGTCCCAAATCTCCTGATAGTCATGATACGTTCTCTTATAGTTGGCATACCGTGTATACCTTGCCTCCACACTAAGTGTTGATTCTGAATGGTAGCAATGTTACACTAGCAAGCATTTGCAACCACCGCATGACATTAGCTTTGAATTGGATTGAAAAGAAAATAGATAAACTTGATTAAGTAGATTCTAAACTGTCATCATTGTTCTATGCGCCACCAAAAGGAACTTCAAATCAGCTGAACTGCAAGTCATACTCCTGAACCAACAACATGAACATCCAAAAAACATAAAAAATGACTGAAATATCTGAAAGCTAGAACTATGTACACAAAATATGTGAAGCTTAATGCTATATCCAACATACAAAGCTGCAAAAACTCAAGGATGGAATGTGCAGACTATAGCCAGAGTTAATTCGAACAATACAGAACATATTTTAGCCCAAGAAAATGTAATCAATACATTAGCTCATCTGCATGCATACTCTGCCTAAGCACCAAAACAATATTAGCACATGTAAACAAACATGAACTATATGAATTTAAATTTGAACATTGCTCGTCTGCAGCAAGTAAAGTGCATGCTCCACAAATCAAAAATAACATGTGAAGCTTATGCCGAATACGAAAACTGAATATATCTGACTTATCTTCAGAGGAAAGGAATCAAAATAGGTAACTGGCAAACTAGAAAGCAAAAGAATCCTATGTTTAATAAGATAATAAAAAATAATCAGATCAAATATTGGCCAAACAGCAAACCAACCAACGCGGTCTCCATGTAGCAAGAGAAGAAGAATAAATAGATTAGTGTCGCCCAAGCCGGAAATACCATGAATCACCTTGTAGCAAGCAGAGTTTAAAAGAAAATTTAATGCCAGTGTAAAGTTAGTGCATAACGGCAATACAATGCAGACCCCTGCCACTAGCGCTTAGGAGGCAATCAAGAATCTCTAGTGAAATTTGTTGCAACTTGCTCCATACAGCAGGATTAAACACGGAAATTAATAGGCAAACAAGACCTCTAAACTAAGATTACATGTCTGGGAGCCTGCTCACGAAAGTCATAACAAGAATACCACCAACAAAGCCTCCCGATTCAAGCTAGAAGAAAGGTGTTAGTCGTTCAGCTAGAAATAAACAAAACTGATACTGGTAGCTCACAAAATAAGCAATTGGTAAGCTCTACTTGGCTCTTCAAAATGGAGTGGCCAAGCAGGCGTCGGATCCATTGCCGCCATGAGTGCTTATGGAACAAAAAATCGGAATAGACAATAGCAGGTCGGTTACACAAGTGCAAATAACAAGGCTTTCTATAAACACTAGACAACGGAAAAACAAGCACCGATCTATAGATAGGCATGAAGCCGGACCTAGCGTGCACTATCTGAGAACTTGCACAGTGGTCAATCTAGCAGAACACAAGGGAACAGAGTATTTGCAAATGAAAACATGGTAAGGCAATCCACGAAGCACTTCTATGCATGGAAGGAAGCACCGAGAGAAAGGAAACAAGGAGAAAAAGGCCGTCTAGTGGAGATCCTAAACTGCATAGCTTGTAAAAATAACAGAAAGCGGCAAATCGAAAATAACCACTATCCGAAAGAGCACCAGGATGACTGATTCAGATCCTGGGTTACAACCTCAGAAAGATGACCTGGAGTAAAAAACTTACCTACGACTTGACATTCCAGAATCGACCGATTGCAACTTCAGCCTGTCGACATCATAAAGATGTTGCGCGACCTTCCTGCCTCCCTAACTCTGTTCAAAACTCCACTTGCTTTGATGTATAAAGTTTTATGCCGTCTGAGACAGGACGATCGAAAAATGAAGCCTTAGGCATGAAGACAATCTACCAGAACATTGGTGCGGCAGCTATAGGTATGGTAGGTATGGTAGCCGGAATAAACCCTAAATCTCAAAGATCAAATTGCTTATCGGCAGAAGAAACCACAAACCACGACGTAGAGAGGACAAAAGCACGCTATGAAAGAGAAAGAGCTCAAGCTCAAACTGACAATTGACCAAAGGAGAGAGGCTAATAAACGGCTGATGAGGAAGAATCATAACAAGATGGATATAAATACTATAGAGGACCATTCAACTAGGGCCTCAAGAAGGATTTATCCGCTTTATATCTTGAAACGCTGAGATAAATCGTACATATTTCAAACGCATTTGCAACATGCCGCTTGAACTAAACATTTCGATCAAAACCGCATTTACGATCAATTTTTTGCCTTCATTTTATGAGATCCCCTTGGAAATTTAGTTAAACTACTAGAAGATGCAGAACCGGTATGATTTCTACATTGTGGGTCTTCAAGAGGCACCAAATTGCGGCATGGAGACCTCCATTCTAGGACGTTTTGGGACAAAATTGCCTGGTAACAAATTCAAACCCGGATCAAAATTCATTTCTCAAGGCAATAGAAATAGACGTTAGCTTTAGAATGAAAGGTCGTTGAGATGTGCCTTGCTAGAGCTTCTTTGATCGGCCCCGAAGCTAAGGTAATGACGATTCTTTAGGTTGCTATATTTTTTGTTACAAACAATGACCCCGCCAGATGACCCCCGCCAAATGTTTGACAAGATGCTTCTAAAGAATGTTTTCACATGGACCGCCATCATTACAACCTACATCCAACATGGCTATAGTAAAGAAGCTCTCAATCTTTATAATGCATCGACTCACAAATATAAAACCCGATGCATTTACATTTAGTGTCGCTGTATTGAGCTTCGCATTGGATGTTACGCCACCTCCGTTGGCAAACTGTACATGCCGACATCTTAAGATCGAGAACCTTATTCGATGTTATAAACAAGAGACTTACGTCACGTATGTCAAATGTGCAAACTTATGAAGCATACCAAGTCTTTGAAAGGATGCGATCGCAATGTGATATCATGGACAACACTAATTGTAGGTTATGTTGACTATAGTGGCTCAAAAATACACTCAAACTCTTTATGCTTATCCAAGACGAAGGCCTGTTACCAAATGAACTTACATTTATAAAAGCGTTCTCCTTTGCATGTCTTGACATTCCATCTCTAGCGAGAAGGAAAGAGAGTTCATGCTATGATTCGAAAATAGGACTTAGAGATGATAGTTTTGTTAACACGAGGCTTTCTTCGATAGACTCCACAACCGGATGTTGTATCATGGAGTGTTATACTTATCGCATGAGTGTTTTTTTATTAAATCTACGGTTTGTTTTCGACCTTTGTAGTGGCTTATGGAATCATTCTTTCTAGCGGGACATTAGATTAGAGCAACTAGAGACAATGAATATTCCAGATCTGTTTCATTGCATTTCCCGGTCGCAAGGCACCCTTGGTCCGCTTGTAGGCCACGCAGATTGCTGATTTTTACTTAACCATAATGTTAGAGAAAATGACGGGACCATATGTTGAGAAGCTTTCCTGTATATCGAGCTACATTCGTCCCCGCATTGAGGATACATCTTTGCTAATCTTTGAAAGGGCTTGGTTATGTTTGAGTGAGAGTTTGTCCAACATTATTTTATGTCATGTAAAGTTTGTTTGAAGTTTTGTTTGTCCTTTGGTGCTTTCATCTTGCACATTCAATCGCGTCATGTGGTTCCATTTGCATTTTGAAGCGCCAGCAAGCATGAGAAGGCATTCTCGCTGAATATGTATTCGGGCTGAATATCCAATTTGGTTTATAGCAATGCTAAAGCGTCTTACTTATACTCTGTCCAAGGGTTCTTTATAGATCTTGCACAGTATATTGATTCTTTTTGCCCCAAGGATGGGGATCAAGATAATCCCGACAAAGTACGATTTTTTGTTGTCGTATATGCTTGCAAGGAAGAAGCCAAAATGAAGGGCAATAAGATTAACTCGGTTGATTGGTGGTTTAAGTCTTGGTTTTACCAAAGATGCGTAAAACTAAAGTTGCATTTGTCATTTGGAACTTATGATGTTTTTAAAGTGATTATTCAATCCAAATGAATTTAGGTTGCTACCTTATATTGCTGGAGATATGGCAGATTAATGGAATATAACTTCAAGCATAATATTTGCTTTGTTCCTGACATGAACTAAAAATCAAATGATGGCAATCTAAATAACTCATTCCGAGTATTGTTCAAGTAAACAATCCCATGGAATAATCACAAAAGATGAACAATAACATGTAAAGCCCACCAACATTGGGCAAATGAAAACGTCGATAAATGGTTTCTATTATTCTAGTGGTCGAGGGGTTTTTCTTTTAGAAGTTTCCATGCAATTTAGGGTTCCTATTTAGGGTTTGCTATTTAGGGATGGTGGTGGGGTTTTGCCAGAGACCGGATGCAGAAGAAGCAATGACGATTCTGAGCTCTTTTAGTTTCAGCTCTTTTAGTTTCAAAGAGACCGGATTATCCGCCACCAAACGGAGTTCTTAAAAAGGCGGATCCTGCGGGTGATGCCTTCTTGCTCAATGTGGAAAGCTTAGATTGTTGCATGATTTTCCCGCATGAGGCGAGATTGTTGAATGATTCTTCTTGCCTCTAGCATGCACCAAGCTCGAGGAAGCGGATTCATTGCTTTTTCATGGGAAGGCATTGGTACCGGGCCATCTCATAGCAGGGGTTCAAATCCCATTCTTATGGCTCTTTGTTTTGTCTATTTTTGATTCTTATGGTGGATGTCGTATATAGATGAGCGAACCCGAGAGGATCTGGTAGGGTGTTGTATATGTTCTTGCAATTCAGTATGTGTTCTTGCAATTTTGGTGAAGGTGTGAAAAGAAAAGTTGTCTTGGGTCTTTGTATTTGGCATCCACGATAGTATGGATTTTTAAGCCTAGTGTTCTTAAGCGGGGCCCCATTCATCGACGTGCGGTGCCGATTGAGATGATTGGGGGGTTCAAATCCCCATTCTTAGATGCAAACATGTGTATGGAAATAAGTTGTCTACAATTCATTTTGAAAGTCTTTGTGCATGAGCATTTTCTTCAAGTTCAGAGGGGCATTTATGTGGCGTGCAAAGGCTTCTTCTTATCTATGCTGTTGTGGTGTGACCAGCTAGTTTTGTCCATGTTTCTATGTAGTCGCGAGGAGGCAGCGGCAGCAGTGGAGGTTGAGTAGTCTTTGAAATACTTGTGTATGTACTTGGTTGACTTGAATGGAATACGTTGTAGTGCACCTTAGGATGGCGTGGAACGGGGTTTTGACCCCATCTTGACTTGCAAGGGGCCCTTGCATTTTGTGCATTGGGAATATGACATGGAATATTCACATAATCAATGGTTGAGATTGAGGCGATTATAGGATTGAGCGATTAAATGGGAAGAAAGTAATTTGATTGGTATTATATTGTCCCCGGGGGATTCACCTTTCATTAGCATATAACCCATGAGAGTTCAACGGAGGGGTGTTTTTTGGACCATTTGCGTACGTATACTTAGGGGTTAGGGGTGTTTTTAGGCACTGATCTAGAGCAATATCTATACACATAGGGGTCAAATTGCCTTTTAAAATGTGTATACAAGGGGGTTTTTGCTACCCTCAGAATCACGGATGCCATAGCCCCTTTATGTATAAGTGCATCCCCTGGGATATTGTCATGCTTAGATGGGTGGTGCTGCTCAGCTGGATCAGTTTGTCCACTGGGTCTTTTATTCATGTCTCTGCATTGTATCATGTATTGTTCTTGAGAGTTATTAATAAAGACTAATGTCCTTCCAAAAGAAGGAAGGGGAACAAACAAATTGGATATTAAAAGGTAAAATGTCAACAAGGTTGCAAATTAAACGGGAGTGTTGCAGCACTCTCGTTTCAAATATTCTCTTTTAAAAAACACCATGCTCTTAAAATTGACCCTTTTTTAGTGAAGTTGAGAATTTCAAAAGATTCAGATTGTTTTTCCCTGCATTTTGGGCTCCTCATTAGCTAACAACTTTGTTTTTGTAAAAAAAACACTTGAAAACGGCAAAATGTAGACATGACCTCTGAAAGTAAGATATCAAAAATATTAAAATAGAGAAGAAAGAATAATATCAATTTTTTTAAAAATTTTCAGTACATCGATTTTGGCAATATTTTGTAATTAATAATAAATATTTTAGCATGAAACAAGTTAAAGATCCGGATCATAGTCTTCCTCATTTTCTTGCTTGTCTCAAAGATCGTCTTTTCTCATTGCTGCTCCTTTTGTGGTGATTTACCACGATTTGTTTCATCCTTGTCTCGAATAGTAGCTAGAGCTACTTCTTTCAGCTCTGCAAAGATGGTTTCATCGTCTAAAGAGCTTGTAAATGGAGGCTGTATCTTTGAGGACGTCATCTTAACATAATCAGCTCTTGATTCTCGTGGGTTGAGTAGGCAAGGCAGCCAATCTCATCTTTATAAAGTTCACTGCCTTCGTGTCAATGTTCATGGCTGCACAATTGTGACTCTTCTTAAGTGCACAAGCAGTCGTAGTACTAGAGCCAGGAAAAGCATCAAGCACCCAATCTCCTAGGCGTGAGAACATGTCAAGGAAAATGGTTGATGAGCTTTGTGGTTTTCGATAGTGATTAACTATCCTACCTTGTGCACCCTTGTGCGGTTTTTGCAAGCGCCATTTGAAACTCTAAGACATTAGAGAAATTCAGCAAAGTCGATTTGAAATATTCCATGGTCCTCTTTCTGTCAAACTTCCAGTAAGCAACATAAAGATACTCCACCTTGCTGAGCAATCTGTGTCCTCCACCATGGTAGTTAATACTAGTTTTGTACCTACAAAAATATTAGAGTACATCTAGCATTAAAAACAAAACAAGGAAACAATTTGAAAACTAGGACTAAACAATTCCTATTCCAGAATAAGAAACGAAAACAAAATGGTCAACCAAGTCCAACAGACTAGAAACAGAAAACAAAATAAAAAACTATTGTATTCCAGAATAAGGAACTTACCAGACTAAGTTTTCATATCCTGCTTGTAGAGGGGATCCAAAATGATTTTTAAACGTGGACTCTACAAGGCCAATCTGCATGCTAGAATGGAACACAAGAAGACACCAGTGCTTGGCCGTTGTGCTTTGCTTGATGCCATCGACAAACGCATTAAACTCTGAATTCTTGAAGGGCTGGTCGTCATAGCAGCTGTCTCTTAACTTGAAACCGTAAGGAATATCTGCTATGACTAACGTGAAGTCCTGTGGCTTAATCGTCCTTACTAGTTTCGGCAATCGCCATGTATGATCGAAAACAAATTGTTTTGAT
This sequence comes from Isoetes taiwanensis, assembly GCA_021234155.1. NCBI lineage: Eukaryota > Viridiplantae > Streptophyta > Lycopodiopsida > Isoetales > Isoetaceae > Isoetes > Isoetes taiwanensis. The sequence goes on from JAJEKV010000087.1 coordinate 1,409,013, forward strand.
CAAACATACAAAATTTCTCATATTCCGGACCCGTTCGTCCATTCCTCCTTTTCTGCTAAAGACCTCTCTTCCCGGTTGTTCTAACCAAGTGCGAAGCTAAACAAAAAGCTAAAGAAAAAGGTTACAAGTAAACTTACTCAACCCTCAAAAATTTGGATTATATTGAATATTGCGCTCATCAGATGTCAGGGTAAAGCTCCTTGCATCTGTCCCATGTCTCCAAGCTCAATTGTTCCATCAAATATGTTTGACATGTTATGACATTCTTTTGGCTGGAAGTAAACAAGAAAAAAATGAATTAGACAACAGAAATGCTATGTGTGGTCAAAATTATATTCTGGAATGCATGTTTGCTTTTTAAGAAAGCAAAAGTGTATTCCGGAATACACTTTAGCTTTCCAGAAAAAGCAAGAGCGTATTCTGGAGTATACTTTTGCTTTCCTAAGACAACAAAGGTGTATTTCGGAATACACTTTTGATTTCTCGAGAAAGCAGGAGCATATTCTAGAATACACTTATGCTTCCCAGGTACACAAAAATGTATTCCGAAATACATTTTTGTTTCCTTAAGAAGGCTTTGTTTTCTAAAAACTAAAGTTGTATGTTTTTATGGTAAAGGCAAACTTGTGCAATTCTTTGGACATCTCTTCCAACTATTCTATTCTATTCTATTCTATTCTTCCAATGTAAAATCCTTGTCAACAACCTTTTGGAGCAGCCTTTCTAATAGTTCTGTATCCGCAAAGCCCTGCATTCTCCCCAAACAGTTATTATCATTTCCTTCTTTGGCACATCAGAGCTTTTCTTCTTGTCTGAGACTTTGCCCCTTGCTCTTCAACTCTCCACGCTCAAGTGTGGTAAATATATATCGTTCTGAAGCTCCCAAATCTACAAACGTAAACAACAAGCTAGCTTTGTGAATTCTTTGAGACAAAATGTGAAAGAGCCGAACAACGAAACCCTGCCATCTCTAAATGCAAGTTGAAAGCAGTTGTCATGGCTAATGAGTGACTGTCTTTTGTTAGTTTCGTCATATTTAAGCAGCATTCAATAGCACACGCCTCCTTCAACTTCAATGAGTGTGCTGGTTTCTTAAGGTCCTCATCGTATTTTTTCTTGAAGATTATATATTCCCTGTGCATAAACCTGATCTTATCGACGAAGCTCATTTTCAACTTGTACTCGTTGTCAACATTGTGAGTGTTGGCAACGATTTTAGCTTCTTCATCACTAAGGCCACAATAAACATCACAGAGAACCGAAAGATACCTCGGGTTCTTCTTCTCCTTGTAAAGTTGCCTCCTTGCCTTAAAGATGTGGTTACCGCCCAGGACATAGTGGGTATAGTTATCTGCATTTTCTCTATCATAGTCTCGGGGGTCTGTGTAGTATTCCTTGTCAACGGGGACAACTATTGGAGCCACATGAGCATTGGGATTGCTCCTTATTCAGTCCTTCAGGTTCCTTGAGTAGTCTGCGTATGTTACCAGTAGATATATGACCCCCTATATAAACTTCTCTCTGTTTATTTCCTCCATCCTTTCGGAGGTCTTGTCCACCTTCTTTTCTTTAATGTTTACCCCAGGTGCTTTTCCTTTGCACTTCCTTTTCTTTGAGCATTCCTTTGGAACTTCCACCACTTCTAGCTGCTGCACCCTTCTTTTTTTTGGTTCCTTAGCAGCGATTGTGGCTCTTGGCCTGCTAAGCTTTTTGGTTGCTACTCTTCTGACTCCTCCGAACTTGCTTCTTCTTTATCCTGGCTAGAAGTACCAGCAATAGGGAACCGTTCTTTTTCCTCATGCTTGGACTCGCTAATTGTAAAGTCCTCGCTAAAATTGGAACAAATCCTCTGAATGATGGCAACTAGGCTTTTCTTGTTTCTATAATGCGAGATATACTTGTATAAATTTTCTGATTACACACTTATGATTCTAAAGAATGCCACATCAACCACAATGAAGCCCTGTGAGGTCTTGAATGATAGCCTCCCACATCCCATCATCCTGCGGCAACCCGAAACTTCCTTAATGGTTCCCAAGTTCACAAACTTCCTTGGTTATCATGGCGCTTTTTGCCACAGGCTTTTTGCAAATGTGCGGGAAAGTTAAGGTACTATATTTTCCCCCTATTCCCCTTGTGATAAACCACTGTGTTTGGAAGTTTTCATAAATTACAGGTTTTGCAGTGTAATTTTCCCTGTGGATGAGGCCTTTTCAAAGTCTTTAGCACTTTCTTTGGAGCGTTTTTGCTTCCGTCTTGCATGTGGAAAAGTTGTTGTTTACAAGTCTGTAAAGGGTTATAATGAAGAGCAGGATGTATTCTAGAAACAAAATTACTAAATAATAAGAAAAAACGGGGCAAAAATAAGAAAAAAATGGGCAGAAACGCGTCTTATAAGCAAGTTTTTTTGTGTACTAAACTCACAAGAAAAGGTGCGTTTAAGATTAAAGTAGGACACTTTTAACGTGATATTATCTTTAAAGTACCGAATTCTTATTCCGGAATACACTCTTGCCTTGTATCTTCAGGCAAAGAGTATTCCATACACTTTGCCTTTTATCTTAAGGCAAAGTGTATTCCTGCCTTGTCACAAGACAAAGTGTTAGCTCCTTGAGCTAAACATGGGTGTGAGTGGCATAGGCCACATGTATATATCATATTGGATCCCACAATAGATGGTCTAGATTTAGCCTAGATCAATAGTAGATGAGATATCAGTTAGGGTTAGAGTTTTGTTATACTATTTGGAGAGAGTATTTCCTCTCATTGTTTAGGCTTTTGCGCACGTTTTGGAGCACATGTTTTTGGAGCATCAATATGATTGTTTTGTTCATTCTTTGCATTTGTTCTTGTTCTTTTCCCATCTTATTTTGTTGATTCATGAGCATTTGTAGCAGCCTTGCTAGCATCCAGCTGATCATGGACTAGCTGCTTTGCAAAATGTATGCAAAGAACTCAAAAATCAACACCTATGCACATGCAGGGTTCTCTTGGGCTCATGATCAATGTCTTGTTTTTCTTTCAAGCATCTCCAAATGTATTGAAGCAAAAAACTTGGTTCTACATTAAAACTTTCTTGGATTCTCATTTCTGATTTTGGCCCAATAAGATTCTTATTTGTCATATTTGGGTTATCATCGAACTATTTTGCTATCACTATGCTATATTTTGTTCTCTTATTCTCTGTCTACATTCAAGCAAGGAGCATATATCAGTTCTTTGGAGTCTCAAGTAATAGATGCTTATATTGTGGGTGAAATGTTTGTGCTAGAGATGCCCTTCAGATCTTTAGTACGAGACACATTCTCTCTTATTTTTGGGCACCTTCCTGGTATTTGTTTGTTATGCCTAAGCAAACCACCATCATAAAGGTAAAACAAGAGCAACAGGGACCGCGAGGTGCTTTGCTATTTTGTTTCTATAACTGCCAGAATTCACAGAGACACAATCCCAGAAGATGCCCCTTGGATCTCCCGTAAGGCAATGATTTGTCTCACCATGAGAAGCCCATGACCCTGCCTCTGCAAATCAGTATAAAGCAGAGCAAATCAAAACAAGCAAAGGATTGCCATTGTTTGGATAATCGCCTCGATTGATCGAGCAAAAAGCAAACACACATGCAACATTTTAGGAAACCCCGCCTCTACACAAAAGAGGTCGGTGACCCGCAAATTTGCAAATCTAGTGAACACCTCTTCGTTTTCCATGGACAAGAAGCAGAACTAGCTCACAATCGCTCTGTTGTAGCATTCGACACCATGCCATCCTTGTTGTCCCACCGTCTTTAGCATTTCCCACTGTGAGCAGATTCGGTTTAGTCCTCTGAAATCAAGAACATTGCATACTTCTTGTATCAACTAGTAAACAGGGGATTATCAATATCTATTAAAAACAATGGAGATCTTGGCAGCAACATTATTTCTTTGGAGGTCCATGAAGTCACAATCACCATCTTTCGTGATGTATCAGGCATTGGGGATATCAATTTCAGGCGACATTACACAGTATTTTTGTGGCAATAAAATGCTCTCTTTTTGCAACAAATGATCTTTCTCAAGCTCCATAGATTTATGACTTTCTGGAAACATTTGCATAATTTATGAGCATTTACTAAGGCCTCTGTTGAAGCTCCATGGCCCTCCACAGACTGGACAATGTGCTTATGCACTTCATGGCATGGGAAGTAGGCAGCCCACGCACGGCTCCGTGGCCCCAGGATTTTCAAACCCTCTGTTATTTTCGCTGATATCTCTGAATCTTACAAGATGCAAGATGCAAGATGCAGTTGTCCATCGTCATTCACAACTTTGATTTTTGAGCTTAATATGCACAACAAATGCGATTACGTACAAAATATTAAGACCACAGCTATGGAGGTGCTGTGATTGAGCACCGGATAAGCTGATACCATGGGAAGTGGAGGTGGAACTCTTGGGACTCCTATAGTGTGCTAGGCTTATAGTGTCACTAGAATGAGTATGGGTCTGTCACCCCCTGGGTTGCAGGTACCCTGGGCTCGTTAGGTGCGGTGAGACGACCTATAGATTTTAGGGGGGTGAGACGGGTACGGATGCATGGGCGCCAGTGGTGCCACAATCTTCTAGTCACCCATGGAACCATGGTGCTTTCGGAAAAGGACTTGTCCATTCACGCCTCATCGAAGACGGAGATGCAGCCTGGAGTAGTCTCATGGGGTGATTCCATGGGATTACGTCTCTGGCATGCTACAATCATGCCATAGCATGTTTAGGCCTATCTGCAAAGTGTACCCGGAGGGGCCGGATACGATGGCGTGTCTAGCCATTATTCTATGTCAGCCAACGCCATTGTCATGACTCTGTCTGTTGATATTAGGGGGCTTGACCATCGAGTTGACCCCTTGAGTCCGAAGCTGGGGTAGAACCTTTTTTTACGATGCATTTTGTATGTATATTGATATTATGTGATGTCATCTTGTTGATGGATGGGTCACCCTTCGTGGTGGCATATTTATTATATATATTGTTGCTAGGTGCTAACATGTATGTATCCTTCTGCTATATAGGATTTCCCATAGAAGGCGGATGACGAATAACACCTCCGTGCCCTTCACCCGGACACTTGCCCATCACAAGTGGTCCGAGTTAGACGGGGGGCCTTCCATGGTGATTGAGTTACCATGGAAGGGAATTTCCCGTATTTATACGATGGGAGCATCGTATAGGTCTGGAGAGTGTCACAGTCTCCACCATCACCGCCACCAACAATGTTGTTGGGCTTATTTTGATGCTCCTAGGATTATTCAAATTCTTCTTAAGGAGTGTACACAAAGATGTGAACATTATCAATGTGCAATGTTGCACTTTGGTTACAATGTTGGCATTTCAGAGTTAATGGACCCAAATAGTCAAGTTCAAGAATTGATGAGACTTATGGCCTTGTATGGGAATGATCATGAGACAAATAACTTTAGAACAATTGAGAATAATAAAAAAAAGTCGTAAAATCTTATAGAAAGTTGTAGAAAGTAAATTTTTTTTACGAAATCTAAGGCAATCTCATAAAACATAAGGGAATCCGTAGAAATATAAAGAAACCTTATTCTAGAACATTCTAATTCTAGAACATTCTAGAATTTTCTTGTCAAAATCTCGTAGAACATTGAACCTTTTAGAATGTTCTAGCTACAATGTTCTAGAACTAAGGGAATCTCACACAATCTAAGTGAATCTAAAGAATTCTCATAAATCTAATGGATTTAGCCAATTGAACTGTCATGTCATTTCTTGTTAGTACAAGAACTAATAAAAGACACTTCTCAGGAAAGATAACTGGAGGCAAAAAGAACAAGATTATGTAGATTAATTATGGCCGAAGTACAATATATATTGCCATGTACAAACACTTATATCAGTGTTTTATCGACAAAGACAACCTTACTATCTGTTGCAGCAACTAGCATAAAGTGTTTCAAAAATACCAGAAAGAAGGCAGTTAGCAAATGGGTCTGAAGATCTACACTGTAAAACTATCTGAAGAAAACCTGGGTGGATGGATGGATGGATGGAGCTTTTTACATCATACCACAAGAAATGGGCAATAGCAAAGCTCTCGGCCTTTTTCCTTATTTCACTTTCAATTAAAGTATTACAAATTGTATAGTCTCTTTTGGCTCATCTCTAATAGGGTCTAATATGAGGTAAATCCTTTGTCCTTTGCATGTTATTGTGAGAAATTTTTCTTTTGAACAATTATAGCAAGTTGCATACATGCAAACTATAATGCATGCAAACTAGAGTAGGATATGTAACTACAATAGGATACGTTTTCAAGAGGACAAATAGGATTGATTAGTTAAGGAGCTCTATTACTAAAGGTAGAAGAGTTCGATGCATAAGCATGAGATAAGGTGAGTGCATGAAGAGCGTTTGCATAGACTTGTGTGATACAGAATTAGAATTTGTGTGTGTAATTGTCATAGAATTGGATTCTAAATAGATCTCGCAAGCATCATATTCTTGTTTTTTCTTAGAAGGGATTTTGATTATCTTACTAATGCTACACTAAAGCTTTGACCTGCATAAATTGTGTTTCCAGAATTCATGGCATTGAAGCCGCTCGATTAGACTATATCCATTTGGTTCATCTAGAACTTTAAGATATCATATGACCACTCATTCTTTGTTCCTTTTCAAAACGTGTATCTTAAAATTAAAAGTTCACTACACATAGATGAACCTTCTTTATATGTTCAAAGGTTAACTTGAACGACATTATAACTTTCAATATCCAATTTGTTCATTTTGTCTAGCTTCACCTATTCAATCCAACCAAATGCCTTGCATCAACTCATATTTGTATGTATGCCCGGCAACGCCACTAGCAGTAATAAATCATGGCTACATATTGGCTCTTGATGTTTCCAGTTTAAATTTGGGCCCCAAACAGGCTCTAAATTTTGTGATGTAGTACAACCACATAATATCTCATATAAATAAACAAGGTGTTGCGCACGGAGGGTTGCCCTCCATTGCCCTGAGGGTATTTTTGCATGTTTTTTATTTTGTTGTTCTAGACGCAGGCAATGCTGCAAATTGCATAGTCTCTTATGCATAGTGCTCCAAACTAGGCATAAGTATATAAGTGTTTAACCTGATTGGACCCAACAACAAAACTAATGTAAACTTGTATATAGCATCTGCGATGCTAGCTCCTGAGGGTAAGATACAGGCTTTGGATAAGATTGTTCAAAATTTTGTGTGGGGGGGGATGATGAAGGGGTTGTTAAAGTGGCTTGGTGGAAGTGTCTCCGCCCGGGAGGATGGGGGCTTGGCCATTACGGATTTGGCTGCATAGTAAGGTGTTGGTCTCAAGTTTGTTTGGAGCATTGCGAGGATGGAGCATCTTCTCACAGTGCTTGGTATTTGTTGTTCGATCTCTTAAGCCATTGTGTGGCGTTTGGGAGCCGATCGTGCATGTGGAGTTGCCTTGAGCCTTTGTTGTATGGTCTCGGCCTTTCCCACATGCATCCCCTTTTCTCCACCAGGAGTGTTGCGGGCTTGGGATCGTAATGCGTGTGCTCTTCGGCTAGATTATGCCTCGATTTATCACCACTCTTCTCCTTTCTTGTGGGTTCCTCTACCCCTAGCACTTGCCCTTGGGCCAGCATTGCATGCTGGGGCCGCGAGCCCGTTGGAGGCGAAGCTGCTGTGCTCACCTTGGAGGATTGGTATTGCAGGGTGGTCAGCTGGCCCGTGGGAGTTCTTTCGAGCTCGCTTTTCGCTGAGGGGTGTGTAGGGCTATCACAGGGCACGTGGCGGGGGTATTCGCTACACATACCTATAGTCCCTTAGGATGATGTGGTGGTGCAGGTTTGGAAGGTTCATCGGGATGTTGTGTCTTCTTGCTTTGGTGCGGTCTTCTTAGGGTCTCGGCTATTCATGACCTGCTTTGCCCCTTCAGGCAAGTGGTTTCAGCGACTTCGAGGTTCTCGATGGGCGGTTTGGGCGATGGACATGAAGCTCACTTCCCCAAGAAGGTTAAGGTGCTACGTGGCGGGTGGTGCTGCCATTTGTATTAGGGTGAATGCCCTTGTGAGTCGGTTTAGGCGGGTGTGAGCCCTCTACGCCCTTGTTGTGGCCTTCATCATTGAGGCTGTGGGCATTATGCGGTTTTATGCCGCCCTCACTTGCGGGCTGCCAGGGATTGGGTTAGGGCTCTGTTCCGGTGATTGACTAGCGGCGATTCTTCATGTGTATCTGGTGCTTGGCGCTCTTGCGGCGACAAGCCTTCCATCTGTGTGTGGCTTGGTTGTGTGGTTGATTTAGCGGCGGCGGTTGTGGATCTTTCGGGGATTCAGCGACTGCGGCGTCTTTGATTCTCGACGAGGTACAAGCTATTTCTTACGGTATTCCAGGGGAGTAGTAGAGGCGGAAGTTTGCCATTTGGCGGGACTTCTTGGGTATTGTAGATGGTGATGGTCGGTTTATGCAAAGGTAGAGTTGCGCTTTTTCTACGTGAGTTTGTTGTGGAGTGTCGAGGTATCATTTGTCTCTTTGGGGCGATTCTCCTTCCTCCTCACTTGCTTTGTAACATTACCATTCTTTTAATATATTGATGACCACGGTTCTTCAAAAAAAAAAAAAACTAATTTAAACCACGGGTGTTATATTCTCCTTGTTATTGTGCCTTTGCAAAGACACGTGCCGTTTGAAATTAAACATGAGCGGAGATCCCGGAGGGCAAACATAGCCTAGAGGGAGAACATCGAGTTGAAATTTCAAGCCCGCCATTTTCATGTCCTCAATTTGCATACATATTAGAAATTGTATTGCCCACAACATCCACATATAACATGTGAACATGTGTAGGCATTAGAAGAGATACAAGTTGGGGATAATAGAGTACAAGCGTGGACCCTCTCTCCGGTTTAAGGGCTTGCATCTTAAAGAGGAAACACCTCTTCACATTAAAAGATGTAAGACATTCAAATTTTTATCTATCTTAAATGGTAGTAATGTAATTTTTCTTTGCCATTGACTCTTTTTAAGGGTCCATAAATCATTTCATTACGATAATGGGTTGTCGTCCATAAATCATTTCACTTGATAATGGGTTGTCGTTTTATTGTGAGCAGAGTTTTGCATGCTATGCACATTCACGATTATAAAGCGTTCTTCTCCATGAGATCATGTGGGCAGCTATTATCTACATGATCCAGGTGGCCACCCTATGAACTGTCACTATTATTTTTGTAAATGACAGAACTCCAGATAGGAAAAAGGATAAAATTACCCAGAAGCTTGTGACATTTTTTGTTGCGAGATATCCTCATTTCGGATGACAATTTGAAGTGGCTGCTATCCTTTCGCATGGAAAATAGTGTTATAAAATAGAAATTCTCCCTATATTTCCCTAATATTACTGCTAAACTCCCACCGTCTATTTGATGAATAATCAGTCAGTGTCAAATATGGGCATTGGTAATTCCCAAACTCACAGCCACATAAATTGCTTGATTAATGTTGAGGAGAAAGCAGGCGATTGAGTTAATAGAAACTGAAACATCCATGATATATTATTGCATAGCATATGAGCGCATTACACAGCACATATGGAATTATTGAGTCAGATGTCCTATTTGAATTGATTCTTAGTCCAAAATGTTAGATGAAAACTCATACAACCAAAAGGGCTATATGTATACTCCTACACACAAAATAAAAGCTTGGTAACAAGCATAGAAAAGGCAGGGAATATCTATAACAATGGGATTCTACCAGCTAGAGCGAATAACACAAGAGGCTGTGATATACAAGCATGCAAGGAATTAACTGCATGATTGTGCTCAGACCTCAATCCCAAGTAAAAGCTTCTTGCCTTGCATGTGAACTTGCATTAATTCTCGCTTCTTGGCACGAGTTACGCTACTAATATCATATACCAATGAACTATTTGAATAAAGTTAAACAACATTTTAGGTCTTACGATTCTTGATGCTAGCTTTCCATCCCTACAAAGTAATGCATGAATCAAGAGTCTTGAGCTCAACAACTTTACGATTTTTACGGTAGATGATTTGCATCTCGCCATCGGTTGGCCCCAATAAATAACTATTTCTGTTCTTTGTAGCATTTTCATCTTCACTTCAACGCAATCAATCGTATCGCATCTAGAACCCGCTCACCAGAAAATTCCCTTGAAGGTAAAAGTATCAAATACTATCCGATCAATGGCATTTGGGAAAAACTAAACACTCATAATGCAAAATTTTCATCTTCACTTGATGCAATCAATTTGCTTTCGTGATAAGCATCTAGAACCTTGCCGCTTTTGTAGAAACTTCCCCTTGAAGGTAAAGTATCGAATACTATCCTGATCAATGATCACGAGCTAAGGGTGCTTTTGATCAATGGAAAGGTTCAACTGGCCTCTCTAACCTTTTCCCAAAAAGCATTCAAAATTAGACTGAAATTTGAACACGAGTCACGCACCATGTTCTTTTTAGAGCAAGTATATTGATCGATCTTTCTCTTGCTTATCGACTTCCCAATGCTGGAATCATCAATATGATCAGAGTTTTGCCCGCCATTGCAACTTGGATACAGTTTGCAAAATAGAATATCCCCTTCACCAATGCCATTTGCATGCTCAAACTCACTCCAACCTGCTGCAACATAAATACTCTCAGACGATCTTGATCCGCTAAAGAGCGGGCGGTATTCTTCCCCATCATCTCCTTCAAGAACAATAGAATCAGAATCGATATCTTTATGCGATTGTTTTGAAAGGAAAGTCTCGCATCAAAAAACAAACGAAGAGTAAGTAATATTGCATGCAATAGAATGGGAAAAAAATAGGTCAAGGCGGGATTTATACCAGGCAAAGGCGGCTCCTCTACCTGGGCAGTAAAATGGGCGAGAGCTTTCATCTTGGATCGATTGAAGCGGAAAAACAATGACTTCAAACCCGGAGATCTTAAAGAGTGGGAAATTGCTCGGGCTGCCGGCCATGCTTGCACGCATTTTTTTTTTTGTGCGGCGTGAAAGTACCGGACGGCCCGGGGCCAATCACGAGGCTAAAGTGCTTTCCGCGGACGTAGGACTGGATGAGATCGGGGCCCGGATACAAAAGTATTCGTCGGGATTATTTTCTAAATGAGGTTCTTAACCTCAGCCACTTTCGAGTTCTCGACTCATGGGAACATCGGAAAAGTAACCAGGACCTTCAAGAAACCACGGAGGTTTTACGCCCATGGGAAAGCTAAGGCGGTAGGCGAAGCTTTGCCATTAATAAAGGGCGAGATTCCACTATGTGGAAGTTTAGGAAGCCATTTATGATTTAGCAAAATAATGATTTAACCGTCAAAACTTCCACGATTAACAAGATTCCACAAGAAGGAAGTTCTGAATGTTGTTGTGTTGACATGGCCAGGAAACGGATTCGATTAAGTGGTAGGGGATCAGTGCTGGGAAACCAATTGCCGATTCCCCTTAGCATGCCACGCGTCCCTCCTTCAACCTTAGCGCCAAAGGAATTTTCGCTATTCCAACATTTTCATCCGCGAATGCGCCATCATCAATCGGGGCCGTAAAACAAGGAAGCAACACTGCATCACTACAATCAGGGAGCAACACTGCATCGTTACAATCTGCATCTGCAAGTAAATCCTTTGTTCCTATTATTGTAATAAATTTATAGATTCCTAATAACCAGTTCTTTTAATAAATAAACGGCTGAGTGCAGAGTTCCAAGACCGAATTAAAGAATCGTACCTTGTGGACCTTATTTGTTTGAAGGTGCAATTTTAAATTGTTCTTCCTTTATTTATAAAGATTTCATCTACTTGCAGTCTTGTTTCAAAGATTTTTGTTGCTATGTCTGCTATATGTCTGCTGTACTTGGCATTCATCATCATAGAAGTTAGCTTTAACAAACTTTAGTTATAATTAACTTTGAATTCCAAATTGCCTTTGCATGAATATTTCGTTATTCAATTTCTTCTTTCCAGATGGATAATGAGGTCGACATTGTGTATGCCACACAAGATTGTTCACAGTCCTCTTTTCCACCTGCAATTCCAGATGGAACTACTCATACCCATCCACAAAAGCTTAGTTGCAGGAGAACTCAGCTACCCAAACCTCCACAAGGCATTCATATGCCTCAGAACCCTCCTTTCCTCCCATATCTAGCGTCTCATGGCGCAATGTTTGTTCCTCTTGTCCATGGCCATAACACATTTCAACCAAATTCCATGGACCAAAAGCAAATGTCCACGTATCAACCCAATGCTATGAACTACAGCCAAGGTCCTCAGCTGAATCTAAGCCAAAATGCCTATCCACCTACTGTTATGAACCAAAGCAATAACGTGCTTGAGTCCAAAGTCAAAGTGAAGTCTGTAAAGAGGCAACGGAGTGAAGCAAAGAACAACAGGAATATCTTGAAGAAATGCAAGGGAGAAAAAAAAGATGGAAGTGTCAAATATGCATGCTGGGAAGATAAATGGTGTGTTTCTTTGATTCATGTTCGTGTGGAAATGCAGGATGAGTTCTCAAAGCCACCCAAACAAGGCATCAATTTATGGAATACAGTCTTGACAAAATTAGTGGGATTGTGTCCAGACTTTGACAAGGATGCAGAATCGTGTAGGAAGAAGTGGAATGCCTTGCCCAAGGAATACATGGCTGTCAAAGCACACAATAACATCTCTAACCATTGGTAGATGATTATATGGGTCATCGTGCCAATGTAACAAAGGCTGTTCATGGGGGCGATCTCTTCCACTTGCGATGAAGATGTGGAGGAGGAAAAACCATCTGTCTCCAAGAAGAATGCAAGAGACAAGAAGTCTCCCTTGTTGGAGGAAATGAAAGAAGGCCGAGGAAAACTTCTAGAGAAGATGTCCGCAGTGGGGAAGATGTCGAGTTCACTCACAAAATACGGCAATGCACAAACTTTGTTATCTTTATAAGATCAAACTAGAATTTTAGAAAGTTCTGAGAATAGAAATTGAATCCATACATCATGCTAGGTTTAAAAAGGCCAAGCTCTTTATCATTTCCTGCACAAACCCAACAAATGAATTAAAAAATAATGTAGAAAGCAAAATTCAAAACACAAAGCTATAAAGAGGACACGCACATCACTTGAAGTGGAAGAATTTTGACAAAGTTGGAGGAATCCATTAGCCATTACATGAAGTGCATTTTGCAGTCAGAGCCGCAATCTCTAAGCCTTTGCCTCTTAATGGCAAGTGTCTCTCCATGCAACTCTTTTTGCATACTCTCTTGCCTTGCACGCCATTCCATCTTGGATTCTTCACTTTTTTGCATCAAATTGAATCATCCATCTACACCACGAGGCATTCTACCCCTTTTCTTCCCGCTGCTATACTCTGGGGGATTATCATTACCATCAATATTTCCACCATCAGGATCCACTGGTGTATTTGGGATCTCATTGACCTCATCCTCATCTTGCATGATGTCTGGGTCATTCCCTTGTATTGATTAACCAAATAAAATTTAGAGTATGAATGTAACATGAATGAATAAAATGACTAGAATAAGTATTACCTAGTATTGAATGTGGAGTGGTGAAAGAGCTTGGAATGGAAGATTCAGACACAAGGCCACCAGGATTAACTGATGTCTTTCTTCCATACCATCTGTCCATTGCATCATAAACATCCATGAAAAAGTTAGTAGGCAAATTGCAATCTTTGCGCTCCGCACTAGACATTTGCCAGTAGCTATTTCGCCCGCTAGGGATTTCCCTCTCATAATCATTGATTTTCTTAAAGTCTCCTGCCAGCCCCTCCCATTTTGTCAAGCAAGCTTTATGAGATCTTTTAACATCGTATTTCCAACAATAGTCTTCAATCTCGCTCCATCTTACATCTCGTTTCTTCATTTTCTCTCTACATCCTCCAAACATACGCTTCTCCTCATCTGCCTTCTTGGCAGCCTGAAGAATCATCAATTCATGAGCAGTCCAATGAGTACTCGCATAATTTCTTACATTCTTGGAATTGGCAGGTCCTTGGGCAAAATTCTCTACATTAGAAGCACCATTACTATTCCCAGTGCAGGAATTATAAATTTCTTCCAATTCTTGTGTTTACGGTACACAATCTTCACTATCGGGGAGGCTTGTAAAAAGAGTTACGCTACACAAGTATTTGTTTTACAAAATAGACTTGAGAATTGAAAATTAATGAATCGTAAAATAAATGGACACAGCTAATCATTTGTGCATAAATTCGAAATCGGTGTTGTGGGCGGAATTGTTGTTGTTTCTTCTCATTTTTGAATGCTTGAAATCACCGAAATCTTTGTAATAGAAAGAACTTGAATGCATAAGAAACGTCTTGATGGCCTTTGTATATATACTCAAGCTGTTACTCCACAATCTATTTGGTAAGGTTTCTAAATGCGGTTAGATTTTCACAAAGGACAAAGCCGCATTTAAAAATTAGGGTTTCTGGACGATCTTGATACGCTAAAGAGCCGGTAGCGGTATTCTTCCCCATCATCTCTTCAAGAACAATAGAATCGAATCGATATCTTTGTCGATTGTTTTGAAAGGAAGAGTCCGCATCAAAAACAAGCGAAGAGTAAGTAATATTGCATGCAATAGAATGGGAAAAAAAAATAGGTCAAGGCGGAGGATTTATACTGCAAGGCCTCCTCTACAGGCAAAAATGGAGAGAGCTTTCATCTTGGGTCGATTGAAGCGGAAAAACAATGGTTCAAACGGGGAGATCTTAAAGAGTGTGGGAAATTGTCGGGCTGGGCCATGCTTGAATGCATGTTTTTGTGCAGCGTGGTACAGACGGCCTGGGGCCAATCACGGCTAAGACCGCTCAAATTATATACCGAATTTGGTTGGGGTCCTAAGAACGAAACCTCCTAAATTTTCCTACTTGGAAACCTCCCCAGCTTTCCTGCAAAGCCTGGGGAGGTTTCAGTCTAACGGGGGAGGTTTCGGGGAAACTAACCAGGGGAGGTTTCCAACATTGTTAACTTGGGGAGGTTTCCCAAATCTATTATTATTTATGATATTTTTTGATCTACAGGATAATTGACCATTCATAATAACCTAAAATTAATGTGAGCGCCTAGAATTAATTCTTTCCTCTTTTTAGGTATCACGGTTCTATTTTTGTTGCATGTTTTCCTTTTTAGTACATTCTTGAAGCTAGAGGAGGAGGCCTGAGATGAGGCCGATTTTGAAGAGCACTTCCAATCTACTCTGTTGTTTGTTTCTCGATGCGGGGGATCTCTTGGATACTAGTGCGATTTCGTGCATTGTTTGTTTGATCAAACCCTTAGAATCCAGTGAGGGAAGGAATCCGGGGAACATCCGGCTTCAGGCCAAAAATCCTGTTTGTTTTGTTCTCGATGCCGCCAGACCCCTCCTTCAGTCCATCCGGCTTCGGTCCAAAATCCGGTCCTGTCAAGCTTTTAAAAAAAACGTACCATAGGGCAAGGATTTGAAAGTCCGAAGCGGGGTTCTTGTCAATCATTTGAAAGCAGGTTCTTCTCAATCGGCCAATTTAAGCCGGCCTTGTCTGACCGCAAATTGGTTTCCCGTTTTGCCCTCATAACAAAGTAGCTTCTTACCCTTTGCTTTGTTGCGGCTGCCGCTGTTTGTTTTCTTTTGGGTCTTCACGAAGACCTTCACGTTGATGCAACTTTAGTTTTGCACAAATTTCGGCAGCAAATTTGTGACAGGGATTTTTTTTGTGGCGATCCAGCTTCCAGTCCAAAATCCGGCATTTGGTTATGGTTTCCCGGTGTTTGATTATCTATCATTTGATTATGAACAGAAACATGGCTTATTGACTGCTCAGGTATAATATTTCCTAATACAATTTGTTTCTGCTTGCATCTTTGATTCAAGTTTGAATATGCAGGGAGTAACTGGCTGGCTAATTCAAGGCACAAGCTCAAGATTTAAAAGAAAAAAACCAAGATCTAGAAGATCTTGAATCTGTCATTGTTTATTTCTGAGTTCTTCTGTTGCAAGTTTGCCTTCTTAAAAGGTAAAATAATCTTATCGACTACTATTTCTTTCTTAAAAAATGAGAGAGCAGATTTTGTTTGAAGATTATTTTATAGCTGATCATCCGCTTATCACAGGTTATCAACGGTTCGGTCCTTTTGCAACGTCAAAGTGAAGATTTACCTTGAAAAAAGAGGATGACCTGAACGAAAACGAAGGTGCTTGCCTCATCTTGTGGATTTTTGCTGTGGTTTGGATGGGTTTGATGTGGAAATACCTGGAAACACTGGTCTGTAAAAAGGGGTTTTTCATTTCAAGAAACTTTCCCACTTGAAAATGCTGTAAATAGGGATTTATTTTGTCCAAAATTTGTTATATACACAGGAATTACCTATTTTGTTTTTTGAGAAACCTTTCCAAAGTTGCAATACAAATGGAAATTATCCATTCTTGTAAATTTTGTGAATAATTATCTTTTGCTAGCATGTTTTTTGCAATCCTAATGGATAGTGTTCATTCCTAATCCCAAATGAATAGTGTTTTCTGCAATCCCTAATGAGTAGTGTTTATTCTCAATCCCAAATGAATAGTAGTTCGAATAACCGCAAATGAATAGTGTTTTTTTCTTTTCTTTTTTTCCAATGGGTATTGTCTTTCTTTCTCTCTTTTTGTCTTTTTGTCGAAACAAAGATCTAAAGTACTAGTTTTTCCCGAATTCATGAATGCAAATTGATGCTTGAAGATTTCCTACTCTCATTATATGTTTCATTGAGTTCAAACTATCTTTATCGTTTACCATGATAGTTCTAAAATCATAGTCGCAAATTGGTAAATGACCTATGATTTTGTGTTTAATTATACTACTTCGTTTAGTATTCGCTAATATTCTACAATGCTAATGCTTCTTCTTCTTATGGCTTACACCAGGTATGGATAGGGAGGACGTGCTCGAGGGCGAAGGCCATGCCACCACCACCACCACGCACCGATTAGGACCTTTGGCACGGGTAAGTGTCGTGTACCCTAGGATCTTAGAGTTAAGTCATGCATATATTTTCTAGACTATAATGTTAGGTACATAGACTTAGGTCTCAGGTTTATTAATTTAGAGATGTGCTCCACGGATGTTGGAGGATCAGACGGTTGTTGACAACCATCCCTGTGTTGCCAACGAGATCAGAGGATAGGTGGTTTTGTGTGCACGAGGGTTGTTCACACACCCTCGCGGAGAGGGTTATATGGGTTTGTTGTTGAATGGTGCTTGCGCAGAAGCACTGAACACCAAGCATCCCCGAGGTTCCTTGGGTTGCTTTCGGAGGCCGTGCACGCGGGACACCCACCACTTGATCTTGAGGATGAGGCCGCATTGTGAGAGGGAGAGGGAGAGGGGAGAGCTTCATGGGCAGCGAGGTGTGCTAGGCGAGAGTATCTTGTCCGCCAGCCAGGATAGCCATTACGGGCGAGGCTGAGAGACAAGTCATGGCCAAGTGGGAGAGGAACACGAGGGTGTACTCTCCTCAGAGTTAGTTCAGGAGATACCCATGTGGGGCTCACAATGGATAGCGGCCATCGTATTCGTGCTCTAGTTCAGATCAATAGACGAGGATGCAGAGGCTCGTTTCATGAGATCCGAGTAGACTCTTGGTCTGGGATGGCCATATCAATGCAGAGGAGGGAGAGGCTCCACACCAGAGACATGCATGGCGGTGTTGAGGATTTACACGGGAGAGATGGAGTAGTAGTTGAGCAGCAGCCAAGGGCGCAGTGAGAGCCACGGTGGGATTGATTTGGGAGCCACGCGGCCGGATCTTCGCCACACGTAGGTGGATCTCCTCGCGACTATGGTACCTTTTACCTCGCTGGCATACCTGCATGTAAGCCCCTCCCCTTGGTGCACTATCTAGCCCCTGCACGGGCTGCACTGCATTGACATTTATTTGAGATGGCCTCTATGTTGAGAGATACCACAAAGACGATGTTTGCTAGCTTGGTCACGGTGTGTTTCTTGTTTCTAGCTTATACTCGACCGCGCGATGTGGTGGCATCTATACCATCTTCCAATCACCCTCCACGATGATGCAGTTCCACCGGACCAAGATTTCATGAGAGATGCGGCGTTGGATTGTTGTTATTGTTTCTACGATCGAGCCGAATATTGGGGATCGATCTCTAGACATGATGACTTCGGGGGGTAGAGGCAAAGGGCAGGGCGGTACGTAGGAAGGGGCGTGGGCAGCGGCGAAGGCGAGGTGGGGAGGGGTAGGGGTAGGGGTGGAGGCAGAGGCAGAGGTGCATGCACGATGCAGTGACATAGAGCTTCATATGAGCATGCATGGACTTGTCACGCCATACCCCCCCGGCCAGAGGATTGGGCAGAGCTCACTGAGAGGAGGAGTGGGCGCTGTTTGGTGGCCCCGAGGCCATGGCTTTACCTTTCCTTACCGCTGGTTCTTTCTTTGCTAGCAAGATTTTTGTTACCAGCGTGGATGGCAAGGAGAGAGGGGCGAGAAGCCCGCGGCACCCCTTTGGTTGGACGTTAGGCCAGGATCTCGGCCGAGGATTGGTTTTGGAGAGTTGCGCACGAGGAATCTTCGGGATGCCCGCAGATCATCTGTTGAGATCACGAGTGACTTCTTTGATGCCTACGAGATGGGGAGACTCTGGCACATACGCATCTACATTATGTGAGTCTGTTGGAAACCCTTTATAATGTATTATACTTTGTTGTTTAATGCTTTATATCATTTGCATCCCCATGAAGGATTATCGGGCACATGTTGTCCGAAGAGGACCGAGGGCTGCGTGCTTTTGTGGATCCCACTTTATTATACGGCGTGCCCATCCCTTTCGTATGGGATCTCCGAGGAGTGATGCAAAGATCATCAGCTTGACTCCCATTTGGGCGACTCACGGATCCAGTGCGGTGGGGCGATGTATGCGTCGCGGTGTTCTCGCCCTGGTGGGTGCACAAGTGAGTGATGTTGTTAATTCATACGCACCATTAACCCCGCTCGGACTATATTTCATCGCTTGCTCCAACATCCACATCTTGAATGACCACAATCCAGGGCGCAAGGCCGGGTCCCAAATGGGTGGGTGCATAAGATTGATGGTAAATGACCTTACCGGACCTCATCCAAGCATCCATACCGCTCTCAACGGCATCCCAATCTGGACCAAGAAATGCTCCTACATGACACGGGACACTTTGTATAGAAGGAACCAAGGCTAAACATTGAAAACAATTTCATCTTTCTAAAGTATAGGAGTGAACATACCTTTGAGTCGCATAGTGGCAAACCAAGACGCCATATGTCCTCATGTGCCCGGTTTGAATCGGTAAGTGACTCTTTCAACAGGTCTCATGGTATTGCACATCTCTTTTCCCCTCTCCATCATATTACTCCATACAGCCTGGAAGTCTCTTGTGTCTAGCAGCATGTTTGCTGCCTCTTCTACAATAGAGGGATGCAAGGGACGAGACCATTCGTCATTTTCGGAGAATGGATTGTGGCCGTCATGCCCCCGGCGTATGTATATCTTTGGCAAAACCATCTTTGCTATTGTTGCTTGGCATCACTGTACGTAGGCGAAATCCACATGTACTTTTGAAGCTTCTTCTCATCTGCCTTCCATCCCGTATGCCACATCTTCGGGCATCTCCCCCTCGATGACAAATGTAATCTACACATTTTGTGCCATCTCCCCAGCTTCTGGTATGACGTCGAAGCAATCTCACTCTGTGCTCCACCTGCAACTGTTCCACGCGGCTCTCTAGTAAGTCACATGGAACTTTCTCCTCATGGGTAAATAGGCTTTTTCTACTGATGGGATTCACGTGACGGGCATTACATTCACATGTTGCTATGCATTGCCTCACATAATCTTCTGGAATGCCATGAAACTTGGCTCCAAACTGCCATATATTTTTTATATTATCTAGGGTAGGGCATATAGGCGGGTGCCCCAAACGGATCAACATGGCCTTTAAAATAATCTCCTTCCACATCCATGATGGTGGGATATAGAGCCACTTCCCAAAAGTCATGCGTATGAGAAGATTAGTTTCCGGATCAACTTCTAGTTTTTTTGGAAACTCAACCACCTTCGATTATCTGGGTGTGCTTTGTGGCTTTTGCTGTTATCGTACCCGAACATACCCAAAGATGGAAACTTGGATCGGCGCCCTAGGATATCTTCGATGGAGGGCTGGACATGAGTCTTGACGCATTGCACCATCAAAGAGTATGATGCTTCCGTGAAAATGTAACCTTCCCTTGAGTTGATTGAAGGTATAGGTGGATATGATCCAATAGAGTCTCCCTCATTCAAATGATTGTCATAATCACCGATGGGTATTACATGGTCTTCATCATCTACATCCTCAAAACTGCGGCATTGTCAACATTATCAAAAGCGAAATTATTTTGATTTGCTTTGAACCATATATGGACCGAATCGATTGGAGATATCATCTTCAACTCCCTTATACACGTTACGCTCCAAATCCATGAGATAAATAACAACATGAAAGGAACGAAAGATGAAATAGTCGATGGAAATCACGGTGAATGGATCTGTGGATGAAGGAAGAACTCGTAGGGATGATTTACTTGAAAAAAAAGCTTGGATGAATTCGTTGATGAAAGAAGAACTCAAAGAGGCGATTTGCTTCAAGAAATAGCTCACTTTGAAATTTTATAGACATTTTGTGGAAACCTCCCTAGTTTCTTTGGAAAGTTGGGAAGTTTCCATAAAAATATTTAAAAAAATAAAAAATAGTCATTAATGTTGGCAACCACCAATGGACTGTAACGCATGAGGACCGAGATGCACGGGGGCTAATCTTAGTCTTCATGCAAATTTAGAGAGCCCTTTCTTTTTTTCTTTTGTGGAAACCTCCCCACCTTTCCATGGAAACCTCCCCGATTTTTCTTAATTGGAAACCTCCCTGTGTCATCCAAGAGAGTCGAGGAGGTTTCCACCTTAAAGGTGGGGGGTTTATGGAAACCTCCCCTCGTTTTCTAATATGGAGAAAGTTGGGGAGGTTTCCGGGAAAGGTGGGGAGGTTTCCAGGGAAAGGCGGGGAGGTTTCCAGGGAAAGTTGGGGAGGTTTCCAAGCCCAACCTAAATCGGGCGTAGAAAAAACCATCGGGCTAAGACGGTAAGCAGTACCTTGCCATTAATAAGGGCGAGATTCCACTATGTGGAAGTTTAGGAAGCCATTTCTGATTTAGCAAATAATGATTTAACACGTCAAAACTTCCACGGTTAACAAGATTCCACAAGAAGGAAGTTCTGAATGTCGTTGTGCTGACGTGGCCAGGAAACAGATTCGATTAAGTGGCAGGGGATCGGTGCTGGAAAACCAATTGCCGATTCCCCTTAGAATTGCCACGCGTTCCCCCTTCAACCTTGGCGCCAAAGGAATTTCGCGCTATTCCAACATCTTCATCACAGAATCTGCCATCACAGAATCGGACAGAAACAAGGGAGCAACACTGCATCACTGCAATCAAGGAGCAACACAGCATCGCTGCAATCTGCATCTACAGGTAAATCCTCTATTCCTATTATTGTAATAAATTCATAGATTCCTAATAACCAGTTCTTTTAATAAATAAATGACTGAGTGCAGAGTTCCAAGAGCGAATTAAAGAATTGTACCTTGTGGACCTTATTTGCAATTTTAAACTATTCTTCCTTCATTTATAAAGATTTCATCTACTTGCAGTCTTGTTTCAAAGATTTTTATTGCTATGTTTGCTATATGTCTGTCGTACTCGGCATTCATCATCATAGAAGTTAGCTTTAACAAACTTTAGTTATAATTAACATTGAATTCCAAATTGCCTTTGCATGAATATTTCTTTATTCAATTTCTTCTTCCAGATGGATAATGAGGTCGACATTATTGTTCACAGTTCTCTTTTCCACCTGCAATTCTAGATGGAACTGTTCATACCCATCTACAAAAGCTTAGTTGCAGGAGAACTCAGCTACCTAAACCTTCACAAGGCATTCATATGCCTCAAAATCCTCCTTTCCTTCCATATATTTCGTCTCATGGCCCAATGTTTGTTCCTCTTGTCCATAGCCATAAAACATTTCAATCAAATTCTGTGGACCAAAAGCGAATGTCCACGTATTAGCTCAATGCTATAAACTACAGCCAAGATCCTTGGCTGAATCTAAACCAAAATGCCCATCCACCTATTGTCATGAATCAAAGCAATAATGTGCTTGACTCCAAAGTCAAAGTGACGTCTGTAAAGAGGCAACGGAGTGAAGCAAAGAACAACAGGAATACCTTAAAGAAATGCAAGGGAGAAAGGGAAGATGGAAGCGTCAAGTATGCACGCTGGGAGTTTCTTTGATTCATGTTCGTGGGGAAATGCAGAATGAGTTCTCAAAGCCACCCAAACAAGGCATCAATTTATGGAATGCAGTCTTGACAAAATTAGTGGGATTGCATCCAAACTTTGACAAGGATGCAGAATCATGTAGGAAGAAGTGGAATGCCTTACACAAGGAATACATGGCTGTCAAAGCACACAATAACATTTTTGGAAATGAGCGAGCAGAGGAGAGCCAATGGTATTCATTGATAGATGATTATATGGGTCATCGTGCCAATGTAACAAAGGCTGTTCATGGGGGAGCGATCTCTTCCACTTGCGATGAAGATGTGGAGGAGGAAAAACCATTTGTCTCCAAGAAGAATGCAAGAGACAAGAAGTCTCCCTTGTTGGAGGAAATGAAAGAAGGCCGGGGAAAACTTCTAGAGAAGATGTCACAGTATAAACATTGCTATACATGAACTATTTATCATTGTTCTTTTATCCATTGTGCAGATTGAGTAATCGTTGACAAAAGTTACTCATTAAGGATGTCATCAAGCTTGATAGGTTGCATTCGTGAAGCATCTTCTAATGTGTAGCTACAATGTGTTATGTTGGGAATGCTATATAGTTACCAATGGAAGTGTTTGTTTGGTTGCCTTGTTGTTGCGAGAGAGATATGATAGGTATTGTGTGGAAGTGTCTGTTTGATTTGTGTTGTTGTGTTACGACTCAATGCCGGCTTGGGGGAGCGGCTCAGGCTCAACGCACTTGGAATTAATATTTCTAAAAGCTAGTAAATAACTTGTCAAGGGTAGCTTATTTCTTAAGTTATGAACCTTGGGTCAAGGAAGGTAGATTATATTTTACAAGTACTTGCCACAATGGACTCATGAATGAAGTTCAATCGGATTTTGGACGAGTTGGGGAGTATATCTTAAAAGAATACGTACCATAATCCTTTTGCTTATCAGCCACTATGAATCAGCGTGAAAAAATTTCTAATAATGAAATCTAGAAAACCATATCGAGGAATAGATCTTCATGAATATTTTGAGCATTTTGCATATGGCAATTTTGTATCACAAATACCATCCCCTACTGGTGGGCATATTTCCCCTTGGTAAATGCAACTTGAGTTCTAAAACTATATTTTATCAATAGAGATAACATAAAATAACCAACGCCTAAAAGGAGACGAGAATTTTCGATCTAGGAATTTAACTTGGATCAAAATGTGGCAATCTTTTACACGTTAACCTTATAGCTAGCTTAGCTTTCAAGGGTTCTAGAACCATGATTTGCATAGCTCGTCTAGGTCTATTTGGCATCTTAATTCCTAAAACCAGGATTTGCATGATATACTAATAATTTTGTCTAGGTTTGTCAATATAATACACACCATCTATATACCACATCTTGAACTTGGTAAATGCAACTTGCACTTTTGATTAAAAGCACACTTGGTAAATGCAACTTGCACTTTTGATAAAAAGCACACACTGGCCATGATCATTTATAGGACTTTGATTAACAAAGCATACAAATCGTAATTGAAGAATATATTTATGGTACCCGCTTACTTCTCATTTTGTAGATAGGGAATTATATGGGAGCAAACAACCTGGCAATGTAGTATCTTGTTGCAATCAAATGCTACATCTTCCATGGGATCGTCTACTTGATATATCTTGTTGTGAGTAGACTTTTAAGTACTCATTAAAGTAGAGTTTCTACATCAATGCAAAGAAGCTTATCTGCATGTAGGTTGTGACAAAATATCCAAGACATTTCCAAAGCTCAAAGGCATGTAGGCAACACTTCAAAATTGTGCAAGTTATGGCCATGACAAAACTGCATCAGCACAAGTGATTTGAAGGGGATTCTGAGGTTAAACATTTAAAACAAGGCCACATAAAGGAATGTTGGCTCGTGTTCTGCTCCCGTATCCAATCCCCTTGTGACACTGGCAGATATTTTAACCCAGGAATTACACTAAACTTTATTTTTAACTGGAAGTTATTGTTTTCTTTTTAGAACTTTATCCTGAAAGTATACTAAAGGTAAGAGAATTGGCTAGTAAAAGTTATGAGAATGAAGAGTAAAATTTGCAGAATGACACAGTAAAAATAGTAGAAAGATTAGTAAAAATTCAAGAATGACACAGTAAAATCAGTTCGAAATATCAGTTCAAGATTTGCCATTCATTGAAAAAGTTCTCAACTCGGTTACATTGAAAAAGTAAAAATATGGAAAGTCGTGTAAGAGGCCTTTGCCCTAAGTAAAACTGTAAATACTTCAAATCTCCTTTACACTTGATCTAGCTGCAAAATTTTTACCAACTCGGACAAATCAATGTTTCTTCCTCCAGGTACAATGATACAGTTATGAACTGTTCCTCCTGAAAAGCTAGTATTGCCAACTTCCACTAACAAGTTGAAGGCCTTTCTCAATCTCACATCTTTTCCTGCAATTTCTTCGAGGGAACCATTGTCGAAGAAAGGATCATCTAAATCACACAGAGGTGTCGGAATAATGGGATTCATAGCAGCGCAGCAGAATCTTCAGTTGCAACATTACCAACCAATTTCATACTACCTGCACAAGTACAATCATCTATTCAACTACTATCGCTAATTTATAAATCCTAATAACCACTAAATTATAATTACTAACCTGCCGAAGAATCGACATTCTGAGGTGCCTCCATTAGAAAAAAGTACATGTATTCTCATTGATGATCATAGGACCTTACTTCACTCCCATATACCTCATCAAACATCAAGTGGTGCCATCGTCATTGAAAGGCTTTCCGATTATCGACATTGCGACTTTACACTTCAAATCTTTAGTTTTATCATACCTAATTGAAAACAAATATATAAGAATAAACCCTAGAATAATTAAAGCTACCAAAAGGAAGGCTACACTTACCGCTTGTATGCTCCAGTAGTCCTGTACCCTGTCACATCCATTCCAACTTCCATGGAAACATTCACCCTTGCTAGCATACTAACAACTGATGTTCTTCCAGATTTACCCGAAAACTTACATTCAACGCCTATTGTCTTCAACATATATTTCATCCAAGATCCTAACACTTTTGCGCTTACTCTATGCTTTTTGTTGTACCAGACCTGCAACAGATAAGTTTAAGTAGTGCAAATTAAATTAAAAAAAAAAAGCAGAAAAATACTTACATGTGATTTTGGTGAATTGATGCACTGCATGAATATGAACCATGGTGCATTTTCATCTTCAGGTTTAGGTAAATGTCGAACAAGACATTTAAATGTCAGCACAACATCATCTTCAAAACATCGAACAAACCATCATTCATTTAAATTGGATTTATGTCAGGATTTTGGACCATTTTGACACTGCAACTTTTTCCTAGGTTAATAAATTTGCATCAAGAATATAACTTTTTTTTATAACAGCACAACATGATTGCATTAAAAATCGAAAATATTTTACATATGTGTGTCGAGTGACATAATGCCAATTACTTCTCAGAAGTGACCCCTAGAGATATCATAGCTTTCTTCCTCACTTCCACAGGTATTGTAACCCTAGCAGTCTTGCCTGAGATGACCTTTGGGGTCCATGAAAACAAAATAGTATCTAACTCAACCCAATCATCCCCTTCAATAGGGTTTTTTTTCTATTTCTTTGTCCAATAGTCTCTATATCTTTCTTCCTCTACCACTGCATTTAACTGGTGCACTGGACAACACCACTCCACACGAACTTTGTTGACATTGCGGTCACCCACTTCTTTGCAAACATCTGAGATGATGTAACCCATCCACACAGGGTATATCTCTTTGCGCTCTGGTACTATAAGTGCAAATTGATGGCAAAGCAAGTCATCTTTGGGATCATAATCCTTCAGCCCGAGATATTTAGGCCTTCCTTTCCTAGGACCAACATATAATTTTTCAGCAACTGGAGGAGCCATCGACTTACGAATACTACTAACCACATCATCAACTTCCTCAGGTGTTATCAAGTCTCTCCACCTAGACTTAGGTAGCCATCCATCTTTCAGTTCATCAGAGGATGTGTCTACTTGTCCCAATAATCCATGTGCCTATGTCCAATAATCTATCAATGCAAGGTTGGTATCATCAGGGTTATTTTTCCAATACTTAATGTATTCAGAAATGCCGTCCAATGTGCTTTGCAATGAATCCACTTTACAAAAGGGTTAAGAGCTTTTGGTTGACCCCGGGGAATCTTAAATTTACCATTTTCATCTTCATGCCATATAGGTACTCCCTCATCTGGCCTCCATTTATCATCTAAAGGTCTCATCTTCCATTGCATTATTGGCTTACTTCCCATGACCCAAAAAGTGTACTGAAGAGGTAGATTGACCTTCCATATCAAGAGCATAACCTTCGATAAAATTCTTCCAATCAACCACCTCTTGTATGATCAACCCTATAGGAGAAGGTGAAATGCATTCACTAAGAACTTCCATTAGTCTAGGAAGATTAGTCACAGTTTGAGATTCTGGAAAGGGTCGGAAGGAGCAGCAGCAATCCACCTATATTCGAAAGTCTTATTCATGCTATTTGATGGAGAAAGAAGCAATAAGGAAGGATCTATCCATTCTTCATAGTATACTTGGTGTTTAACATGATTTTCGAATTCTATTTTCTTGGTTCTTATTGGTAAGCAGATGACAAATTGCAATCTATTCAAAACTGGCTAAGCTAGCTGGGTAAGGTTTTGGCCTTTCGTATTTAATTATGGATGGCATGTGGTTGGTCTTAGTTTGGCAGAAGCTCAAGTTTTCTGCTCGGATTCATTCATCTTTTTTGGCAAGTAGTATTTCTTCAACTGTATCACGTTCCTTGATTTTTATATGCATTTGCAATTGTAGCTGCAATCTCTAAGCCTTGCCTCTTAATGGCAAGTGTCTCTCCATGCAACTCTTTCTGCATACTCTCTTGCCTTGCACGCCATTCCATCTTGGATTCTTCACTGTTTTGCATCAAATTGATCCATCTACACCACGAGGCATTCTACCCCTTTTCTTCCCGCTGCTATACTCCAGGGGATTATCATTACCATCAATATTTCCACCATCAGGATCCACTGGTGTATTTGGGATCTCATTGACATCATCCTCATCTTGCATGATGTATGGGTCATTCCCTTGTATGGATTAACCAAATAAAATTTAGAGTATGAATGTAACATGAATAAATAAAATGACTAGAATAAGTACTACCTAGTGTTGAATGTGGATTGGTGAAAGAGCTTGAAATGGAAGATTCGGACACAAGGCCACCAGGATTAACTGATGTCTTTCTTCCATACCATCTGTCCATTGCATCATAAACACCCATGAAAAAGTTAGGAGGCAAATTGCAATCTTTGCGCTCCGCACTAGACATTTGCCAGTAGCTATTTCGCCCGCTAGGAATTTCCCTCTCATAATTATTGATCTTGTTAAAGTCTCCTGCCAACCCCTCCCATTTTGTCAAGCAAGCTTTATGAGATCTTCTAACCCAAATTCCACTGCCATAAGCGGCAGTTACCTACATGGCATCAATTGCCATGAAATTTAACTATCATAGCCGATGTTGTGATTCTACTGCAGTGCCACATAGACGAATGTTCACATTGCAATCAAATTTCTGGAATTTGAACTGAACGGGCCTCTACCATCGGACCTCTACCATCAGATCTCTGATCTAAACCAGAAGCTAGTAGCCTATTTCTAGAGGTGTTCTCTCATGCGTTGGGGAAATTCCCGAACACTGTTTTGCTACCGTCCACGTTGGCCAAAAATCCGTCCTATGACCCAACACGCCGGATCTCTTACGCCCAGTTCCTCCCCGGAATAGTAATAACCGGCATTTATATCGTGTTTTAATTTCGATTTCTAGTCCTTTTTCTGGATTGGAGAGAGGAGCAGCCCATTTCTTCCCATTTCTTCCTTCTTCTTGATTCGTGTATACTTGAGGGTAGGCATTTGTAGCCCTATTATTCTCGGCACCTGAAGCTTCTCCCCCGTGGCATTGTCCTTTGTGCGATTTTCTCCAACTTGGTGATGGAAGGAGCAGCACATATCATAGGTTATCTTGCTTGGGTTTGAGTTTTTTTCCAGATTGGACATGCTTTTCTTTTTTTCAAACTTGTTTTCTAGTATAATTTATCGTCCATTCTTCCCTCTTTCTTGATTCGTGCATACTTGAGGTGAAAGGCATTTGTAGCCCTACTATTCTCTACGATTGAAGCCCCTGTGGCATTGTCCTTCTGCGATTTTCTCGAGCTTGGTGATGGAAGGAGCCACATATATCATAGGTTATCTTGCTTGGGTTTGAGCTTTTTTTCGGATTGGACATGCTTTTTGTTGTTTCAAACTTGTTTTCTAGTATAATTTCATTATTGCATGAGATAATACAGGCCTTACATGGTTAGCTTTTGATCTCTCAGAGGCAAGCATCGAGTTCATCCAAGCATTATTCTTGGGCTGCTATATGTATTTGATTTATTTTAGACTAAGATGATGGCAATAATAATCCTCAATAATACTACAAGATTTTGTGTTTCAGATTGGTCTATTCTCGACCCCAAAATAATTCCAGATTCTCAAGGTTTGCTCTTTGAAACTGGTTATCTTCTTCTTGACATATTCTTAAGTGAAGCACCATTTCATGTAAGTACAAAAGTTAGATGCTTGAAGTTTTCATAAATCATGACTCATGATGCACCATGATAGGCTAAATAGTTCCTATTGATGTGCATAGTATTTTGAGTTACTCTTATATGCATCTTTCTTGTCTTATCTTTAACAAAACTATAAACACTTACTTTTTGCTCTTACACAAAGGCACGATTGTTTTGTTTCGATTATAAGGTGTGCAATGTGCTTGAAGAATTTAGGAGATCCAGAGTGCAAAGACTTAATCAAGAGCTTGAAGAATTTAGAAGATGGATCTAAAACTTTTTGAATGAAGGATTCATTATTTGATTCTCAAACTTTGGATGCATTTAAACCTTACATGCATCAAGATGGATTAATGACTTGTAATTTCTTCTACAGTAATCATACAAATTGTAGAGTAATTGTTTGTTTCAGGTATGAATAATAGTTGTAGGAAGATTCCTAAAAGTTGTAAAGTATTAGGAATTTTTCCTATTAAGGAAAAAAAGTTTCCCCAACATTACTCTCATCCTGTGAGCCAGACCGCAATTCTTTTTCTTCATATCCCAGGCTTTGTGCAGATAAAGTTACAGCCCCAATTTGCAAGAAGACTTTGATATTTAAACTAAAATATTGAATACTTTGCAAGTATACAACTGTTTGATTTTCTTGCAAGAGCACACCAAGTTATTCTTCCAATTATGGCTTTTCACGCACAACAATTACATGTCATAATTTATAATGGACTATTATATTGAAACAAAAAAACATGAGTCTTTGACAACTTAACAACTTGAACAGTGCATTGGAATGGCACAGCAGGAGCCCATCCCTAGTATAATATGAACCAAAAATATGCAGAACATCCAACATTATCTAAAACTTCACATGAAGAAAACATATCCTACAAAAAGACAATGTTATTAGAAATAAATACAAAATCATAAAGAAAGTGTCTGAGTTTCATAAACTGAAATAAGATGCAACACCTTCATTCTTCCTCTGAGGTCTCGGTATCACTTTCACCAAATTGCTCACGAACCAGCTCTATAGACTGCTTCTTATACAATGCTGCTGCCAAAGCAATGCGACGTGTCGAATTTGCGGCAGAAATTGCCATTGTTGTCTTAGGAGCTTTTGAATCAATTAAATAGCTCGCTTCATTGTCATCTTTAAAGCGCCTTGTAAGGGCTTCCATGGGGTTTAAATTTAGTCCATTAGCTCTATGTAGACCATATGAAGCTGCTCTTGTCACCTTAGTACTCCTTCAGGTTCTTCCTGTACTCCCGTTCGTGCTTGAGTACAAAGGACTCAAGTGCCGGTTTGCCCTTCTTTGGATCTGTTGTTGGCTTCAGCCACTTGGGGTACGGGGGTGCTATTGCAGATTCTTCCTCCTCGTTATTTACATTTGAAGGTCTAGGAGCCTTATACGTTGGTAACTTGACTCATCCTCGCCCGGGCTTCGATTGTCGATGAAGACGATGGCTGTCTGTCAATTCTCCCACTTTGCTTATGCTAACCCTTAGTTTGGTGTTGTTTTTATTTTCCGCCGGGGTTTCTTAGGGGTCTTTTCCTTTGGCCTCCTTCAGTTTATGTCGCTCCTCCTTCAACCTTCTGTGCTCCAGCTTCTCTGCAATTCTCTTCCTCTTTGCCGTTCTTTTCCTCTTTCCCATTTTCTTTTAACTTACGCGCTAGCTCCTTTGGCAGTGGTTGGTCCTCCTCATCCTCTTCCTCTCTGCCATTGCCCTGATTTTCAGGGTTTTCTTGATCATCAAGGTTTTGGGATTGCTCTTGCTCGTCTTCTTTGTCGGCTGATCCTCCTCCTCATCATGGATTTATATTAGGGTTTTCCTCTTGCCGGCTCGCTCTTGAGCCTCTCGCCTTCTGTTGGTTTTACGCAAGAACTTGGTATTGGTGTAATCATCCGCACAACCACTCAAGCGGTTTGTTTGGTGCGGGCCATGTTTTGAAATAAGTTAATCGCCTTCCGAGTGCCTAGAAATTGCCTTCTTGGACGGAGAGCAACTAGCTGGCGAAGAAAGGTGAAAATGAAGAACCCTAAAGGTCTATTTAAGGTCTGGGGGTTTTAGGGTTTGGACCTGCAATTTCATGTTATACCATTTTGTAAAGCATTAGTGTTTGTGAGATTAATACATTAGGTTCTTTCATGAACAAAGTACCCACCACTCACACAGTGCACGAGAAGTATTCTCAAAAGTTTTGGAAATGCCCAGGATGCACTCGTGAGGGGTCACTCTTTTTTTTACTCAAATTTTCGTTTTTATAACTAGTTTCTTAGTGTTAGAACATACATATTCCTAGCTTAGATTCAAGCTTTAAGCTACTCTGAGCTATCAGATTACTCTAATTATGCATCTATCTAGGTCAAAATTGGTCAACCACTCACACAGTGCGCGAGAGCCTTGTTCAAAAATTTTGAAAATGCTCAAGCGACTGTGAGGGATCACTCCCTAATGGCCAAAATTTTTCAGGGTTTTTCTAATATTTTTGCTAACTTAACATTATCCTACCTTACTGTTCTAAGGATTGAATTTTTTTTTTTCAACTTTCGAGGTTCATGCTTGGTTTGTTATTTCCAAGACTGAAGGTCTACTATTAGTCCTATAGGGAAATGGTCAGTGCCCGATCTTGGTCTTCCAAGATCATGGCTCTGATACCACTGTGACGTCCCCTACTTCTTCTATGATGCCCCCATCATATTGGAAGCCGGAGTTCATCCCCCTGCGGCCTTGTTGATAAAGGCCTTCCACCTAACATCGATCCTGTGACCAAGGATCAATGAGGAAGAATGGATGGGTCATTTATCCCGTCTTCCTTCGGGATCGACCTAGCTGTGGAAGCGTAAATAAACATAAGCACATGACATCAAATATAAACAGAGTCACCTCGAAGGGTGACCGTACCACATCATACATGTATCACAAGGCCCCCAAAAATGAACTTGTATAAAAAACTAGCATGAAAACCAGTATGCATGTGGTTTTTTTATACAACAATTCACAACATAAAAAAAACCACGTGTCATTGCTGGTTTTGCAAAACCAATAATGGTCCATATCATGTTTTTTGTACTAATTCCAAATTTTATGCTAGTATTTAGAAATCATCATTAGTTTGTAAGATTGTTTTTAATTGTACATTGATTTAGCAAAATCATTGCTAGTTCATATCAGGTTTAATTATATCAATTCTATAATCGCATAGTAGTTTTTTAATATTATCAATAGTTTAGAAGATGTGTTTTAAGCATATACTGATTATGGAAAACCATTGCTAGTCCGTACTATATTTAATTATATGAATTTAGTTTTTACAATGGTTTATGGGAATCATCATTAATTTATAGAATGATTTTTCTATATACATTTTTAATATCATAATTTCGGATGCTTTTACGTGGTAGTTGTTGCAAATTTTGGACAATATCGAGTTTTTCTTATTGGTTCGAGAACCATGTTAAGTTTTGCATTTCTAAAGTTTTTTGATGTGGTTAGTCACTATGCTTGTTAATAGTTTATTATTCTGCTAATCATATTATCAGTCTTGTAGTCTTCCAAATGCAAATGTTTTGGGCCTCCATAAAAATGCAAAGCTTCTAACTAAAATGCTTCATAAAATCAAATACCTTATCAATAAATTTTGCAAAAAAGAAAAAAAAATGATGTGTCACGATTGGACATGAACAACACAAGACATTTTGAGCTACACACATAAGTTTACAAGAGATTGAACTGAAAGAAAACATAATAGGTCTTTAATGATTACAAAGCAAAAAGAGATGAACAAAGCTGAAGTACCCTCAAGTAGAATGTTTTTCAACCAAGCAGAAGCAAATATTTTTTCTTGTATCTTCCTTCATAACGTTTAAGACCCTTAAAAGACAATCCCAAGACTGCCATCTGTTTTCCACATATGAAATTCCCAAACATTGTCGCCCCTTCTTAATTTTTGGTTCTAACCAGGTCAACTTTATCTTTTTATCCTTCTCGTTAACTGCATTAATCCAAGCATACCAATAACCATCATGTGATGCTAAATGTGGGGCACTACCCCGTTTTATAGCTTGAATTGCCACAACATCATCTACGAGAGGCCAGATTGGGACATTACCACACATGCATTTGGAGAAGCCTATCCGGCAATTTCGTTGTAATAGTCTCAAATGCAATCAATCTTTTATCTTTCGCTGCTCGCATTGGTAGAAGACATATTTCTCGAAGAATATGTTGGACTGGCAAAATAGATTCATGATTGAATGGCTCCATGCTAGTAGCTAAGATAGGCATCCCACTTGGTTCATCAACCTGAACTTTATTGTCTTGGATATGATATCTGTAGTAATCTGCTGCAAAATATACACTAGTTTCATCACCCTGTTTGTAAGAAAAAATGTATCTCATCTTACCATACCATTGACAATCCTCAATACCTTATTTTCCACCACAAGCGTATCACCAACTCTAAAAATTGATCCTCTTATTAGGATAGACTTAAATTCTGAAACTTCACCTCCTGGAACCTCCCTTAAAGAGTGAAGCTCTTGGATAGCCCTTGCTTCATCTGGCGTACATTCCCTTGTTTTGTGGAATCCAAATCAATATACCTTTTCTAGAAATAAAATCCTTCCATTCAATGATGTCATACCTTTTGCATGATTCCCATAATTCAATAGCTATGGGTTGAGACTTTGCATGAAGTACACCAGTGGAAAACACATTCTGATGGACATATCTTAAAGTTGACTGCAAGTGCATAGTCGCACGCTCTGGAGGTAACAAGCCATCATTGTCTAAACTTTTCAAATGGAAGATCCTAGAAAACAAGATCCTGTTCTCCACACGTGCATAGGTCAATTCCATCTCTTTCTTATTTGTATGCATTTGAATTAATTTTGCAAACGTGCTCTCAAAGTAATAGCACCAAGTAGCATCTGGTGGACCTATTAGTTCTATGTCATCCAAGACATGGCCTTCCCCAATCATGTGCTCAAGAGGTGATGTATTACGGCCACAAAGAGCATTCCCTTTGATACCAAGCTTGCAATAACTTTCTAGCAAGATTACTTATTGTTTGTTCGGACCACCCATTTGTTCTTGCAAAGTCATAGAAAATTCTAGTAAGATCGGTTGCAATTTGGCGAAATGGAAAAGTGTGATGGACACTAAATTTGGAGCCACATAGTCCGTGATACCATTGGCTGTAGAACTGATGCTCTTGTGCCTTAAAGAAGCCAAAGGCGTTTGAATGGATCTTCGGACACCTACCAGATTTCATTTTATGTGTCCGACGCCAATCATGGTTTGCAACCTCTCCATAGCGACTTTTTTCATTGCCCTCCTCCTTTATCGATCAAACATAAGCCTATTGCACTTATGCCAGAGATTCAATGCCAAGGTGTGCATAACGTCCACAATAGTATGATGTAATAAATTTAGACCATAAAAGGTGAAACAAACCCAAGAACATGCTAGTACCTCGACATTTTGTCTCTTGCAAAGATTGGGCACTCCATCATGCAATTCTTGAATGCTTCGAAGTACATGATCCATAGTTTTCTTTGCATCTGGAACTCGTGTTCTTCTCCAAAGATCCTCGTAGTAGTACTTCCCATCATTTGCAGCATCTAACACAAGATCGCATCTTCTACATGGTACCTTCCCACCTAAATAAAAAGAAAAAAGTAAAGATTTTGTCAATAGATGCAATCTTATGGTCAAATGTAAATAAATGCATATCGTCATCATGAAGCAAATCCCAGGAGTACACGTACCTGATGAGAACTTTAAAATTTCGCATTGAGCTGGATGGTCTGCCGTTATAGCATATAAGAAACACCTTTGGTAGAAGACTTGTGGCAGCCCTGCATGAATATACTCGCTTCCAAGTGCATAATTGACCTTTACTCCAGTAACAAAAAGGTCCCTAAGCTCATCTACAAGTGGTTGTAGAAAGGGATCTAAGCTGTTAGTACTTGAACTGATTCTTTCCTTTGGAATAAAAAGTACTGGAAATGTAACATCCCTTATTTTAGCTTCCACATGCTTCCCACCATTCAGAACTACCAATCGGACAACACCACTACTCCTTATTGTGGTCCGGGTTGACTGAAATCCATCCCAATGCATCATCAATGCCAAGTTTCTAGGATCGCCAAAGCACTGTGTTCTATGATATGTATCAGGGCGAATACATTGTGGACATGTCAAAGTATACGTCTGATTACAATCAACAGATTCTTTATGTACATCAGGGCTGAAAGTCTTTATGACAGTTTTGCAGTGCTTGCATAATATTGGTAACTCCCATTTAGTTTGTGGATCCCAAAAATATTGCATTTCTCTCCATCGCTTTGCATGCCAGCATTCAGAAATCTTGGAAGGCCTCTCGTCGATTCCCTTGCCTATCCATGTTTCCCATTGTCGCCAATGCTCATTGTCATTATATGCTATGGTCTTGCTCTGACACCTTAGTCTCATAATGCTGCTGATAGGACTGTATAAAAATGTGACAGCATCCTTTCTGGTCTTGTCACAAATTGAGCATGTCTCGTGCTCAATGCAATTAGATTTACTAACCATGAGTCCATTTCTATCCCTTTTGCAGCTGCAGTTCATATCACTGCCATCTTCTATGACGTTGAATTTATAAACTACATCATCATCATGTATACAAACACTGTGCCTTTGCAAAGAAGGTAGGCCCATATCTGCATGCATTTTCTTCATGCACTTTAGACTGGTTGGAACATAGCAGCCATTTACCTTTCCAGTCCATGTACCTCTCGCGGCAATCACTGACGCTAAACAACTCCCATTGCTGTTCTGGAAAAGCAAAGACAACAATGCATCCTGAAGTGTTTCTGATGCATTATGCATGTCTAGAATACCCTGCATCTCAAGCAAATAAGCAATGAACTGGTTGTCAAGCATTGCATGCTGATTATCATCATCCGAAAGCTTCTCTTCTCCAAATGGGAACGATCCAGCATCATGAATGTCAGGACCGAGATCATTAAAATCTACTTCTTCAGGACCGAGGTGATTTAGATCCTCTTTCTCATGTACATGTGCCAAATCATGGAAGGGTGATGTACCTGGATAATCTGCAGACTTGCTAGCTGAGTACGTCCCTTGTGCCGTGCTATTTCCTGTTTGGAATGCTTGTTGCTGGAGTTCAGTCAATGAAACAATTGGATCTTTGTGCTTGGCATGTTTAACATGCTTCAAGTAACCCGCTCTACTAAAGGGTACACCAGAACTGTCTTGACATAAACAATAAGAGCATTTACAAATAACTCTATCCTCATCTTGTAGCTGAATGGCCTGATCTAATTTGCTTTGGGGCTGCTTCAGTCTATTGTGGTACCTATGTCGCTCTCTGCTCAATATAACACCTTCTGGATTAACCCTTGTACAAATAAGACACTTGCACAGGAGTGGCAGATGTCCATCTCCCATTCCTGCACAGCCAAATCCCAATGTTAGACAATGGTTACCAATTGTACCAGATCATATCAATCCGAAAGTGCAATGGATAACTATCTTACCAAGGTTTGTATGTCTTTTCTTTTCCACCAGAGGTTAGATTAACTCCTGTTCATGCCTGAATATCAGAAAATGAGCTATGAATCAGGGTTCACAGTGCTCATCTGGAAGAAATAATTTGTATGAAAAAGGGAAAGAAATTGTGGAAGCAATGATTTGTATGCCAAAAACCGACTGAATTTGTAGAAGCTATAGTTTTATAAGAGCTGGATCTTACAGTTATAAGAGCTGCAAAACTTTGGGCAATTTACAACAGAGTATGAAGTTGGGACGTACCTTGGCGCAGGTACATGCATTTGTCTGTAGCAATTCCGGGTGAAAATAGTTCTGATAGCATTGTCACGATGTTTCATCAAATCCGCTGATTCCATCTGATCACGATGTTCCCAGGTACGGTTTTGTTCTGATCGGTGGCCGAAATGGGCATAGGTTTTTTCAAAAACGTACGGTTTGTTGATCTGTGGCAGAAATGGGCATAGGTTACAGGAATACAATTCGATGAAAATTAGGTTACATTTCGACTTTGAAATCTACGATTTTTCTATTTCCTATGTCTAGAAAAACGAGTGCCCATTGTTGGCCTAATCCAAGCTTTGCATTATCAACAATTGCGTATATTTGCATCTTTCTTGCAAATAAAAGACACGATGGTGAAATTTTTTATATCAAATCGACCGGCATCGAAAATGCAACCTCTGGGTGTCCATGTTCATTATTCGGTAGAACCGATGAATAAAAACCTGGGCATAATTTCCACCATTTCAACCTGATTGGTTAGAGTTATGTCCCCATAGGTCACGTGCTTTGTAACTTCCAGCATTTGTTCCAAATCAAAATTACACCTAGTTCTTTTGCCAAATTGATCTCTATGTTTAATGACTAATGGTTTCATAACAAGATAGTTTGATTGATTAATAAGATCAGGCTATGTTCAATGTTCTTGTCTCATTAACCATATGTTAATGGCACAAGTGAAGGGGATAACTAGATGACAAGTTGAATGTAGCATCTTGAATGTGCAAGATCACAAGGCAGGCAAGAATGGACATAACGTGGACAACATGAGTAGGCCAACTAACATAATCATGTAGTATATTCCTTGGTCGGCATGCTTGTGCTCCCATGAAAGAGCAATACAATACATATTAAATCGAAGTTAGGCACATGGGAGATCACTTATATTCTATTGGTTGAATATATGGATAATATGTTAGAAAAGTCATTCAACTATGATAGAAGGGCCATATACATATATACTCTTGATTTAGCAAAGGTATAAATTGAAATTGAGTTGAATTATTTTCCTGCCTTAATTGAAGTGGTTGAAGCAGGCTCTCAAATAGGAAAAGAAAATGCAGCGGCTGATTTATTGAAAGTATGTTCTTGTGATAAATACGGCATATGCTTCTTAAGGATGGGGCTACTCTGTGTTTGTGTCCATTGGTCAAAAACAGGAACTCCTCGTGCCAAAGAAAAGGTAAGGTTTTACGGAACTTGATCTTCTTTGTATTTGTATCTGCAAGTTGGGATGTCTGAGCTTACCTAGAGTGTCCATCTCTGCTCTGAACTGTCTATCCCCTTATGCGTAAACAGGAGCCTCTTGATGCATATCATGGTGCCATCTCAAGAAGAGCTTTGTATGCTTGATCCCATTTAAGCAAGAACCTAAAATATTTTCTTTTGAAAAATCCTTGGTTGCAACCATGAGATCAGCTAGCTTAAGTGCAGTTGGCTTTTCAAACATGTCAACTCCAATGGTATTAGGGCTTTGATCCTCTTAACCCGATCATTCTAGCCCCTTGTCGTAGCCCTTTTAAGAGGCTTTTTCCTCTGCATTAAAATGCACCATATGCATATTCAGCTATGCTTCCAATCCCTAAATTACCACCTCCTGCAAAACACAAAGAAACATGGCTATGGAGGATTTGCCCTTCTTAGCGCAGCGCTTTGCAATTGCCTTTGCCTTTTGCCAACTAGCGATCGGCCATTAAAGATCCCGATTTCTAGCAAAAAGATACGACAGAAAAACTTGAAAAAGGTGTATGCAATTACATGACGAGATTGTTGTCCTAAACATCGGATCCTTGAGACGAGCCAGCAGACCTATTGGTCGAGAATGCTTCCATTCAACTGGTTCATTTGAAGTTTTAACACATTCAAGTGCAGTTCCAACGCCTCCAGGAATGGATCCTCCTATGCTCTGTTTTGTGATATGTCTAACTTGACAAAGAAGGGCAGCATTTTACAGAGCTGATCAGGGATGGGACCTGTGAAAGTGTTACCGGATAAGTCTAGTGTGGTCGGGGGCTTGTACGGTCATTGAGTCCTGAAGGAAAACTTCCCCAAGCTTGCCTCGGTGAGTGAGAGGCTCAACCGCTTTTGGCTCGGTGTATCAATAACGCTTCCCATGCTCTCTCAAAACTAGTAAGTTGATTGTCAACATTCATCATCTTAACAATTAGAAAGTAGAAGACTTCACTCATAGGTAATGGAGGCGCTCAAATCCCTTGTATGATCCCAAGCATAGGCCCAACGCCTGCAGAAGTCTTGGCGTCAACTTTCCTCCAGATGGCTTGGTTGGTTAGATATGGTTTGTATAGCCCATTATACAACAGAT
Organism: Isoetes taiwanensis; assembly: GCA_021234155.1. Lineage (NCBI taxonomy): Eukaryota > Viridiplantae > Streptophyta > Lycopodiopsida > Isoetales > Isoetaceae > Isoetes > Isoetes taiwanensis. The sequence goes on from JAJEKV010000087.1 coordinate 1,448,190, forward strand.
TCATTGGGCAAAGGAATATCAGGAATATTTAGTTATGTTGCATTCCATCTTTGCTCTCGAGAAGAGCACATGACCAGTTTATTCAAGATTTGACAAAGGAGAGCAAGGAGCCCTTGCAGCATCATCTGACAGCAGCAACAAGTCCTTATTCTCAACTATGGAGCTATGAAGACAGAGGGCTCTTGACTAGATCCAGTTTAAATGTTACATAATTAAGTTGAGTTACATTATATCGGACTATGTTTTTAAATAAAAGCATCGGTTTGAGCATTGTGCTTTAGACCTTGTGTTCCAAGCGTTTTGTCTCGTAATTAAGAACAATGTCAAAGTAAGATTGTCTTATATAATAGTGAAACTTTCCGATCAATAATCATTAGATACAACCTCATATTTTTTAATCAAACAATGTTTCAAAGCATTTAAGTTTATTGTGCTAATATCCTATTGTTTAAATTGGTTTTCCGTCAAGTGAAAAACTTTTTAGAATTTTTTTCAGATTGATTTTCTAAGGTTGTGGGATTTTTTTTTATCGCCGCTAAAACTTCCGATTCGCCAAAAATCGGGCAATCGGTGGAGTATGATTTGAAATGCAAAAATAGAGATTGCATGTTGGTTGGCGGTTGGAGGAGCGTGGTTAACTTGGCATGAGAATGTTGTTTAATTCATGCCCGACTCCAAATTTGATATGGCAGTTTTGAGCCATATCCATTTTGTCGCTGTTAGTTTTGGCTATGGCGCTAGGTTTTTGCATCATGCTCTGCCGATCTCTCTTTGTGGAGATTTTCAATGTTCTGGCACAAACACCTGGGGTATGTAACAGCATCTCGCAAGTCTTCTATTGCTTTTATAGTCTAAAAATCCGCATTTCTTTGTTTTGGGGACGATGGGACTTACTTATCCATTTCCATTTTTGGGGAGAGAGCAAGGATGAAAGGCGTGGTGTCAAGCATCTTGGCCGCTTTGATTTGCACTGAAAACAAAATTGCATCTTGCAAGCAAGTCCCATCGTTCTGCAGGTAGAGCTTCCTATGTTCTTTCTGTTTTTCTGCAGCATGATATAAATTATCTTCTTGCTTTCAAGTGTCTTTTGGATGTCTGGAAAGTCGAATATGTTTCTTCTGCTAGAAGCTCTAAGCAGGTTTTGGAAGGTCAGATCAGGGTTTTAGAAGCTCAAATATCTTATGGGTTCCTAAATTTTCTTGAGGAACTGTGGTGATCGACTGTATCTGTGGTTGGAAACTTCCTGCCAGAAATAGCTCTCTAAACTTTGGGATTTGTGGAGCGTTGGACTCAGCTTTCTAGGTCGTTTTGCAAGGCACGCCGGGCGGATGCATGCATAACTTACATTTAGGTGTTAGATCTTTACTTGGCGTTGGCTCTTTTTTGGAGGCAACACATGCGGAAAACAAAGCACTTCATGCTTTTCTTTAGCTATGCTGGGATGACTTTTTCTGGGATCTTTAAGTGATAGATAGGGTGATGGGGTCAATTTGGATGACCATATTGATCTGTAAATAGGATAATTTTGACTTTTGGAAGTAGACATCATAGTCATAGAATATGTTACGGTTCTTGGAGATGGGCTGTAGTTTACGAGGATCAGGTAATTGCAGGACTGGAGAATTGTGGCATATTTTATTTGGATGTGATCCTTCTCTGACACCAGAGCAATATACATGACATGCATGCACGAGGGCTGAACAATTAATCCAACCAATTACTTAATACTTCTATCATGGGATCACGATGGAAAGGGCTGCAATCTTTTCTCTACTTCTTGCTTTTCCAAACCGTTCTCATTATGTAAATACAATAATATAGATCCATCTTGATTGTTGATACTAAGTAGAATATTAGCAGATCATGTGTTATCCTAGACATGAGCAGGATGATGTTAGTTGGCTGCGCATAAATGTTTTAAGTTTGGGTTTACAATTTCATTGTTGAAAAGAAAAGCAATACTTTAAGCGCAAGCCGTTATGCTTAGATCCACGAAAGATGAAGGTAAAGATACACAGTAAGTTTTTATTTGCTGGATGCGTCTATTTTTTCTTTCTAAGCTTTTGTCTACATTCTGATCTATATCCTTTCACTTGGCAGATTCTTTAAATGGATTTTATTGTGGAGTCAATTTGTTGCAGGATTTTTCAATGTCTACATGGCTGGCTGCTGGATGATTGGCCTAACCGCCTCCAAACCTGGCTCCTAAGCCTTTTTATCTCAAACAATGCTTTCGTTTCTCACCTAGCTGAAGAAGAGGTACTTCAACTGCTCTTGAAACTGGACAGAGTAGAGATAATTATTGTGCTGTCAAAGTTGTAGATCCTAATTTGGTAGTATAATCTATGGTATACTCTACAATGTATTGCTCTGCTTATGTTATAAAGATTGATCGTTTTTACTGTGTGATTTTTTTATTCAAGTTACAAGCATCTATTGCCAGATTGGTGTCATTGTGACGCATGCATGCATTTTTTTATTTGCTCAGATGAATGATGTTACAGATTCCCATGTCCACATAACCTTAGGGCCACAAGATATCTAACATAACCACATCTAATTCTACAATAGATAGATAGATAGTATTTCAACAAGAATTCAGTTCCATCATTCGGCTGCGACCAAAAGACCACCTTCACTGCCTTAGACTCCAAGGGCTCTTCTCATGGATCTACCAACCATCATGGTTTTGGAATGGGATTCTTCTTCTCATGGATCTACCAACCATCTCATGGTTTTGGAATGGGATTCTGCTATTACTGTAGAGTTCTGATGGGTGTTTCAGCCCCATCATAAAATGTACCATTCTTGCATTTCTTTTGTTCCATTGTTATTATTGTGTTTGGTGCCATCATACATGTATGATTTCTACAAATATCTGAATAAACTTCTGCCCCTATAGATGGCAATTCAACCTTATTGGACGAATTATTTTGAGCAAATGGATCTGTTACACCCATTTGACATTCCACATACCGTATTTGTTGGGTAAGCATGTCATTATTCATCTAAATTGTATTACTTCACCCACCATCTGGATAGATTATAGTTGAGGAGTAAACTATGCCTTGATAAACGAGATTCCAATGTTACCTTGCCCATATCAGCCTATGAACAATATCTAATGATGTTGAGATGATTCAAAGCATTATCGATTCCATTGGACCATATTTGTTGGATGAGTATGCCATCATTCGGTCGATTATATTTATTTTACTATCTTCATGGATTATAGATGATGAACTAACCTATGCCTTGATAAATAAGATTCAAATGTTACCTTATATATCGCCACCCTTGGTAAACGAGATTCAAATGTTACCTTATATTTGCTAAACAATATCTAAAATGATATTGATAATTGATGATCCAAAGCCAAACTAAGTTTAGTGACAAGCGTAATTGTGCAATTGTAGTATTTCTTGATTGATGCTCACGAGTTTAGACCCTCGAGTCCATTAGGCCATTAGGTTAACACAACTTGGAGTCCATTAGGCCACTAGGTTAACACAATTTGGAGTTTTCTTTGAACATGCAAAGTATATCAATTTCATGTTAAATCATATCCCTACGAAGGAGACTATACTTTAGATGGTTGTCTTATCTAATCATGTTGATGTTGATCTCCTATAAAAATGTTGCATGGGATATCATAAATAGGGGCTTTGAGAGTGGTTGGTTTTGCAAGAGTTTAAGCGCAAGTTGTTTTCCTTTCAATTTACAAGGCAAACGAAGTGGTTGGATTTTGTGACAGTTCAAATTGCTTCCATCAAGCATACTACGTTCTAAGGTGTTTCCTTTTCTTTAAAACTACGAGGGAAATGACACGGTGCCTATCCATTGGATAGCCCATCAAGAATGACATGCCTTCTTATACATGGGCCAAACCAACGTGGTACCCTTCTCTTGCAAGTTCTCTTAGCTATCTTACTTCAATATTGTAGAGGTATGATATATGCTTCCACAAACTACTATAACCATAATGCATGTATTTGGTCTAACCAAATGGTTGGTGCCTCTCTATCCATTTGGTAGCCCATTAAGAATGACGTGTCCTTTTTATGCCAATGTCGTGCCCTTCTTTTGGCAAGTTTTTCTTAATTATACTCTTAATTCAATGTTTTCTATTGTAGATGTATGAACTATAACTATGTATATGACCACCTAAATTTTGTAATGGCAAACGTTTAAAATTGTGAAGACCATGTACTTTAGTTTTGTTGATCCGTGGACTTTACAGAAAAAAACAAAGCTTATTGGGTAGTTTAGACATTATTTGACATCTTGAACAAAGTCCTAGGGATCTAAATCCTAACTTTCCAACCATGTTATACTCGATTATCAACAAAAACATGATTTTGTAGTCGGTTGTGTGACAACTACCAAGCCCAATCCTCTTTTAGATTTAGCAAGCTATTGTACACGTCTACAAATTAAAAGCAACCTACAACAAAAAAAAAAGAAATAGCATTCTATGAGAGTACAAATTATAATTTTATTATTCTTATTTGCATTCATCTTTTTCTTAAAGATTGTGACATATTGCTATATTTTAGACAAAACTCGGTCAAATTGACATCAACACAAATCAACATTTCTTTTCAAACCTGTGAGCAAATTTCCTACACCAAAAAGCTTAATACCCAATGGACATGTCACGCTATTAAGCATGTTTTTGACCATAATGAGAACGCGTACATCCAAATTCAACATATTGAGCATGTTTCTAAAAATCTATTGATTGCCGAGGGAATACATTGAGCGTTCCACCCAACTCGTCCAATTACCTTCACAATTCTATTTATCTTCACATGACACATTTAATTGTATCAAACGTTCCGGTCACATTCTTCTAAACACTTCTATTATTTCAATTAATAAACATCGTTGCCAAAACCATCAATCCCCAACTATGGTGTATCGTGAAAATACTCCTACTTTTCAAAATGATTGTCCCTTTTACACTACACCAGCAACACCTAACCATAACATCATCTCCATAAAAATTACCACACAAACAAAGATACACCGCAATAATGAAACAACCACCCCTTCAAATCGCTACTAAAGCCCGGCAACGCCGGGCACCATAACTAGTATTAAGGTTAAATACCATGTTGCAATATCATATAAATAAATTTCACACAAGCCCTATTAGATACCATATAGTAGAAACTAGGTATAAATATGCCGCCTCAAAATCGTATCGATCAACTATTTGAGATCATAGAAAAAAAATCATACCAACAAAGTTAAACCATGTCAATTTGCCACGTTATATGTTGACCATTAAATGCTACAAAATATACGAATAATTTACCAAGTCAATTTACTAGAGAGGATAGATGCTATAAAAAACCATTCGATTAAACTTTATATACTAAGTATTAGTTCATATCATACATTTTAAATTGCTGAGAAAACTAACTGAAATGATTACGTTTCAGTACCATGGAAGAAAATAGGATAAAAAAACTCATATTAGTATATTTAAATCAAGTACATTTATTACATTGTGTATTGGTGATTAATCACTGTAAAGCATCATGATAAGTAACCAATGTAAAGCATCATGATAATTATGCACTTAAAATTACCGTGTCAATATACTAAAGAAGATAGATGTGATCAAATACCAGTCTACCAAACTTGACATACTAAACGATAGTATGTATCATATAATTTAAGTAGTTATAAAGACCAATTAACATTGCCATGTTTCAATACCATGTCACAAAATAATGTTGGATTATCACCTTAGAAAAATATATTGATGAACCATATTGGATAACTAGACATGGTTTGTAAACTTTTGAACCCACTAACATGTACTGATTTATGGATTTGGTTTTCACCAATAAACCATTAAAAAAATCGTATTGGTTCAATTTTGGGGGCCTTGTGTATAGATACATCATATCATCACCATCACAGGGGAAATCCTACCCAAGGCTCAGACTCCGGGTATGGACTGACGGCTTGGGTCTCCAGAAACCATTGCAGACGGAATTCATAAGAATGGATTGGGCTGGCATAGAAACATGGCTGTTGGGTAGTCTGCTCCATCCGCCCCTCCCAGTGTACACTTTGCAGAATAGGTTGAAGAGTCTAGGGACTGGACCGTGAAGCTTGCAGATGCGTAACCAAAAGGGCTACTACTGGGTTTCATCTCCCCGGTCCCGATGAGGCAGGAAGGGAATCACTCCCCCGAGAGGCATGCATGCCCCATCACAAGGCGGCTAGAGGGTCACCGCCCTTATTCGACTTGAACCTTATTGAAGGTAGATCACCACCCAAGAGGTGTCGAGCTCATGCCTTGCCCACCGCCGCGTTAGCAAAACCATTAAGCCTAGCCCGCTAAAAGATCCACGGTAGGCTTTACACCAAAGGGATCAGCGGTGATGGGACAAGTCCCCTTGTTCCACCGGTCCTAGCCCCGCCACTCACAATCGGGCTCTTGTACCGGGCGCGTGGTGGGAATTAATGAGGTTTATCTAGAATCATCACACTCTTGAAGGCTTCAAGGTCTCTACCCCCCTTCCCACACACACTGGAGAGCATAGAATGGAACATCATCATCAAAGAACTGAAATATTGAATAGAATCTAATCTATCTACCTAAACATACATGGTTAGGTTCACACGTTAAGGATGGTGATCTTAGGATCTATAAGGCTGCTAAGACTGATCTAACATACTATCCTAGCTCATTGCCGGGCTAAGAGTCGGCTTTGCACAATGGAATCATAGGTTACCTGATCCATGGCTTGCTCCAGCTCCCCGAAGCTTGCTGAAGATGGCTGCTCCTTAGAGAATTGTTGTAAAAATACAGCTCAGCGGCGCCTAGCAATGCGGAATAGCAGTTTGGCTTGGCCGGAATGGCCCAAGGAAGCCGAAATGCGAAACTGCAAAAGGGTTTAGGGTTTCTCCTTTTGTTCCTTTTACATGAACTTTTAGGTTTAGATTAGAAGAGACCAATGGGGCTTTGCCATTTGGCAAAGGGGTTTAATTGCATATGTTTAATGTACATTTGCACTTACGAGGTTGCCCCCTAGGCACAACCCTTTTCGGCTCTCAAGTACCTGTCATCGTGACATGTACACGTGACGTGGCAGTATAATATATGTATTGGGACCATATGTTATGCCGGAACGTCACATAGATTGTGCCATATATATGGGGTTAAGCATTGATAACCGTGATTGATCATGAAGGGAGACATCTTCGATGATTCTTGCTCATATTATTGCACGCAACTCAACTAGATGGATGTAATCGGCCCATTTGGATTGCTTGTTCTAAAGCTTCTCAACATGTCCTCCAAGATTCTGTTGGTGCGCTCCATTTGCTTATCTGTCTGTGGATGATAAGCAGAACTCATCCACAACTTGGTGCAGATCTTGTTGAAGACGTCTTGTCAAAAGGTGCTGATGAACTTCGAATCTCTATCAGAGACGATCGCCCTGGGCATTCCAAGCAATCTAAAAAAAATCTCTTTTGGATGCAACAAGGTTGTATCCAAAGCTATCTTTGTGGTGTGGCGTGGCAAGAATGTGCCATTTTAGATAACTCATCTACAACAACCATCAAGGCATCAAAGCTCCTTGTTGTTTTTGGAATGCCCGCTACGAAATCCATGCTAACAACTTCCCACTACCAAAGGTTCCGAAGCTCCTGGGATTTGAAGTTGTTCTGCCATTTTCTGCTGACACAACTGGCATTCTTGGATATACTTGGCTATCTACTTCTTTATGCTCGGCCAGAAGTAGCTACTTCTAATCTTGAAGTAGGTCTTTATAAATCTTGCATGGCCAGTAATAGGGCTATTACACGTGTCATGTATGATTAGCTTCCTTACTTCTGATGCTTCAGGTACGCATAGCTTGTTCTTATGACATAAAAGATTGCCTTCCTTTCTAAAATGTTTGAAGATCTCTCTTTTCTAATCCGTCCTTGCGCTCTTGCAAAGACTAACCCATACGTGGTTGAACTCCATGCTAGAGGAGATGGCTTCTTCTATCTTCTTGCGGAATTCGCTTATCAATGTAGAGATGGCATTGCAAAATGACATTTTAAAAGTTTGCCAACAAGTGGCACCGTCTTAACATCTCCAAGGCTCTCATCAAATGGATTGCATGCTCCTCCATTGATTTTCTATAGATCACGATGTCGTCAAAGAAAAAATTGATGACGAATTCATCTAAGAGATATCTGGAGATGCATTCGTCAAGGGCATAAAAGTTGCCATCTTCCGACTTCCATCCTGGCCGAATGAATCCCTAAGTCGAACAACTCCTACAACTGCTTCTTGAGCTGCTCTACCTCGGGAGCGCTCGTTCTATAAAGAGCTTTGCTGGTCGGCTCTGCATCTGGTGCAAGAGTGGTTTCACACTATACGTCTCTATAGAGAAAAATCTCTTGAATTTCATCCAGAGATATATTGTGGGACTTCTTGATTAGCTTAGCAATCGGCTGAGGCAACTGTTCCTAAGTAGCATCTTCCTTCCTTCTTACTCTTGTTCTATGTGTGACCTCATCCCTCATGATATACTTAAGTAATTGCTTCACTAACATGTGTTGCGTGACTGAAATTACTTCTTTAATTTTGATTGATGGGTGCTTGCCATTTGGTGCTAGGATAGACATATCTTACTTACGATAATCACTTATTGCCTTAGCCGGTTTTAAATATTTCATGTCTATTATGAGGTCATACTTGCCGATGTACGTAACTTCAATGCTTCACTTTGCTCTACTTAAGGTTGATGTCGAACTTGACTCTTGTTAGTTTGGTACTACTAATTGCTTAGCCTTGCTATAATTTCTAGCCTAGATTTAGACTTAAGAGTCTTGCTCTTAAAGATGTCCGCCATCTAGGAGGTGCAAGGTTACAGGTTAAAGACTTATTTACATAAATCCTATGACCACAATGTTTTGTCGACATGACATTTCCTTTGGACACACGAAAAAAACTATCCAATCAAATAATTATTCTTGTTTTAGATCTAATCTATACTTTAGTATCCCCCTTTTCTTAATTATTACCCTCTTAAAATAGTCCCACCTTTGAGTTGATGCCATCTAAGAAATTGGCCGAACTTGTTAGATTGCTTCTCTTCATTTGGTTGGATTATTCCTTATATTGTGGAGGTACTTGTCATATACATGGTCAACGCGTATCCTATTAATGAATCCTGCTTAGTGAGGTGATCAAGCTCACGAAGAGGTTCCAATATATTGGATATCTGTCAACAATGTATATAATTTTAGTTACTCCATATGTTTTTCTTCCCAATCCCATCATGGATGTTATCATCCATAATTCTAAGATATTCAGCTATCTAATAGATCCCCTAGCTTGTTAAAAGCTGGTGTACTCGTTAGTCATTGGAGTAGCAAGACGATGTTCCATGAATTTGTTGAAAAATTTGGTCTCCTTGGAGTTGTTGTATAATCATTCATGCGCCCTGCTATTTTTATCGAATATATTCTGACTGTGCTTGTCCTCAATGTTGGTGTTGACTTCCTTCGTGAAAGGTATCCACATTAGTGAACTTGATGACGTAGTGGACAACGTAAAGTCTTGGTGTCGCGTCCAAAAATATTGAAGGTGATATTCTCCACTCTCTAGAATCTTTCATGTTGACTCATCCTGTTTTGGAGGTTACAAGATTTCAGGATGATCCTTCTAACTTCTGAATCGATACTATTGTGTTGACCTTGTCGATTCGATTCTCCGTCTTGGCGGTCACATGCAGTTGTTATAAGACTGATGATAATGTTGATTGCTTTACCATTTTTGTGACTTTCCATATCGACATGCCCTTAAGCAATTGGGCAAAACTGTCCAGATATTTATGAGTAGTCAATTCTATCCATTTATGCCAGTGTCTCGGGAACGCGACACCCAGATCTACTCGAGCAATCTCCCATGGATCCATCACAATCCCTCCACTAGAATTATGCTCATCCTCGAGCATCACAATATCATAGACCACACTATCTCATGGCAAGTCATGACCTACCGTCAAACGGTATTTCGGATCATATTTGCCCCCATGGAGACTCAAACTCAAGCCCTACTCTAATACCAAATAATGTAATGTTCCTAACTGACATGCCCTTAACCAACTGGGGAAAATCGTTTAGACGTTTATGAGTAGTCGCTTCTACCCATTTATGCCGGTGTCTCAGGAATGCAACACCAAGTTCAACTCGAGCGGTCTTCCATGGGTCTGTTACAATCTCTCCCACTAGAACTATGCTTTTACCCATTTACACCGGTGTCTCAGAAACGCAACACCAAGATCAACTCGGCGGTCTCTCATGGGTCCGTTACAATCTCTTCCACTAGAATTATGCTCGTCCTCGAGTATCACAATACCATAGACCACACCATCCCATGGTATCCAAGACCAAGTCATGACCTATCGTCCAACGGTATTCCGAGTCATACTTGCCTCCATGGAGACTCGAACTCGAGCTCTGCTCTGATACCAAATGTAACATTCCTAACCGACATGCCCTTAACCAACTGGGCAAAATCGTCTAGACATTTATGAGTAGTCGCTTCTACCCATTTATGCTGGTGTATCGAGAATACGACACCCAGATCTACTCGAGCAGTCTCCCATGGGTCCATTACAACTTCTAACTGTGCAACTTCTCTTCTTGAGAGAAGTCTATTCGCGTCCATGTGCAGGGACTATAATCTTTACTTATTAGTTAATAATGCTGGTATTTGGTCCCCCATGGTATCTCTTTTTGTTGGTGTTTGGCCTCCAATCTCTAAGGTAGAAGGTCGCCATGATCTTGAGATGGTGCTATCACGGCTAATGTAGCTGCTCTAAAGAATCGGAGCTGACGAGGAAGAAGTTGGTTGCCATCTGGTCGTACTCCTATTCCTGAGCAGTCTGTCCTTGCTGGCTTGTAATTCCTCCTTAGTCAACGCATCTTTGCTTGAAGTCTAGATCTGATACTACTATAGCCTATATATCTGAGATAGTTGCTCTTTCTAGGAGATATATCTAGTATCATCTCTTAGAAACTCTTGATGTAACTAGCCGATGAAGTTCTTTACTTGTTGGTGCATAGCTGTAACAATAGTCGTCGATGTGGGGCCCTGTCCCGAGACAATATGCACTTGGTGAATATCCTTGACTACAAGATGTTCCTTCCCTAATGTGATCAATGGCGTAAGTGCCTTGATGTCCATTAGCTATTGAATAGCCCTTCTTGGCAAGTCATGTGTCTATTCTTAATATCTCAATTGTCCTTTCTATAGATTCCTCGTTATTATTTGTGTTCAAGCTTCCTTGTACACCATCTTGACATTTGATTTGCTGAAATTTCCTCCATAGTGTTGTCCTCTACTTTCGAATTCTTCGATGTTTGTCGAGTGGCTCTCGTGTCGAGGCTCGTCGAGAATCTACAACGAAGGTTTCCCTGACCTATTTGACTACCCTAAAGTGCACAAGGCATCTAATACTACCACAACACAATTATCTATATCTACGGACTCTACAGTCTCTATATTTTTGCCTTTATCTACTCTAGCCCAAATGACCCCCTTGGCATTTGGCGCTTTACTAAGCACTGAGAAGGGTACTTATTTACTGTCATGGGGTGGTATAAGGAGACTTATTTTATGGGTATACTTGGTGTATTGGGCTAAAATTCCTAGGTTGAATGAATTCCTGAACAATTATCTGCGATACAAAGGTATGGCGGAAGACACTTGATGATGGTGCATCTATAGCATATGTGGGTGTGTCATACCAACGTGTGACAACAATTTCTAAGCCCTTGGGAACTAGCTGGGTTGCTAAAGGAAAAATTTGATTACACTATCTATGCGTAGACAAGAAGACGCTTAGCAAGATAAGAGTGAAAATTAAGCTAGGATGAATGCAAATGCGGTCTCTATCTAGCTTAAGGACTTGGTTCTAACTCTAAGGATCTTGGGCATTAATATTATCCAACATGATTAGAGCTTAAATTTAATTAAGGATTACAATTCAAACATAAATGATGCTCATCCTTAGTGGTTTGGCCAGAGGGTTTTGTTTTGGGTTGGATTGGGTTGGGTTGGGTTGGGTTGGGTTGGGTTGGGTTGGGGTGGGGTGGTGGGCTGGGGGATAGGGTTCATCCACGTGGGTGGCAAGTTCGATTCATTTCTTGTGGGGATTTTTTTAAGATGAGGTCCAAATGGATTGAAAAGCTAGACTAGAGTGCTATAAAACACTAGAATACATAGCAGATAGCTAGAATGCACATAGAGAAATTTTGTAGTTAATTTTGCAAAATTTTCACTCAAGATCCTAGCACCTGGGTTACTTCGCGCCATTCAATGTTTCGAGAGTCTCAGGATGTCCATTGGCGGGAGTGATCCGGTTGGACATGCTCCAGGTCTTTATAGCTTTATAACTTTGATTTCACTAGTTTTTTTGCTAACATGCATGTCCAGGCTCCTGAGAATCAGTTTCCTGTTCATGATAATTCTTCTCTTCACTTGGTGATGTTTGGAATGAGGTTGCAGGTGTGGAGAATCATTCTAATTTGACCGTGTATTTGGGGTTTGTTCCTCATACTGATGTTGACAAATCGAACAAGATGTTGAAAATTAGATATAGTTGCAAGCATAAACGAAATCAGGTTTTATTTGATCTTTACAATTCTGGGTTTCTCAAGAGAAATGATCTGGTTTCTGACAGAAGTGCATTAGCAGCGCAGCCTCTAAAGCAATCACTAACACTTGACATGCTTGAGTTATCTCAAAAGTTTTATGAGTTACAAGTGCTACCTTTCATGGCTGAAAAATGTTCAAATTGTCAAGTAGACAATATAAAAACGTTCACTGCTAAGAGTATTGTTAGTTGCACGTATTTGTAGAATTCAGCAGGTTACTTACATGGATTTAACCTTGGGTTGAAGGCTGAATATGGTTTACTACAGAGACAAAAGAAGTTGTTTTATATCATTCCTTATATTTCCAGGAAAAGAGAATGGTACAGAGGCAGGATGTTATAGTTTAACACGAACATCAAGTGGCAGTCATAGTTACTTCTGTGGTTGAATTTGCTTCACATGCTGAATTTTTTCCAGACAGCTTTATATCTCAAAGAGATACTTAGCATTAGTAGTTCTAGTTTCGTTTTCGATTTTGAGTCACGTTAATCATCAGGGGGGATGTTATTGTGTGACATGTCACTACTCTCAATATTGGAGTTCGTCAGGATTGCCCTTTATCTCCTACACTCTTTGGCTTGTACATTGATCAATTGGAAGAATGGCTTGATAATCATGGCGGCGGAGGTCCACATTTGGCACACTATATTATTAGGCAACTTATGTATGCTGATGATGTTTCGCTTCTGGCACATACCGCTGCTAGTATGCAGCAACATTTACATGCTCTCCACAATTTTGGTGAGAACACAGGTCTGCGTGTTAATCTCCAAAAGATCAAGCTTTTGGTAGTTCAATATTCTCGTCACAATGTTCCCACTATGCACTATGATAGCCGCAAAGTTGAAGTTGTAGATAGCTACAAGTATCTTGGTGTAGAATTCTGTAAGAACACACTTTGGGAACAGTGTATTACCAAGCGGGTGGCTGCTGGATGGAGAGCACTCTATGCACTCTATGCAATGCAAAACAATTGTTTTCATGCAGAAATTCATGATTGGCCACGGAAAGCCCACTTGTTTCGGGCTTTGGTAAAGCCTGTTTTACTGTATGGTTCTGAAGTATGGGGGCCTGCCATTAGTGCTAGTGCTTGGGAGAGCTTGGAGCAGGTGCAAAAGTTCTTTCTCATTTACAGCCTCAGAGTTAAAACAACAGTGCCCTATGCTATTCTTTTACAAGAGACATGTTTTTGGCCTCTTCAACATTCTGCCATGACGCGCCATCTCCACTATATCTGCAAGGTGCACCACATGGATGATGATAGGTATCCTGTTCTTGCACTTGCCATGGCTGAATCTCCTCAGCGTTTGAAACGATGTTGCAAAGAGCATTGCACTACATGGTTTTTGCGGTTGGGGGTAACCGAGGACCTGCGATGCTTGCCAGTTCTAATCCTGAGCTTTTGCAACAATATCTCTTTTTTTTTTTTAATTGAAGGCTATTTATATTTATGTATATTAAGTGAGTACAAAAAACGTTTTGCAAGGGAAGTTTAACCCTAAAACTGATAAACTTTTAAAAAGATGAACTCATGAAAAGAAATAAGTCCGAAAGCAATGTAGAAGCCGGAGAACAGATAACTGAAGTCAAGCAGATTTTAGTGTACTGTCTTGAGATTCTGGTTGGTGCATTTTCTTGCTTTCCCCTTGAAGATTGTGTGGAATAAGCAGTATAGACACATGCATGAGTCGGCCATTGCCATATTGTATCTTCCTTTGGCATCCTTAGTCGTGCAGATTAGCTCCCTTCTTATGTCGAATTTGATCACAAAGAAGATCCGCGCATGTGCGTAAGACGTGTGTACCAAGGTTTGAGCTGCTCCGAAGAATTTGATCCACTGCTGATTTATGTCATCCTTAATTTTCTTCCATTGAAGCCGCCTGGTCATAAGAAACAGGGTATCTGCAGAAACAAACAGATCATCCATTAATTTCCATAATCCACTTAATACCATATTCTACCTGTTTTATGATCCCCTCAGGAGAGGTGATTTCACAGTTAAAGATGAAGGTATTCCTTCCTTTCCAGATCCTCCAGAGGAGGATATAAATCCTCCAATCGGTCGGATTGGTAGGCATAAAAAACTCCTTTTGACTAAGATCAACCATGTTCCGCCCTATAATATTAGAGGCTAACTCGAGAACCCATTCTGACCAGAGGCATGATCTGAATAGGTGATCCTCATCCTCTTTAGCAGCAAGGCATCTGTCACACAAATCCGAGTTAGTCATGGATAAACGAAATCTTTTGCAATTGGTCGCCAGGCCTTTGTGCCATAATTGCCACATAAAGGCTTTGATCTTTGGGTTTATCGGGCTCTTCCACATAAAGACCAAATTTTTCCTGGCTATATCAGGAGAGACTCCCCATTTGAGGTGGATGGTGATATCCCGTTGACTCATCAAGAACTTGTATGCAGATTTAACAGTGTAACCTGCTTTACCTCTATAGTTCCATGAATCAGAAGAGTGAGACCAAATACCCTGCAAGACAATATTAATGATAGCTTCATATAACATTCTCGTTTGGTCATCCTCTTCAGCCAGCTTAGAGTTATGGAATAGGATAATGCCATTATCATCAAAGAGGTGGCTAACCAAAGTTATCCCCTTATTCTTCCATAGTTTTGCCTGATCAGGAAAGTGGCATGCCAAGCATAAGTTGGGATTGTCAAGGACTAGGGCTGGGTTCCAGAATATGGATTGCTCCATAGAGAGTCCTTTCTCCCAAGTATACATCTGTCTAACCTCCAACCAGGCATAAATCCATTTCTTAATCAAACCAGGAACAGCAGCAGGGATAGAAAAGGGAAAGAAGATGGAATGGGGTAGCTCCATTTTGAGTGATCTCCAGCCATATAGATGGCATTTGCTAATGTAGTGCCTGATAAGAACTGAGATAGGATGCTTAATTTTGTCATAACAGGCTTTGTAGAAATACTTGGCGGCTAACGCTAAACCACGTTTTTGAATATTAATAGTTCCTGCACCACCATTTTTCTTGGGTTTGCAAAGCATTCCTCCATTGAGACAGATGCCAACATCTTTTTGTTTTGACCGTAAGCTATAAACCCGCCAATAATGCTCAAGCTTGTTAGTAACCTTTTTGGGGCAAGAATGACCGAGGATAAGCATGATCGGACTTGTGTTGATCCGGCATCTAGGCGCTTTGGTAATTCTAAATTCATTCACTACAAGGGATAGTCGGCGTCCAAACGCCGCTGACGTCAAAAACGGCGCGTCGTCGTCGAATATCGGCGACATCGTTGATTCAACGGCATTAACGTCGCTTCGGCGCCGTTCAACGACGTTTTCTCGGCTGACGGCGTGTCGGATTGGCTGCGGGCATGGTGCGCCGCCAAGCCGGGTAAAGCGTCGTGTCGTGCCATGTGCACAAAAAACGCCGTTTAACGTCGCCTCGTGGATCGGCGTGGCACATCCGGTTGCGCGTTTGGCTGGCGACATGCGGCACGCCAACCGTGTTACGCCATCGTCGACGTGGCGTCGTTGAGCGGCGACTAAAAATCTGACGTGACCGGGGTCGGCCGTGGTTTGCCGACATGCCGGCCGGGGCACGCCAAAGTGTCCTGCCACGTCGACGTGACGTCGTTAAACGACGCCTAGAATATCTGACGTGGCGGCGGTTTTTTGCCGTGGCACCGGATCTTATTCAAGGCTGCAATCTAAAAACTTGATCTCCCACATGGGTTTTCTAGTTTTAAATCTGATTTCTTTTGGGCCGGGGGTTTTTTTTTTTTTTGGGAAAAAAAAAAACGTCTTGAAAAAAATTTTTAATGCCGACGCCGCTTATCGTTTGGAATGCCAAAATTACCCTATGGACTAAGTTACACCTGGGGCTTTGCAAAAAACGACACACTTACGCCCTACATTGCAAAGATTATTGACCACCTCCCTAGGCCAATTGAGCACATGAGATAGTTTGGCTTCTTCAAGAAGGGGTGGGCTTCGGCCACAAAACTTGGTCCCTAGGGCAATGTCGACGCTCGAAAGTCCATTGGCGAGACAGATCACGGCTATGAGAGGGGAAGTTGCCCGTCCCCGCTGTGGCCTTCGGGAGAGGAATTTTGGGGCAAGTTGCTTCCGGGTGGTTTTAGGGTCCGTGCTCTGGCGCCAACACCCCCTACCTCAAGACACGCGCCAAGGTCCTAGTCAACCGGACAAGGATAGAGCCTCCAAACGTAAACCCTATGAGTTGCCGGGTTCTAGCAGGGGGGTTTGCGTTTTTGGGTGCCGAAGTTTTGGTCTTTTGCACTTGGGACGTGGCCAATCACATGCGATTGAGAACGCTGAAGCAAGGGGAACCGACGGAATGGAGTTTGGACCTGTACTCCTCCGTTGTGGCGGTTAGAAGTCAAGGGCCGCTGGCAAAGAGTAGCAAGACATTCGTAAATTCGTAATTAATGCATAGTACGGACTTAAATTCTGATTTTTGTCACCTAGCTTCCTAAGTCATCGCCAACATCTGAGCCAACTTTCAAAAATTTTGGATAAGGTTTAGATCAAATAGTTTGCACTAGAACAGTCCGGGCAGCTTTGTTGTTGGGCAGCCGAAGCAAGCACACTTGCCCAAGTCAAACAAGGCCAGGACCTTGCAAGGCCTCCTCATTAGAGGGGAGAGTCCAACCCCGTGAGGCGAGCCCCAAAAGCTTCCCCGAGGCGCCTTTCCCGGCAAAGACTCACGGGGGTACGCTTTAAAGACCACACTTCCGGATCTCGGTTCCGATCCGGCCGTTGAATCCTTTGTTCCGGGAACCTGGTCCGAGAAGGTCCAAAAATCCAACATCCGTCCGGGAGAACATATCAAACCGCTAAGCCCGGCAGGGCGACATGTAGAAACCAAAGTGTTTTGTCGTTCGGACATGCGGAGGTTCGAAATGCCGATCCGACTTCGCCACATCGTCCGGAATGCCAAAATTACCCTAGGGACCAAGTTACACGGCCGTTTTGCAAAAAAAAGAAACACGCCCTACATTGCGAGATTCGCGTACCACCTCCTAGGCCAATTGATCACGAAAGTGTGTTGCACATGAGATAGTTTGGCTTTCTTCGAGAAGGGGTGGGCTTCGCCACAAAACTTGGTCCCTAGGGCAATGTCGACGCTCGAGTCCATTGGCAAAGATAGATCACCTGGTTCGAGAGGGGAAGTTGTCCGTCCGTCGCTGTGGCCTTTGGGAGAGGAATTTTGGGGCAAGCTGCGTCCGGGTGGTTTTAGGGTCCGTGCTCAAGGCCAACACCCCCCTCTACCTCAAGACACGGCCAAGAAGGTCCTAGTCAAATCGACAAGGATAGAGCCTCCAAACGTAAACCCTATGAGTTGCCGTGTTCTAGCGTGGTTTGGCGTTTTGGGTGCCGAAGTTTTGGTCTTTTGCACTTGGGACGGGGGTCATCACATGCAGTTGAGAACGCTGGCAAGCTGAACCGACCGGAATGGAGTTTGGACCTGTATCTCCCCGTTGTGGCGTTAGAAGTCAAGGGCCGCTTTGCAAGAAAGCAAGACATTCGTAAATTCGTAATTAATGCATAGTAACGGACTTAAATTCTGATTTTTGTCAGCCTAGCTTCCTAAGTCATCGCCAACATACAGCCAACTTTCAAAAATTTTGGATATGGTTTTAGATCAAATAGTTTGCACTAGAACGTCCCGGCAGCTTTGTTGTTGGGCGCCGAAGCCGGGCACACTTGCCCAAGTCAAACAAGGCCAGGACGTGCAAGGCCTCCTCATTAGAGGGGAGAGTCAGAACCCCATGAGGCGAAGCCCCAAAAGCTTCCCCCGAGGCAGCCTTTCTCGGGCGGCCAGCGGGGCGTGACGCTAAAGACCACACTCCAGGATCTCGGTTCCGTGATTCGACCGTTGAATCCTTTGTTCCAGGAACCTGGTAGAGAAGGTCCAAAAATCCAACATCCGTCCCGAGAACATATCAAACCGCTAAGCGCCCCAAGGGCGGCGGTGTAGAAACCAAAGTGTTTTGTCGTTCGGACATTGCAGTAGGCTTCGAAATGCCGATCCGACTTTGCCACATCAGTCAGGAATGCCAAAATTACCCTAGGGACCAAGTTACACGGTTGGTTTTGCAAAAGAAAGAAACACTTACGCCCTACATTGCATTATTATTCGCAGCCCACCTCCTAGGCCAATTGACTACGAAAGTGTGTTGCACATGAGATAATGGCCGAGAAGGGGTGGGCTTCTCGCCACAAAACTTGGTCCCTAGGGCAATGTCGACGCTCTCGAGTCCATTGGCAGACGGATCACGGATTCGAGAGGGGAAGTTGCCCGTCCCGTCGCCGAGTGGCCTTGGGGAGAGGAATTTTGGGGCAAGCCGCTTCGGGTGGTTTTAGGGTCCGGTGGCTTCGCATCAACACCCCCTCTACCTCAAGACGGCAAGAAGGTCCTAGTCAAATCGACAAGGATAGAGCCTCCAAACGTAAACCCTATGAGTTGCCGTGTTCTAGCGGGGTTTTGCGCTTTGGGTGCCGAAGTTTTGGTCTTTGCACTTGGGACGTGGCGATCACATGCGATTGAGAACGCTGAAGCAAGGGAACCGACGGAATGGAGTTTGGACCTGTACTCCTCCCAGGCGGTTAGAAGTCAAGGGGCTTTTGTAGTAGCAAGACATTCGTAGAATTCGTAATTAATGCATAGTGGGACTTAAATTCTGATTTTTTTGTCACTAGCTTCCTAAGTCATCGCCAACATACAGCCAACTTTCAAAAAATTTTGGATATGGTTTAGATCAAATAGTTTGCACTAGAACGGTCCGGCAGCCTGTTGTTGGGCACCGAAATGGCACACTTGTCCAAGTCAAACAAGGCCAGGACCTTGCAAGGCCTCCTCATTAGAGGGGAGAGTCCTAACCCCGTGAGGCGAGCCCCAAAAGCTTCCCCGAGGCCTATTATTTCTCGCAGCGGCCTCACCGGGGCGACGCTAAAGACCACACTCCCGGATCTCGGTTCCTCGTGATCCGGCCGTTGAATCCTTTGTTCCGGGAACCTGGTCCCAGAAGGTCCAAAAATCCAACATCCGGCCTGGAGAACATATCAAACCGCAAGCGCCCCGGCGGCGATGTAGAAACCAAAGTGTTTTGTCGTCGGACATTAAGGAGGTTCAAATGCCGATCCGACTTCGCCACATCGTCAGGAATGCCAAAATTACCCTAGGGACCAAGTTACACGGTTGGTTTTGCAAAAGAAAGAAACACTTACGCCCTACATTGCAAAGATTCGCCAGCCCACCTCCTAGGCCAATTGACTACGAAAGTGTGTTGCACATGAGATAGTTTGGCTTCTTCGAGAAGGGGTGGGCTTCTCGCCACAAAACTTGGTCCCTAGGGCAATGTCGATGTTCCGAGTCCATTGGCGAGAGACAGATCACGGTTCCAGAGAGGGGAAGTTGCCCGTCCGCGCTGTGGCCTTCGAGAGGAATTTTGGGGCAAGCCGCTTCGGGTGGTTTTAGGGTCCGCGGTTCCTCAAGGCCAACACCCCCTCTACCTCAAGACACGGCGCAAGGTCCTAGTCAACTCGACAAGGATAGAGCCTCCAAACGTAAACCCTATGAGTTGCCGGGTTCTAGCGGGGTTTGGCGCTTTGGGTGCCGAAGTTTTGGTCTTTTGCACTTGGGACATGGCGCATCACATGCGATTGAGAACGCGAAGCAAGGGGAACCGACGGAATGGAGTTTGGACCTGTACTCCCCGTTGTGGCGGTTAGAAGTCAAGGGTCGCTTTTGCGAGCAAGACATTCGTAAATTCGTAATTAATGCATAGTACGGACTTAAATTCTGATTTTTGTCAGCTAGCTTCCTAAGTCATCGCCAACATCTGAGGCCAACTTTCAAAAAATTTTGGATATGGTTTAGATCAAATAGTTTGCACTAGAACGGTCCCGGCAGACTGTTGTTGGGCAAACCGAAGCCGCACACTTGCCCAAGTCAAACAAGGCCGGGACCTTGCAAGGCCTCCTCATTAGAGGGGAGAGTCCGACCCCGTGAGGCGAGCCCCAAAAGCTTCCCGAGTACCGGTGTCCGGCGGCAAGCCCGCCGGGGCGACGCTAAAGACCACACTCCCAGATCTCGGTTCCCGTGATCCCATCGTTGAATCCTTTGTTCCGTGAACCCGGTCCGAGAAGGTCCAAAAAATCCAACATCCGTCCGGGGAGAACATATCAAACTGCTGGCGCCCCAGGGGCGAGGCGACGATTGTAGAAACCAAAGTGTTTTGTCGTTCGGACATTGCAGAGGTCTCGAAATGCCGATCCGACTTTGCCACATCGTCAGGAATGCCAAAATTACCCTAGGGACCAAGTTACACGGTTGGTTTTGCAAAAGAAAGAAACACTTACGCCCTACATTGCAAGATTCGCCAGCCCACCTCCTAGGCCAATTGACTACGAAAGTGTGTTGCATATGAGATAGTTTGGCTTTCTTCGAGAAGGGGTGGGCTTCGGCCACAAAACTTGGTCCCTAGGGCAATGTCGACGCTCGAGTCCATTGGCAGAGAGATCACGGTGAGAGGGGAAGTTGCGTCGTCCGCCGCCGGGCCGGGAGAGGAATTTTGGGGCAAGTCGCTTCGGGTGGTTTTAGGGTCCGTGCTCGCATCAACACCCCCTCTACCTCAAGACACGGCCAAAGGTCCTAGTCAAATCGACAAGGATAGAGCCCAAACGTAAACCCTATGAGTTGCCGTGTTCTAGCTGTGGTTTTGCGTTTTGGGTGCCGAAGTTTTGGTCTTTTTGCACTTGGGACGGGCCGCATCACATGCGCTTGAGAACGCTGAAGCAAGGGGAACGACGGAATGGAGTTTGGACTGTACTCCTCCCGTTGTGGCGCTTAGAAGTCAAGGGCCGCTTTTGTAGTAGCAAGACATTAAGTAAATTCGTAATTAATGCATAGTACGGACTTAAATTCTGATTTTTTGTCACTAGCTTCCTAAGTCATCGCCAACATACAGCCAACTTTCAAAAATTTTGGATATGGTTTAGATCAAATAGTTTGCACTAGAACGGTCCGGCAGCCTGTTGGGCAAGGCCGAAAGCGGCACACTTGTCCAAGTCAAACAAGGCCGGGACCTTGCAAGGCCTCCTCATTAGAGGGGAGAGTCCAACCCCGGGAGGCCGAGCCCCAAAAGCTTCCCCGAGGCAGCCTATTAAGCCTCGCCGGGCGTGACGCTAAAGACCACACTCCCCGGATCCGGTTCCGTGATCCGGCCAGATTGAATCCTTTGTTCCGGGAACCTGGTCCGAGAAGGTCCAAAAATCCAACATCCGGAGGAGAACATATCAAACCGCTGAAGCGTCCCCGAGGGCTTACGGTGTAGAAACCAAAGTGTTTTGTCGTTGGACATTGCGTGAGGTTCGAAATGCCGATCCGACCGCCACATCGTCCAGGAATGCCAAAATTACCCTAGGGACCAAGTTACACGGTTGGTTTTGCAAAAGAAAGAAACACTTAAGCCCTACATTGGTAAAAAGATTCGCAGCCCACCTCCTAGGCCAATTGACTACGAAGTGTGTTGCACATGAGATAGTTTTGGCTTCTTCGAGAAGGGTGGGCTTCGCCACAAAACTTGGTCCCTAGGGCAATGTCGATGTTCGAGTCCATTGGCGTAGACAGATCACGGTTTCGTGAGAGGGAAGTTGCCCGTCCGTCGCTGTGGCCTTCGAGAGGAATTTTGGGGCAAGCCGCTTCGGGTGGTTTTAGGGTCCGTCTCAAGGCCAACACCCCTCTACCTCAAGACCGGCCAAGGTCCTAGTCAAATCGACAAGGATAGAGCCTCCAAACGTAAAACCCTATGAGTTGCCGTGTTCTAGCGGTGGTTTGGCGCTTTGGGTGCCGAAGTTTTGGTCTTTTGCACTTGGGACATGGCGATCACATGCGATTGAGAACGCGAAGCAAGGGGAACCGACGGAATGGAGTTTGGACCTGCACTCTCCCGCCAGGCGCTTAGAAGTCAAGGGCCGCTTTTGCAGAAAGCAAGACATTCGTAAATTGTAATTAATGCATAGTACGGACTTAAATTCTGATTTTTGTCAGCTAGCTTCCTAAGTCATCGCCAACATACACAGCCAACTTTCAAAAATTTTGGATATGGTTTAGATCAAATAGTTTGCACTAGAACGGTCCGGCAGCCTGTTGTTAAGCCGAGCTGGCACACTTGCCCAAGTCAAACAAGGCCAGGACCTTGCAAGGCCTCCTCATTAGAGGGGAGAGTCCGAACCCCGTGAGGCGAGCCCCAAAAGCTTCCCCGAGGCAACTGCCTCCGGCAAATAGCCCGGCCGGGGGCGACGCTAAAGACCACACTCCCGATCTCGGTTCCTCGTGATCCGACCGTTGAATCCTTTGTTCCGTGAACCTGGTCCGAAGGTCCAAAAATCCAACATCCGTCCGGGAGAACATATCAAACCGCTAAGCGCCCCGCGGGCGACAAAAAGTAGAAACCAAAGTGTTTTGTCGTTCGGACATTACGGAGGTTCGAATGCCGATCCGACTTCGCCACATCGTCCGAATGCCAAAATTACCTAGGGACCAAGTTACGGCCGGTTTTGGGTAAAAAGAAAGAAACACTACGCCAGACATTAAAAGATTCGCCAGCCCACCTCCTAGGCCAATTGATCACGAAAGTGTGTTGCACATGAGATAGTTTTACGCTTCTTCTCGAAGGGGTGGGCTTCGGCCACAAAACTTGGTCCCTAGGGCAATGTCGACGCTCGAGTCCATTGGCGAGACAGACATCACTTGCCCGAGAGGGAAGTTGCCCGTCCGCCGTGGCCTTCCGGAGAGGAATTTTGGGGCAAGCCGCTTCCGTGTGTTTTTAGGGTCCGTGCTCGCATCAACACCCCCTACCTCAAGACATCACGCCAAGGTCCTAGTCAAATGACAAGGATAGAGCCTCAAACGTAAACCCTATGAGTTGCCGTGTTCTAGCGTGGTTTGGCGCTTTGGGTGCCGAAGTTTTGGTCTTTTGCACTTGGGACGTGGCGCATCACATGCGCTTGAGAACGCGAAGCAAGGGGAACCGACGGAATGGAGTTTGGACCTGTACTCCTCCCGTTGTGGCGCTTTAGAAGTCAAGGCCGCTTTTGTAGTAGCAAGACATTCAGTAAATTCGTAATTAATGCATAGTACGGACTTAAATTTGATTTTTGTCAGCTAGCTTCCTAAGTCATCGCCAACATACATGCCAACTTTCAAAAATTTTGGATATGGTTTAGATCAAATAGTTTGCACTAGAACGGTCCGCAGCTGTTGTTGTTGGGCGCCGAAGCTGGCACACTTGTCCAAGTCAAACAAGGCGGGACCTTGCAAGGCCTCCTCATTAGAGGGGAGAGTCCGAACCCCAGGAGGCGAGCCCCAAAAGCTTCCCCGAGGCAGCCTATATTCGCAGCGCCCACGGGGCGACGCTTAAAGACCACACTCCCCGGATCTCGGTTCGTGATCCGACCGTTGAATCCTTTGTTCCGTGAACCTGGTCCGAAGGTCCAAAAATCCAACATCCGCCGGGAGAACATATCAAACCGCTGAAGCCCTGGCGGGCGACAGTGTAGAAACCAAAGTGTTTTGTCGTCGGACATTGCGGAGGTTCGAAATGCCGATCCGACTTTCGCCACATCGTCCGGAATGCCAAAATTACCCTAGGGACCAAGTTACACGGTTGGTTTTGGCAAAAGAAAGAAACACTTTACGCCCTACATTAAAGATTCGCCAGCCCACCTCCTAGGCCAATTGACTACGAAAGTGTGTTGCACATGAGATAGTTTGGCGCTTCTTCGAGAAGGTGGGCTTCTCGCCACAAAACTTGGTCCCTAGGGCAATGTCGATGTTCGAGTCCATTGGCAGAGAGATCACGGTTGCGAGAGGGAAGCGCCCGCCCCGCCGCTGTGGCCCGGAGAGGAATTTTGGGGCAAGCCGCTTCCGGGTGGTTTTTAGGGTCCGTGGCGTCAAGGCCAACACCCCCTCTACCTCAAGACACCGGCAAGCAAGGTCCTAGTCAACTGACAAGGATAGAGCCTTCAAACGTAAACCCTATGAGTTGCCGTGTTCTAGCGTGGTTTTGCGTTTTTGGGTGCCGAAGTTTTGGTCTTTTGCACTTGGGACATGGCCGATCACATGCGATTGAGAACGCGAAGCAAGGGGAACCGACGGAATGGAGTTTGGACTCAGACTCCTCCCGTTGTGGCGCTTAGAAGTCAAGGGCCGCTTTTGCGAGAGCAAGACATTCAGAATTCGTAATTAATGCATAGTACGGACTTAAATTCTGATTTTTGTCAGCCTAGCTTCCTAAGTCATCGCCAACATACTGAGCCAACTTTCAAAAATTTTGGATATGGTTTAGATCAAATAGTTTGCACTAGAACGGTCCGGGCAGCCTGTTGTTGGGCACCGAAGCCGCACACTTGCTCAAGTCAAACAAGGCCGGGGACCTTGCAAGGCCTCCTCATTAGAGGGGAGAGTCCGAACCCGGTGAGGCGAGCCCCAAAGCTTCCCGAGGCAGCCCTGTCCCGGGCTCCCCGGGGCGACGCTTAAAGACCACACTCCGGGATCTGGTTCCCGTGATCCGGACCCTTGAATCCTTTGTTCCGTGAACCTGGTCCGAAGGTCCAAAAATCCAACATCCGGCCCAGGAGAACATATCAAACCGCCGGGCTGCCCCGCTGGGCGACAAGTAGAAACCAAAGTGTTTTGTCGTTCGGACATTACGGAGGTTCAAATGCCGATCCGACTTCGCCACATCGTCCGGAATGCCAAAATTACCCTAGGGACCAAGTTACACCTGGGCCGGTTTTGCAAAAGAAAGAAACACTTACTGCACATTGCAAGATTCAGCAGCCCACCTCCTAGGCCAATTGACTACGAGTGTGTTGCACATGAGATAGTTTACGCTTCTTCGAGAAGGGGTGGGCTTCGCCACAAAACTTGGTCCCTAGGGCAATGTCGACGCTCGAGTCCATTGGCGAGATGTGATCACGGTTCCAGAGAGGGAAGTTGCCCGTCCGCCAGCGTGGCCGGGGAGAGGAATTTTGGGGCAAGCCGCTTCGGGTGGTTTTAGGGTCCGTGCTCAAGGCCAACACCCCCTCTACCTCAAGACACGGCAAGAAGGTCCTAGTCAAATCGACAAGGATAGAGCCTCCAAACGTAAACCCTATGAGTTGCCGTGTTCTAGCGGTGGTTTGGCGTTTTTGGGTGCCGAAGTTTTGGTCTTTTGCACTTGGGACATGGCCGATCACATGCAGTTGAGAACGCGAAGCAAGGGAACTGACGGAATGGAGTTTGGACTTGTACTCCTCCCGTTGTGGCGCTTAGAAGTCAAGGGCCGCTTTTGTAAAGAGCAAGACATTCGTAAATTTCGTAATTAATGCATAGTACGGACTTAAATTCTGATTTTTGTCGCCTAGCTTCCTAAGTCATCGCCAACATACATGCCAACTTTCAAAAATTTTGGATATGGTTTAGATCAAATAGTTTGCACTAGAACGGTCAAGGCGGCTTTGTTGTTGGGCAGCCGAGCTGGCACACTTGCCCAAGTCAAACAAGGCGGGACCTTGCAAGGCCTCCTCATTAGAGGGGGAGAGTCCGAACCCCGTGAGGCGAGCCCCAAAAAAGCTTCCCCGAGGCAGCCTTTCGGCAAAGCCCCACGGGGCGACGCTTAAAGACCACACTCCCGGGATCTCGGTCTCGTGATCCGACCGTTGAATCCTTTGTTCCGTGAACCTGGTCCGAGAAGGTCCAAAAATCCAACATCCGTCCGGGAGAACATATCAAACCGCGAAGCGCCCCAGCGGGCGACAAAGTAGAAACTAAAGTGTTTTGTCGTTCTGACATTGCGGAGGTTCAAATGCCGATCCGACTTCGCCACACGTCCGGAATGCCAAAATTACCCTAGGGACCAAGTTACACCTGGCTTTTTGCAAAAATAAAGAAACACTTACGCCCTACATTGCAAAAGATTCGCCAGCCCACCTCCTAGGCCAATTGATTCACGAAAGTGCGTTGCACATTAGTTTTGGCGCTTCGAGAAGGGGTGGGCTTCGCCACAAAACTTGGTCCCTAGGGCAATGTTGACGCTTTGAGTCCATTGGCGAGACGTGATCACGGTTCCGGAGAGGGGAAGTTGCCCGTCCGCCGCCCGGGCCTTCGGGGAGAGGACTTTTGGGGCAAGCCGCCTCGGGTGGTTTTAGGGTCCGTGCTCAAGGCCAACACCCCCTCTACGCCAAGACACGGCGCCAAGGTCCTAGTCAAATCGACAAGCATAGAGCCTCCCAAACGTAAACCCTATGAGTTGCCGGTTCTAGCGGGTTTTGCGTTTTGGGTGCCGAAGTTTTGGTCTTTTGCACTTGGGGCGTGGCCAATCACATGCGAATTGAGAATGCGAAGCAAGCGGAACCGACGGAATGGAGTTTGGACCACTCCTCCCCGCTGTGGCGCTTAGAAGTCAAGGCCCGCTTTTGCAAAGAGCAAGACATTCGTAAATTAAAAGTAATTAATGCATAGTAACGGACTTAAATTTGATTTTTGTCGGCCTAGCTTCCTAAGTCAGCTAGCTTGTTGAGATAAACTACATCTTCGCATGTTGGTAGGGTATTAGTTCTCATAGCGGGGACAAAATTAAAAAATAAATATATATATAAATGTCGTCAGAATGTTTAACACGTAGCTACATATACTATTGGTGGAAACCTAACCTTTTAAATCTAACAAAATAAAATTTTAAGATAAACTACATCTTTGCATGTTGGTAAGGTATTAGTTATCGAAAGGTGTAAGGTATTACTAGTTATCATCATCGTATTATATACCTCATAGCTCAACGGATGTACCACAAAACATTGAACATTTTCATGGTGGTATATTTCATAACTTTAACGGGTGTAGCAAGTCAAATAAACCCCTATCCAGTTAAATAAACCCATGTATCAAGTGTACATGCATTCAAAAAAAAAAAAAAAAAAAACCTTAAACCTGTTCAAACAGACTTTCTACCTTTCCAAGACCTTTTGCAAAGACCTTTTTAAGGTACAATTAGCAGCCCTAAGTTTAAAACAGGTGTATTTCAACTTAGGCCATAACATGGTTACAGTTTCAACAATAAACACATACATCTCAATTAGAATATTCAAACTTAAAGGCCGACCTTAATGCCAAAGAAACTTGTTTTTCCAAAATTGTCACATTACAAGAGAAGAGTTCCTGATATTCTAGACAGCAATCAGAATACTTATATCCATTAAACTTACAGCAATATCCAGCAGGCCATATGGATTAAGAATGTAATGCCCTTCAAGAATTCAAAACATTAGATCTCCAAAAATCCAATAGTACAAAGATATCTCAGCGAAAAACTTCCTTTATCATGTCTTGTAAGCTTATCCAAATTTGAAATAATTTGAACGAACATACACAGGAGCAAGAAATCCCGTTACCTGCAGTGAAACCAGAGGACAGTTAGCCTAAGAAGGGTAAGAGCCTAAGTCACTAGCAGGTAAGCTACGGATCTCTTGGGCTCATCGCCCTTCACCTTGCATGTTTGTAAAACAAATGCAGGTAGGTCCAATCATGTAACTAGCATCAGCAAGAGCATACTGTGTTTATAGCCATTATTACCATTTAGGCATAAAGCAATAGAGGAAAAGGGAAAAGGACCTCAAAATGATCAAGTTCCAAACCTGCTCAGTAATTAGAATTTCCATAAAGCCAATGTGTAGTAGTACCGTTAACCATTTCACATCCAGCCCTAGTTCTAGAATTCTAAGTATTTTCTGCAATTAGCCCCAAGCATTTACACTATGGCACTGTTAAAGCTATCTCAACATGAAGTTAATGTCTGCAAGACTCTAAATCACTATAAACCTGTTTTATTAATACCAACAAACAAACTGATATACATCAGAGTGATATTTTAATAAAACGCACAATGGTTCCTGGAGCAAAGATAACATCAATAATCATTTTAATTTAAACAAACTGCAGCCATCATAAAAGTGCAGCAAGCTACAGCAACATGCAGCAAGCCCCAAGGCAACAGGGAAAATATGTGCATGCATGCCTTCTTAAAAATTGAAGCTACACGGTTTCAGCTAGTCAGCCAGTATTAATGTAAATGGCCAGGAATATTAGATCCATACATAACTTAGAGCAGGATAAAGATATCAGAACTGAAAATGCCCTAAGATCTAAGTTAAGATAATAACTGAAACGTCATGGGTGGATGTAAAGCACCACATCTGCTAATAGTCCTGATTAAGGATATCCAACTCTGTGTCAAATTATATATCCTATCATAAACTAGAGAGTTAAATACTATATTATCCGCTCTGTTGCTTACACTAGGCTAGCATATCTTATGTACAATAGCTCAGCCAGATAGAAATGGAAATTTCACTATAATTTAAAGTTAGCATACTGCAATCTCAGATCACCTTAAACAAATGCAAATCCCAGTTCTAGAACCAAGCTATATCCTACACAAGTGTAATATCCCATAATATGCAGCCATTTTCAAGCGAATATGCTGTAACATAGAATTGATTATGCATCCAACCTGAATTGTAGATGTCGGATTATCTTTAGTTTGAGCAGCTGGTGGAATGCAGACACCTGATGGGTACGAATTTAAGTGCTAGTGCCATGTGCAAATGCCATTGTAGCCGTGGTAGAGGGCGCTTCCGGGGTGCCTTCCATAGATTTTGAATTTTTTCCATCTCCTTGTTCCTTGTCGGCTCTTGCAAATTCTCAGCGATTCTAGTGAGCCCATAAGGAGTTCCTTTGCAATTTTTTACAGAGAACATAATATGCAAGGCTGCCAAGCGCATGCTACATTCAGATTACCTTTCTTTCATGATATGCTAAGCCATGTTTCTGAGCGGCAAATCCTCAACAATCCTGCTATATATGGCAATTTTTTCCGGGCCGATTTACTAAAGCCCTTGATACCGTCTGTCCTACAGTCATCAAATACGCCTGCATGCCTGGAGGCCAGCTCCGATTCAAGAATGTACATGTCCAACTACTTTTTCCGGTATCATGCCTTGTGCTTACTTCTGTTGCCGTTTATTCGCAACCCTAAAATGCAGAGATGTATAATTTAACAATAAGCAATAAGCATTTGTATAATTCCAGTTTCACCTTATAGAATACATGATTTTAACTTGTTTTGGAAGTTCCATGGTCCACATATATCTTGTTCCACTTCACGTACTTACCATGCTCTAAGGCCACAACACTTAGATCTGCCCATATAACTTAGATCTGCCCATATAACGTCCATCAGCCATATGTAGACTAGAAAATCCTCTAGTTTATCAATTTTCTTTTTTACATGCCTTTGCAATAACATGCATCCTAGAAAGTCAAAACAAGTTCCAATGTCTAGATAATTCAACTCGGAGAGATTTTACCTTTTACTTGTGAGCCCAATTCGCCCGAGAAGAGAAGGAAAAGGCACTTATCCCATACATATTTAAGCAAAGCTTAAAACTCAAGTCAGGTTCACATTCCAAGGTTCACATTCCAACGTGGGAAAGGGTTATATGAGTCATACCATAAACAGATTATCAGTTACAGTCCCACATGATAAACAGAAGCACATCATAGACTAAACCCATCTTATCATTATATCTGGTGATTTAACCATAATAACCATAACACCAATAAATTCAAGGTTATGGACAATATTCTAAAAAAGCTCCATATTTGTAACTCACAACTGCATTACACTGGTTCCCCATGTTCTTGGGAACTTTGAAAACTAAACTTTATATTGCCTCATGTTACGCATAAAAATCTCGATCATTATAATAAAAAAAGCCTGCCTCCTACCGTAGGTCAGGGTGGGCCAAAATTCATAAATAGATTTAGCAACAAGGAGAGGAGGACCTTGTTGCCAAAGCCCTACCCTACCTATATTGCCTAATTGTACAAGTATTTATTATTCTTTAACGTGCCAATGGCAAGCAAGTGGACCAATAAAGAGAGCAAGCTACATGTTAAGAGTACTAGTATGTACGAATGCCTGCCTACCCTATATATGTTCCAGAAATATAATGTATGCACATTACATTTTGAAAACTTGATCAAAAACTTCTTTATTGTATAGAATGCAAAGAAGCATCTGAGTGAGTATAGATATAAGGAAAAATCTCGAAAAGGATTACCTTCAAAGCTCGCCCAGTATGGTCTGCAATAGCCCAATGGCAATTCATATTCATAAGCCCAATGGCAATTTATTTCATATGAAAGTCTTCTTGAAAAATTATGTCCAATCTCATCATGTACCAAAAGGTCTTGGTGAGGTTGTTGACCCACAACTATTCATATGAAATATGCTTCTCAATAAGTCATCGATAATCCAGCACAGTCTTAATAGAGAAGTCAGGTTCCATAATGTCATTAACATTTAGAACAGTCAAGGGTTGCATAATGTCATTAACATTTAGAACAATCAAGTTGCACGTACCATACTGCAACTAGAACAGGAGTCTCAAGCTACAAGTGCTGAGGTGCATTTCCTTATTCTTGATATATGCCAAGACAGTTTGAACTCCAGAGCTCGGACTGTCCTATCTGCAATACTATATGAGTTGTACAGGTTCACTTATCGATTACTTGCATTAGAATAATCCTTTCCAGCATCCGTCATTCTCCTAATAATCAATATAGTCATCAGTACTTATGAATATTTTAAACAACCACCTGAAAATTGAGTAACCATGACTATGGTCTCTAGTATAACTAGAGAACTGAGTATTGATAAAAAAACCTTAAACCTGTTCAAACAGACTTTCTACCTTTCCAAGACCTTTTGCAAAGACCTTTTTAAGGTACAATTAGCAGCCCTAAGTTTAAAACAGGTGTATTTTAACTTAGGCCATAACATGGTTACAGTTTCAAACTCAAAAGCCGACCTTAATGCCAAAGAAACTTGTTTTTCCAAAATTGTCACATTACAAGAGAAGAGTTCCTGATATTCTAGACGTTGAATCGAATACTTATATCCATTAAACTTACAGCAATATCCAGCAGGCCATATGGATTAAGAATGTAATGCCCTTCAAGAATTCAAAACATTAGATCTCCAAAAAATCCAATAGTACAAAGATATCTCAGCGAAAAACTTCCTTTATCATGTCTTGTAAGCTTATCCAAATTTGAAATAATTTGAACTTAACATACACAAGGAGCAAGAAATCCTGTTACCGCAGCGGGAAACCAGAGGACGCTTAGCCTAAGAAGGGTAAGAGCCTAAGTCACTAGCAGGTGTAAGCTACGGATCTCTTTGGGCTCATCGCCTTCACCTTGCATGTTTGTAAAACAAATGCAGGTAGGTCCAATCATGTAACTAGCATCAGCAAGAGCATACTGTGTTTATAGCCATTATTACCATTTAGGCATAAAGCAATAGAGGAAAAGGGAAAAGGACCTCAAAATGATCAAGTTCCAAACCTGCTCAGTAATTAGAATTTCCATAAAGCCAATGTGTAGTAGTACCGTTAACCATTTCACATCCAGCCCTAGTTCTAGAATTCTAAGTATTTCCTGCAATTAGCCCCAAGCATTTACACTATGGCACTGTTAAAGCTATCTCAACGTGAAGTTAATGTCTGCAAGACTCTAAATCACTATAAACCTGTTTTATTAATACCAACAAACAAACTGATATATATCAGAGTGATATTTTAATAAAACGCACAATGGTTCCTGGTGCAAAGATAACATCAATAATCATTTTAATTTAAACAAACTGCAGCCATCATAAAAAGTGCAGCAAGCTAAAGCAACATGCAGCAAGCCCCAAGGCAACAGGGAAAAGATGTGCATGCATGCCTTCTTAAAAATTGAAGCTACACGGTTTCAAATTAGTCACCAAGATAATGTAAATGGCCGTGAATATTAGATCCATACATAACTTAGAGCGGGGATAAAGATATCGAACTGAAAATGCCCTAAGATCTAAGTTAAGATAATAATCAAAACGTCATGGGTGGATGTAAAGCACCACATCTCGCTAATAGTCCCGATTAAGGATATCCAACTCGTGGTCAAATTATATATCCTATCATAAACTAGAGAGTTAAATACTATATTATCCGGGCCATTTGCTTACACTAGGCTAGCATATCTTATGTACAATAGCTCACGATAGAAATGGAAATTTCACTATAATTTAAAGTTAGCATCTTGCAATCTCGCATCACCTTAAACAAATGCAAATCCCGGTTCTAGAACCAAGCTATATCCTACACAAGTGTAATATCCCATAATATGCAGCCATTTTCGCTTAATATCTTTA
This sequence comes from Isoetes taiwanensis, assembly GCA_021234155.1. Classification (NCBI taxonomy): domain Eukaryota; kingdom Viridiplantae; phylum Streptophyta; class Lycopodiopsida; order Isoetales; family Isoetaceae; genus Isoetes; species Isoetes taiwanensis. Next base: position 1,481,173 of record JAJEKV010000087.1, read on the forward strand.
ACATAGAATTGATTATGCATCCAACCTGAATTGTAGATGTCGGATTATCTTTAGTTTGAGCAGTTGGTGGAATCGCACACCTGATGGGTACGAATTTGAGTGCTAGTGCCATGTGCAAATGCCATTGTAGCCGTGGTAGAGGGCGCCCGGTGCCTTCCATAGATTTTGAATTTTTCCATCTCCTTGTTCCTTTGTCGGCTCTTGCAAATTCTCAACGATTCTAGTGAGCCCATAAGGAGTTCCTTTGCAATTTTTACGAGAGAACATAATATGCAAGGCTGCTGCCGCATGCTACATTCAGATTACCTTTCTTTCATGATATGCTAAGCCATGTTTCTGGGCGGCAAATCCTCAACAATCCTGCTATATATGGCAATTTTTTCCGGGCCGATTTACTAAAGCCCTTGATACCGTCTGTCCTACAATCATCAAATACGCCTGCATGCCTGGAGGCCAGCTCCGATTCAAGAATTTACATGTCCAACTACTTTTTCCGGTATCATGCCTTGTGCTTACTTCTGTCGCGTTTATGCGCAACCCTAAAATGCAGAGATGTATAATTTAACAATAAGCAATAAGCATTTGTATAATTCCAGTTTCACCTTATAGAATACATGATTTTAACTTGTTTTGGAAGTTCCATGGTCCACATATATCTTGTTCCACTTCACGTACTTACCATGCTCTAAGGCCACAACACTTAGATCTGCCCATATAACTTAGATCTGCCCATATAACATCCATCAGCCATATGTAGACTAGAAAATCCTCTAGTTTATCAATTTTCTTTTTTACATGCCTTTGCAATAACATGCATCCTAGAAAGTCAAAACAAGTTCCAATGTCTAGATAATTCAACTTCGAGAGATTTTACCTTTACTTGTGAGCCCAATTCTGGCCTGAGAAGAGAAGGAAAAGGCACTTATCCCATACATATTTAAGCAAAGCTTAAAACTCAAGTCAGGTTCACATTCCAAGGTTCACATTCCAACGTGGGAAAGGGTTATATGAGTCATACCATAAACAGATTATCAGTTACAGTCCCACATGATAAACAGAAGCACATCATAGACTAAACCCATCTTATCATTATATCTGGTGATTTAACCATAATAACCATAACACCAATAAATTCAAGGTTATGGACAATATTCTAAAAGCTCCATATTTGTAACTCACAACTGCATTACACTGGTTCCCCATGTTCTTGGGAGCTTTGAAAACTAAACTTTATATTGCCTCATGTTACGATAAAAATCTCGATCATTATAATTAAAAAAAAAAAAAAAAAAAAAAAAAAAAAAAAAAAAAAAAATAAAAAAGCATAAACGCCGCTCAACGACGCTTTTTGTCGCCGCTTAACGACGCCACGACGCCGCTTAACGACACTGCGGATTTTAAATCGAAAACAATGGCAATCCCCGCTTATTTTCGAGCAAGCAAAGCTTATGGAGGAGCATTTTTTGAGGCGACAAGCGCGGATCTACTTTGGGGTCTATTCTAAGTGTAAGACAAGCTTCATAAGGTATGTTTTGGATCAACCAACCTTCGCTTTTTGAATCTAAACTTGTTTTTGGGTAGATTTAGGGCTTTTTGTATTTGTTGTTTGTTCTTCCTTCAACCTTCATTCTTCTTCTTCCATTCTTGCATCCTTCTTCCATACATATTCTTCCATTCCCTTTGTCATCTTCTTCTTCGATTCTTCCTCCTCTTATACTACTTCTTCCTCCTCTTATTCAAATTCTTACTCTTAATCCCTCCTCTTGCGCTTCATCTTCTTCAGTATTCTTCCTCCCATTTTCGGGTTCCTCCTCTTCTTCTTAGCCTTTTCTTCTTCGGAATTCTTCCATTCTTTCTTCTAATTTTTTTCCCATCTAAGAAGACGCGTTAAAAGGCAGACCCTTCTTCTTTCCAAAATTTTTCCTTATTAGTTGTTTTATACTATTTCTTTTTCTAATCATTGAATTTTTTTTGTTTTGCATGTACACTCCTAGCAAAATGTGTTGTTCTTGCAAAACAAGTTGGCACCTCTTCCGTGTAAGGATTTAATTTTTTCAATACGCTTAATAAAATACTAATGCTTTATTTAGGTTAAATTGTTATCCAAGAAGGGACGCCATTGAAACCACCCTCCCCATTGATTTTCCATATTTTTGTTTCCTTTAAGTTGTTTATTTATACTAATATTTTACTAATCATTGAATTTATTGTTTTGCATGTACACTCCTAGCAAATGCGCTGTTTGTGCAAAAACAACTTTACACCTTGTAAATGTGTAAGCATTTAATTTTCAATATGCTTAATGTATTGATTAATGTATTTAGCTTAATTTATTGATTAATGTATTTAGCTAAAAAATTGGGGCTTCATTTATTTTTGTATTTTTTAATATATTTGGTTTACATCATTTAATGACGTTAAAATCTTATATTTCTTTTTATTGGTTAAATTCATTTTATAGGCTTTAAATTAAATGTATTAACTTCATTCATAATAAATGTGTTATTATTATTTTTTTCAATTTATAAAACCCCAAATCAGTTATGTGACTACCATACTTGATATTTCCGGATCGAAATACCAAGTTCCGCCTTTGGCGACCCTAGAAAAATTGCCGTGAAACAATTTCCTAGGCGGTGATAGGGACCGGACTTAATTACTTTGTAACAATAGTACATCGATTCCAAAGAAACTTTTATTTCGAAAATAATACACTCGCATTATTTCAAATGCATAAAACATATTATACATGAATAATATAAGATAAAAATATCAGAATAATACCTTATGACAAACAATCAAAGTAATTAATACACTGTATGTTCTCCCAATGGAAATATCTTACTTGAAATCAAGTTTAATGAACCATCTGCTTAGAACGCGATATAAACATCAAAGCATGGAGCAAGAAACCCCGGGTTACCCGCAGAGAACCTAAAGGACGCTTAGCCTTAATCGTGGTAAAAGCCTAAGCTACTAATGTGTAAAGCAAGAGGTTTCTTGGGTATTCCCCTTCACCATGACTTTAATGGTATTGGTCTCACTATGTAGTCATCGAGAATACCTCAGATTTGCATGACTAATGTGCAAAAGACAATAGCAAACAAATATAATTACCTGTGACTCTTGAATATGGGTGACATCATGTGTTCATAAATGTTTATTAGATACTCACGTGAGAGTCCTCCCTTACCTTGGAGTCCTCTCTAAAATCTTCTGCTCACAAACACCCTTAAACAATAAGCTAGCCACTGTGATAATATATTTTAAAGCAAGACCCTACCACTGTGCACATGAATCAGCGAACACTTCTTCATTATGTACAGCCACGTTTTTTATTGGATCAGTCCCATTCTTATTTTCCATCCAAACCTAGTCAATCTATAGTATTATAACCCCAAATAATGGCAATCAGCTTGTGCCAACATACATTTCAATCAAATCACTATTATTTCCATCTTGCATACATAGTGAGCCATTAAGATTAATAGATCTGTCCGGGTACCTCATTGAATAGTGCATATACTCATCACCACAACTAAATAATGACAGTATTATATGCTTAGTTTCTGCCCAACTATTCCTTCTAAAAGTCTTACTAGAAATCTGCATATCATGCATACATTAATAATATCATGAACATGGTATATAATAGTCTTATTCTGTGTGAAATAGATTTAATAATGTTTCAAATCAATCAGCAAATCCAGCTAAATAATAAGGAAGAACATTCATCCATTAGATTAGTCATTCAACTACTTGTTATTAATTTCACTTTGAACATGTTCTTAATAGCATATGTGAGATTACATGGTTAGCATTAAACTTTGAATAGCTTTAGCTCCGTGAGGGAAATCCCGTGGTGTCGCTTTGTGCCTTGTTGCTAATTTCTCGTCCTTGGAGTTGGCATCTTGTTGGCTAAGGATTCGTTACCAGCTTTGCTCTTGGGGACGGCTTCAACTACCTCACCTATCTTCTTGATCCCTTCACCATCTTTTGCATTGATACACTCATTCAAATTGGCTTTGTTGGGCACATCTATAGCTCCCCCTTGCTTTGTTGCGGGTTAGCAGCCCTACTTAAATAAATCAGATCTTTTTCCTCTTGGGAGCTAGGGACTGGCATCCATCTCAAGCTTTCTTCGGTAGACATGTTAAGATCCCCTTTCTTCCCCCCATGCTCAAGGGCAAGATATCTGTGGTTCATTTGAGGAAGACGGACTCAAAGAATGCATTCATCAATCTCGCTATTATATAGACCTGATCACGGCCCTTAGTAATGGTAACCGCGACACTAGTCGCGGTCCTTGTTCAAATCCGATTATCTCTCAGATATCAACAAATGCAAATACCGCCTATATTTTCTCGAAATTGGTCTTGGCCAGGAAGTGTCCTTTGTTCTCCATCCATTACGATGTCGGGCAAATTGAACCCTAAAAATATGAGAATCGTAGATTATCATTTTTACATGTTAGGGTGAGATTCGACTAGGACTTTAAAATGTTTAATTTTAATTAATTGCCCAATATAATTTTGCCATGTCAAAAAGTCGTTGTTGTGATTTATTCCACTTGAGTGGAAGTTAATTAAAATACTTATGTGGCGCTACATGAGTTTTTAAAGGATGTACCTTAATATTACCGGCCCTAAAAAATAATATATGTGTCCCTTTGCTCAAATATTGCCACGCGGATCTCTATTTTGTTTTTTTGTTCTATTTTTCTTTCTTGATCCTTTAATGTGTCCTACGTGGATTTTTTATGTTTCATATGTGGAATCACCCCGTAGAAATTGCTACTTAAATTAAGGAACTTTAATGCCACGTCATTAAAGAACGTTCACCGTAATGGAATCTCACCCTTAATATAAGACATACATTTTTCAGTAAGTACTTCTTTAAGTGTTAGCTAAGGTTAACTTGCTCCAACACGTCACATATTTTAACTTAGGTATTAGGCTATGCCATACTTATTGTAGAACTAGTCTCCATTCCCTAGAGTAAACCATTTACTTCCTATTTCAGTATATTGTAACACTTACTGCATCATATTTGTGTATATATTATTTTCATGCCAGAGCACATTTCTTCAGGTGAGTATGTCTTTAAAGACAGTACTAGCAAAGGTCTGTTGTGCCACCATTGTCGCTTGTTTTAACCTTGGCATTATGCTCTCCTTTGTGCTATACATATTGTGAAACAGGTCCCCATTGCACAGTGTAAACCTTGTCCACCTATGCTCAATATGCTGTACCCTTTACTGCAATATGCATGTGTATAGACTTATGTATCATCCGCTAACATGTCAAAGCACATTATCCGGGCCATCTTAATAAAAAAAAAATTTATTTAAGTTAGCAACGCCGTTAAACGACGTTGTTTAAGTGGTCGCCATCGGCCAAGAACGGCGCCGGGTAACGCCGCTTGCCACCCGCCACGCATGTTACGGTATCGCGACGCCGTTTAAACGACCGCCAAACACGCGGGCTGCCACGCCGCACCCGCCGGCCGACGCCATGTCGGGTCGTACCGCTGGCGCAGCCACGCGGTAACGCGGGCGCCGCTGAACGACGCCGTCGCCGCTTTAAGACGCCCGCGTTGGTTGCGACGCATATAGCGCACGCGATAAAGGTCGCTTTATCGACGCCCGACGCCGAATAGATCGTCGTTTATCGACGCTTTGACGTCGATCATCGACGCCTAAACGACGCCTGGACGCCGAATAAGACGCCGTGAATGCGGCTTTAATTTTGTAGTGATTGCAAGTTTAGTGACTCCCTCATGAAGGATTGGCTAGGCCTTTTAAAGAATCCCCGCCAGAAGGCCATCAAAGCCTGTGGGTTTTGCCATTCTCCATGCCCATAATTAATTGTTTGAGTTCACACTGCGGAAAGGGGAGGAAATCAAGTCATTTTGATCCCCGCTAACTCTCGCCTCAATATTAATAAATCTATCCATCTCAGCTTCTGTGCAATCAGTGTTGGTACCCATAATATTGGTAAAATGGTTTACAACTGCCCTTTTAAGATCATTGTCTCCAGAGATGATTGAATCATCAATTTTGATTTCATGAATCTGATTTCTCTTTATTCTGGTTTTAGTTTTGATGAAAAAATATTTGGAATTACACCTCTCATCCTCTTTTAGCTCCTTGATCTTAGCCTTTAATTTCCATCCCTTGGCAATGTCAAGCTCTGCCTTTTCAATCTGAATTTTAATTTCATCCTGCTGATCAGTGGGAGTGGTGCTCAGTCTATCTCTAAGGGTAGCTAAGGTGGCCTGCTTTTGGTAATGGATTTCTTTACCCCAAACTTTAAGCCAACATTTAATGTGTTTGGCTAGGTTAATCCACCACCACATCCAGCCACTTTCTCCCACAGGCTTGGGATGGCAATTGTAAATATTCTCTAAATTGGCTAGGAAATCATCATGATCAAGAAGGCTGACATTCATCTTAAAGAAAGATTTTCTGGTCTTTTGAATGCCAATACTACTTATATTAATCAGCTGAGGGTAGTGGTCAGAAAGGGTATAGCCAGTGAGATTATCAACCCTGCTACTCTTAGTCCACAGGTCTTCACTAAGATAAAATCTGTCATGCAAGCAACATATAGGGTTAACTCTGTGATCTGACCAGCTGAACGAGTTGGGTTTAATTGTAGCCAGCTTAAGGTTATGGGTGGAGAGCAGGTTAGCCCAAGCACACATCTCGTGAGGCAAAAGGGGCTTAAAATTTCTATTTTTCATGCAGCTATCAGTCACCATATTGAAATCACCACCTAACAACAGATCATCTACATCTAAATTAGCTAAGCTAGAGTTAATTTTATTCCAGATTTCAATCCTATCAGAGGGATTGTGGAGAGAGTAGACATTAACCAAAGCAATCTTACCCGTTCCAATCTTGCCAATCAAGATCTGCCATCTACCATTATTATCATGAATCATATGATCGACTTGAAGATCAATTTTCTGGTTCCAAGCAATTGCTATACCCCAGTAAGAATCAAGTAGCGTTTAAACCAATTCTCAAAATTTGGGGGAAGAGCCCTTGATATGATGATCTTATGGTTGGGATCATGAATTTTATGCTCTTGGATGAAAAGAATGTCAGGGTTGAGGGAGGAAAGACAGACTTTTAACCGCTCCCTTTTAATGGGATTGTTGATACCCTGGGGATTCCAGGTGATAATCCTTAAAGATGTATACATTAAAAAAATTGAGAAAGATTTTTGTCCATTCTGGACCTATTGGCTGAATTTCTGGGGCTAACTCTGATTGGTCCAGCATAAGATTTCTTCCTACCCCTGCCCCTCTTCTTAGTAATTTGCTTCCAGCTTTCGTCATCACAAGAGATCAAGAAATCATCCTCTGAGTTGTAGGTAACTGATTCAACATCAGAAACATCATATTGATGGTCCTCTTTGATCGGGAAGGAGAGGGTCATGATGCCGTGATCTCATTTTGCAACAATATCTCAATGGTCGCTTTTTCTCAAAAGATATGGGACGCAGCTATCTTTGGCCCAAGTGAAAACGGGTCATTATATGCACACATAAATCCCACCTTGGCACTGTGGCCCCAAGCTTATTTGCTTGCTTCATTGTCCGTGAACAAGTTTGTAGCTATTGCATCAATTCGCATTGTGGTCCCATAGGTCTCGGATTGAAACAGTAGATGGGCCGCAAAGAATTGCCGCCAGAAGAGAGACTATGTGCCTGTAGGTTATTGAAGATGAAAGCCATACTTTCCCCGAGTTGCCCCGCTTTTGAGATAGTCCGGAATCATTTTTTGACCTTAGCATTCCATTTCACGCCCACAACTTCTCGTGAGCACCATCTGCATGATTTGGCATTATACATACTTTGAGGTTCTAGATAAACGTGCCACCATCATCGAGCCCCGGTGAGTCATTATCTCCGATTGTCTAGTATCATCAACACTGCAAAGGTTTTTCCCTTGAAAACCTTTCGAGGCAGGGGTTTTTTAATCCTAGTAGTAATGATTATACTAGCCCATTGTATGGGTCCCATGATCTATTGGTCTCCGTGGACGTTAAAAAATCTATTCTATTCTATTCTATTCTATTCTATTCTTAGGTGACAAGCATGCCACGTATATTGCTAACATGGCTTTCCTATAAAACCATAGTCATGCTTTATAGTTCTTCATCCAATTTACTCATAGCCCAGCTATATCGTGTATCTCTTTCATTTTAGCATATATGCATATAGAGTTTCTTCAACATTCATAATACATCAAGAAATCCACATCAAGCAGAGCAACAAAACCTGGTGGTCATGGCAAATGCCCAAATTGAATCCACATATTGTCACCTATTTGGTATCAAGATGCATGCAAGTCTGAAACAAACTTTTCAAATAGTCGGGTACTTCTTGAAAGCACCTGTTCTTCATATTACAAAGTGCTTTGCATCATTGAATATACAGTAGATTAAACCTTGATGCAGAGGTTTCCAGGGTTGAGAATGTATTGTATTTTCCCAGGTACCAACATAGACTTGAACTTTGGAGGCAAACTGGTGCCATGTGCATAATATTCAAATCAGTTAGTCCTAGTCAGCACGAGTACCATTTAATGATGAGCTAGAAGATTAATTAAAATGCACCTTAATAAGAAGGTACTCGCCTAGGTTTCTAGAGGTTCCTTCAACATGGTAAATAAAAAAATTGCACCACCACATTAGGAAGACGAGCATGCAATAGAACAAAGCAAAATCCTGCATAAGAAGGCAACCAAGCAAAGAAGACCGTAAAAACTTCACCGTGGCATCATCACATTGTCTTTCTTACCGTGGCACACATAATACAGAAAATGGATAATTTCAAGCTGCTGCAAACATCCTGTCCTTCCATATATATTTAGAATATACTACCAAGTATTTAGATATTGATGTTCTAAATAGTTCAAATGTTGCATCCCAATTACCACGATCTTGGTAGAGAATGGACATGTGTTGCTTATTCCCTTATCAAATTGGAAAATGTTAGTATACCCATGAATCATGTTTGTGTCTCCTCGCAAATACTGCTATTTGCAAATTGTAACCTATGCACCATCTTTTGATGCCTAAGAAAATTGCAATGTTTCTTAAATATCCTCTATCTTCGTTTAAAACAATTTGAAATGGCAAGGAAAATGTTTTATTTCTCCTATATTTGTTGTAAGCCTAGTAGCAAAACAAACTAATTTAGTGACCTTCATATTGAAATGAACAAACTTGAAGTTGTTGATCGCAGCTTATGCTATATGAGCAAAAACATCTATGGCACAAAGTCATGAATATGCCAACTGAGTAGAAACATCTATTCACAAAGTTCGATAATAGAATTAAATGAATTGAATTGGCTTTTACTGATCATGGAGACTAGATGGACCATAGAACCCCAACAAACAAACAACCCACCTATTATTGTCCAGGATTAATCGAGGTGAAAACCTTAGCAACAATAAGGGATCCTTTAAAATAAAAGCAAACAACAATATACTTGTGGGGACATGCATATCAATATGGTATCTTGTGCTCAACCAATAAACTCAAGAAGGTGAAAGTACTTAATGTAAATATTATTCAAAGTTGCCCCTATGAAATATTAGACTTGACTTCAAAGACATTGACATGTCACCACATAAAGCAATGTTAGTCAATGCTGGTGTTTGTGGCTTAAAAAATGCTACTATTTTATTGGCTTCTCGAGATTATGTTCCTCTGATAATATCATTTTCCTTACACAAGAAAGAAAATGATCCATGTTCTGGCATGAGCAGGTTGCCGATGGGAGCGGAGTTGATTAGGTCGCAGCGAGGCGCTATGTGAGGCACCGGCTCGCCGCCTTTGTGCGATTCTCCCTCGAGCATCGGATTTGACGATTTTTGGTGCGCTGGAAAGTTCTGGACTGTAAGCCTTTTCCATCGCTGTATGGCATCAGGCAGCCCAACATTTGGGATTTGGGGTTTTTGGCCTCTATGGTTAACCCTAGTATGTCTTCCTCAATTGTTATTTCTTCTGTCAATTCTGCTTCCATGGCACTAGGATATCCTTCTATTGCTTTCTCTTCTATTTCTGCCTCCCCTATGCAATCATGTGCTTCTATAATTCATCCTTCCTGCTTGCTAACTCATGTCTCAATCCTCTTGCTTTTGAACATCATCCACCGCTAGTGCATCCACTAATTTTGCAATAATTCCTCAATGTTTCCTCGTCTGCTTGAATGTGGGTCCTTGTTCTCTCAGACATCCCAGCCCCCTCGCTTCCCATTTTCCATCTACCTTTATTGATTTTTGCCTCTACTCCTTCTTCTTCTCATGGATCTTCTTTGGACCTCTAGTGATACAATTGCTCGTGTGTCATGTGCATGCTTTAGTGATTGGATAAAGCGTGATATGACATCTGGTATACGCTCTGCTCGTGTTATGGCTGCTATGAATATTATGATGGAGAATAACAAGAAGGAAGTGTCTGCATATCTGAAGGAGTTACAAGTTGTGGAAGGTAAGATGGACATTCAACTCCCTTCAGAGAGTGTCTTTTACAAGATCTAATGAGTGCGCTTAACGCCATAGGGGGCTTCCTCAGAGTTGAAATTGATCACGGATACATGTATAGTGTATTCAGAATCTTGTCTCTCATGTTGTTGTGTGTCACTTTACTGGTCAGTTTGTCGATCTTAGAAGGATGGGCTTTTGGTTAAAGCAGCATCTACAGAGATTGGGCTTACCCCAACATGAGTCTCTGAAAGTCCTTGATAAGCAAAACAATTATTTACTGATCATGTTTGGGTCTCCCATAGCGGTTGATAAGCTGGTGGAGCCGGGGGTAGATCCTTTATGGGGGCACTATCTTTTGTATCAGGTATATACACTCATGGCTTTTTGCCTAGCAAGACTAGTGCACTTCAGATGCCATGCTAGTTTGCCTTGGAAGATTTTCCTATTGAGTTGCAAGTTTCAGAGTTCATGATGGCTATTGCTAGTGGCTTGGGCCTCCATCTTGCTCATTCTATTATGAATGGGCCTCGTATTTGTGTCTTTCTTCCAGCTGATGCATCTCTCCCAAAATCTGTTGTGGTCAATGGTCCACTATTCTTCAAATATGGTTTGTCGTTACTTAATGGTCCTGAGCTTGCAGACATGTTTCCTGCTGCAGAGGCATTCTCTAGTTTTCAAGATTAGAATAACACTTTGCTCCTCGCAAAGATCTCGCGACCCCATGGCCAAATATTCCATCTTCCTTGATTGATCCCTCCAGCCTTGGCAACTTTGGGTTCTAGCCACCGCCTCCCGTGGTCTATTCTGCCGCCTTCCTCCCTCCCTCTCCTCCTCCTCCTTTGCGTCCCAAGCTGCTCTTTCTGATGAGCAATGTGAGAGGCTTGCAGTCATTGCTCGCAAACAGGAATGACTGGAAGCATCTCGAGGTGAGTGGTCCATCCCTCATATGAAGAGAGTTGCCCGTCGGAGAAACACTATTGTACCACGATCTCTTCCCGTTGGGTGTGCTATTCCAATTGAACCAAGTGGCTACCATTGTTACAACTCTTCCCGTCATCATCCGGATCGACTCCGGGCCGATCGTGGAAGTATCATCCGCTAATAGTGACTCCATGGATTTCGACACCGCCACCAGACCCCCTACATTATTTATGAAGCCGGGTTTCGAATGTTCGGGTGTTGCTTCTTCCCCAACTAAAAGGAGCAGACTTTCCATGGCTCTTTGCTAGGTTGAATTCAGATTTCTATTGTTCACGATACGAGAGCACAAGTGCAAAAAGGAGGATGTACAAAAGGTAGCTTCTGTGGTAGATAGGCAATATAACATCTTGGTAGCTGCAGCAGATTCGGCGAAAAGCTGGGGTCCTTACAAAGATGGAGACATGAGAGAGCAAATACATTCACTCATGCCGACAGACTACAGGGTGTCTATTGTACCATCGATGGCCAGCAGGAAAATCGATTTTGGCTAGCATTAGACAGATGGAAGCTGAAAGCAAGTTCATCACGCCGAAGTTAAAGCTGTGCTTGCAATGGTTCAAAGAGGGGATCGCCGTGATAGGCTTCTTTTTAGAGCTGAAAAATTCGAGACAAGCTTCTCGCGATGGTGTCTCTAAGTTCAAGAAAGGCCTCTCACCTTTGATCCCGAAAGCAACTTAAGTTCTTTTGCATGGCCACTTTTTTCTTCCTTTTTTTTGCTTCCGCCTTCCCTTCCAATCGATTTTCGTGAGGCATTACCGGCAAAAGATACATCCTATTATATCCGAGGAGCAAAGATCTACTCTAGAAGTAGAGATTATGGTGAATGACTTAGCAGATGCTACCTTCCTTTGAAGAAAGGAAAGTGTCCCGAATTGATGGTATTTGTATAGAGTTCTTTCATGAGTTATGGATTGGGTTGGCGGCGATGTGTAATGACGCTGCTTCTCAGATTTCAAGAAGCAAAGGCGCCTAGACAAAATTTTAACTCGAGCTGCATTTCTTTTATTCCCAAGTGTAAGGAACCTCATCAATTTCGACCGGGCGCCTATCACCTTGCTATCTTCCGTGGTACAAGATTTTTGCCAAAGCTTATGCACAAAAGCATGGGGATATTCTTGTTGATTCCATATTCGGGCCGTGGTTTCGCCATCACCGATGCATACTAAACAATGTAGTTGTTGCCTATGAAGGTATTTATCGGGCTCGATTTCAAGGCATGTATATTTGAACTGACTTTGCAAAAGCCGCATGATAGTATCGACCTGGCCTTTTAGAGAAATGTCTCTTTACGCTTTGGTTTTGTGCACAATTCAAATACCTACCATCATGAGGCTTCATTATTCCGCCATTTCTATTCTCTTCCAAGGGGAACCCCTCAAGATTCTTTTCGTGGGTCGCGGGCATCCGCCGCCCATTAGCCCATTAGCTCCATTGTTATTTACGCTTGTGGCGTAGGTCCTTGCCTGTGGCTTCCTATAAACAATGGGTCACAGAGAGATCTCAGAATCAATATACCGGATGACACTTTCTTTTTTTCCGAGGGCGATGAGCAAAACTGCAAGAACGCCGCTTTCCTTTGTTGGATTCTTTTTCCCTAGCATCCTGGTATTTTTGTGGGTTGGCGTATGCACAAAGGCTATGGGCATTGACTCTCCGGGGCCCACCATGTGTAACTCCCTTCCATCCATGGAAGATCCTTCCCCATGGTAAAGCAACCAAACTTCTTGGTATCCTTGTAGGTGTTCATATATCTCATCAGAGATGCTTGGGAGGCAGTGATTAAGGGCTTGAAAGGCACCTTTTCTCGATAGTTTACAGCCTAAGCTTTCCATGGCGATAGTAATCGCTGTGGCTAAGTCGGGCTTTTAAGTAGCATCCATGTATATATGGCTTCGCTCATGTTGGCTCCAAAGTTTAAAGTATCCGCTTTATGGTGGCAAGTCATTTATCGTTAAGTTCACGCTGCTAATATTATGGGGCACGATTTCATCCAGAGACCGTGACTTTGTCCCTTATGTGCACAGAGGGACTGAGACAATTGAGCATTGCTTCACCGTGGTAGACAGACGCGCCGTGCATGAAATAGGATTGTGGCTTCAAAGGGCATTTCATTTGGCTTCTGCATGGATCATTTAGTCCATTTGGAAAAGAAGGAATCTTCTCATATTCAAAGGTCTTGCTTGTTCAAAGGCACAAATCCATTTAAGTGGGGTGGTTTTGCTCTGGTGGACATTCTCTCCACTGAGTTTTTAGTCCCCATTGTACTTTGTAACTTTCTCTGGATAATAAAGGCTCAAGTCCTTCCAAAAAAAAAATAAAAAATGATCCATGCTCTTCATGAAATTATCTATGATCCATATCCTAGTACGCCTCTCCAATCTCCATTTTATGTAAATCTTCCTCATATGCCTATCCTATCTTTATCAAATAACCACCCACTGCACCACCCAACCCTTTCCCCAACCCTACTGCTAGTTATTTATTGGTGTTATGGTAACAATGGAGAACTGGTGCATGGTCCAAATTTATAGCATGTGGCAAGGACCCATGGAAAACCTTGAGATGTTTATTTTCCCAAACATCATCTAATCTTAATGACTTATTTTGCTTTGAATGGACTGGGAGGCACATATACAACCATTACTTAGATCAAGATAGGATCATAAATGTGATGCTTATAGTAGGGATGTTCATAAACTTGACATGTTCTTTTCAATGTACAATCTTGTAAACCCCAAAAAAAGAAATGGAGAAATTGTCTTGTTATTGTCAAATTTTTGCCATTGTCAAGTGATATTAGTCGAGATACGAGATGTTATTGATGAGGGTTTGAGGTCTTTGATAAAAGCATCCTTGCACTTTGGGATTCCTAAAGCCACATTTAGGAATTGGGTTAATGGGATATGCGTCGAGAAGTTCGAAGCAACCCAAGGCATTTGAAGAGGCAAAACTTGTGAATTGGTGTATGCAAATGTGTGATGAGGGTTGAGGGAGAGTATAGGTGAGATGTCTATGAACAGGTGCAAAGGAATGTTGTGAAATTGATTGCTGTGCTTGTTTTGCCACGTCATCGTATCTTTAGCTAAGACCAGGAAACGACAAAACTTTCCAATTTCTTTCAAGTTTTTCGCTTTTTGTTTATTGGTGTTGAGAACAGACCGATGGTCCAAATATATAGCATGGTCGAATGTCAAGGACCCATGAAAAACCTTGGGTGTATATTTTCCCAAGCCATCAAAAATCTTCAACGATTCCTTTTCTTTGATCTACATAGGATCATAAACATAAACGTACAATCTGGTACTCTTTTTCTGAATGGAGAAATCGTCTTCAGAAACCTTGCTTTTGGGCGCAGGAATAAAGGAGATGAAGTGCAAAAATGTCGCCCTTGCCGCACAGTAAGCTCTGCTCCACAGTTCTATAAATCAGCCTACAAGGAAAACCACTGAGGGGATCAAATATCCCACAGGAATATCTAGCAGAAGAAGACAACGGAGTATGATAAAAGAAAAGGAGAGGGCACATTGCACCATACTTACCTGGGCGGGGTTTATCGGTGATCAGAAAGGCCGATGGCCTAAGATGGTTTGCGCCATTGCACCAGGGCGTGGATTGTCTTAGCATCTCCTCAAGGGGAGAGTGCACGTCATAATTTGTGGTAGTGGGGGCTCGCGTTCGCGCGGCCCCCTTCTATTGAATCAACCAGTATTTCATATTTGTGTTATTGAAGCTTTTACTTTGTTTTACAGTTGAAGCTGGTCTAAGCTCTGGTGTCAAGTTGAAGCTGGTTTAAGTTCTGGTGTCAAATTTTAACAGATAAGTAAATTAAACTTTGAAGTCTTCTCTGAGAAAGAACATAGTTTTGAAGTCTCCTGAGGTGTGTTCATTGTGACAAGCATCCAAAGTATAAAGGAGTTGGGAGTATAAAGGAAGTTTAGTTAAATTTAAGATCTTCTGAAGATCGTTTGTATGTGTTACTTCCATCTTAGAAATAGATGGCTACCTCCTCCTTGCTGCATAGCTTTTACAGGAATACCTACATTATACTTCTTTAATATTACGTGGTAGGGAAGTTTGGTTAAATTTAAAAATCTTCTGAAGACCGTATGCTCGCATGTGTTATCTTTCCCGTCTCAGCTAAGCAGTTTTACCACTTCTTTGATATTACCTGGTGATTGCAACTGCATGACGATGCATTTTGGTATGAATTTTCAGAATTAAGATTGTTCAGATCATTGACAAAGAAGGAAGCAAAAGACAGCAATGCTCTTGATATAAAGTTTCAGAGGCAGAAAAGCTACAAACATTAGAGGTGAGAATTCCCGATTGTAATGACTGGAAAATGTTATGGATGCTGGGATTAGAAGTGTCTCGTGCAATGCAAATGTGTGAGACATTTTTAGTTGTTCGTTTGAACTCTTCATTGTATGGTAATATAATGCTGAAAACCCACGTTTGAAGGTACAGTTTTTATGTTTGACTTAACTTTTAGACGAGTTGCCTATCAAGAACTCATCTTATAATTTTAATCGTTGTGCAGAATGGTCATGAGATGCCACCTGAAAATGGGGTATCTGTTCAAAAGTGTTAATGACAAGCTGGTGTCAAAGAATGCTAACTTGGCATCCATGATATATTACATCAGCCATTGATCATTTCCACCGTGCATATTAACATGCAGTTGCGGTAGTGGTTCTTTGAGAGTTGGCATTAGAAAGGTGCTGTAATTTTTAAGAGAGGGAAGACAAATCATTGTGGAGATAGAGTTCCATGTTCTAACTAGCACCAAGACTATCGAAGCAGAAAGATGCCTGAGATTCGTACAGTTCCCTGTACATTAGTACGCCCCTTGTTATGGAGGAACAAATGCCAACGTCAGTTTGTGTTAGAGGTGCTTTGCCAACGTCAGTTTGTCTTATGGAGGAGAAAATGCCAGCCAATGTGTGTTAAGAGTCAGGTCCTGTGTACCCATGCAGGATATGTTGGTATGCCTGCTTGACAACCAGAATTAGGCACTATGATTCCACAACCAAAAACCATTCAAGTCTTTGGTTATTCAAAAATGAAGGCCAAGATACCTAACTTATCAACAGAGTTTCATTTCAAGCAAGTGAGGTTGGTTGTGAACATACTGAGGATCTTATTGTCCCACATTTTGAGGAAAACATTCTTCTGCGAAGAAATAATCTCATTTGGTAAAGCTATCTGCCTTTCCAAAATTATAGAGCAGATATGAATTTGCATTTCAATATTCAGCAACTTAAAACAACGATGACAGCTTGGATTTCCTATTTCAAAAATAGTCACATATCATCTCAATGAAAAGATCTTTGGATCTGAACATTCAGTTTGCCATCTACCTCAACCAAAATCCAGTAAAATTTTGTAAGCAAGTTCTCCAGTTCATTGAAGATGAAAAATCACAAGACAATGTATGTCAATAAAGAACATGTCAAGATTTATAAATGTTCTATCTTGGGGATATCCAAGTTCATGATTTCGTCTAGATCTAACAACATGGTTGTGGCATACAGCCTTAGATGTGCATCCCAATCCGCTCAAAGGAACCTGAACATTGGCATACCTCGTGATCGAAGGAGGTCATTGCTCATTTTCCTTCTTTCAGCGTGACCTAAAAAGAAAGGCAATGGCACTTTACACGCCATTTGCCATCAAACGATTTGCCCTTGAAGATCATTTATTCGCTAGCTTTGTAGTGTAACTCAAGAATCCGCATCATCTCCGACATTTCCAGCGTTATCTGTCTGCAACTATTTGATCCAAGGCACGGGAACTGGACGACATGCATAACTGGAAATAAAGGCAATCTCTCCCCTTATAACCTTTGCACGGTTAACATTTTCTGCTAACGGCAATGTTTTACCTCTAGATTATGCAACGACAATGTTTTACAGGTTTGAAATTGTACAGGCTCATGAACCTAGCAGCAGGAAGCCCTGCTAGAGTCACCTTCATTAGCATCTTGAATGCGTTTGATGGACCTGAATTTCGAGCAGAAGGAAAATGCATCCGTGCCCATATTATTGATTATGAGCTTCAAATGGACCTTTTGATTGTTAATTCTGTTATAAGCATGTATGGAAAGTGCAATAAGCATAGAGTATGCCTGGAGGCTATTTGATAATCTCCCATATAGAGACATTGTATCTTGGAATGCAATGATTGCTGCTTATGCCCAGAATGAAGATTCTATTATGAGCTTCGGTCTTTTTAGACAAATATACCTGGAGGGAGATGAACCAGATTCAGCTACGTTTGCCAGTATTCTTAATACTTGCTGCAGCCCAGATGCCTTTGCAAAAGGTAAACAGCTCCATGTTTGTGTCCTTGATAGGCATCTTGAGTCTGATACTTGTTGTTGGTACAGCACTTGTGGATATGATTGGAAAGTGTGGTAGTCTCGAAGATGCACAAAGAATGTTTAATAAAATGCTGAAGAGGAATGTTGTTTCATGGAATGCAATTATTACGATGTTTGTTCACCATGGGAACGATAAAGAAGCGCTTATTTACTTCCATCAAATGCAACTAGAAGGCCAAGTTCCAAACAAAATAATATTCATCTCTCTTTTCAATACATGTGCCAACTTGGCTGCATTAACAGATGGGATGCAGATACATACTTTGATCATGGAGAATGGGTATGAAATAGATGTTCTTGTGGGAAATGCTCTTATAAATATGTACAGCGGATGTGAGGACTTACAGAATGCACAAGGCGTGTTTAATAAAATGCCTGTTAGGGACATGATATCATGGAATGTTTTAATTGGAGGATATTGTCAAGATGCATATACACATGAAGCTATTGAACTGTTTGAAACAATAGGCTGCTAGATCTAGGCAGTGAAAGGGCGCAACGGTTTTGTAGCTCTATTTGTAGCTCTCCCGTTGGTGCTGGTGCAGAATAGTGTAGAAATGACAAGTTTGTCAAGTTTATCAGATTCGATTGATTATTCATTAGCTTTTTTTCTTTTTTCCCAGATTGTAACTTTGGTTTTAGGTTTTACCTTCTCCAGACTTGATCATATTTGTCTCTTTGTTTTGCAGGGCATTCCTCATCACTTGCTTGACATTCTTGACTCGACCGATGGTAGTAATGTAATGCCTTCATTTATCAAGTTAATCAAAGGCGAAGACATCTAAGCTTGTCATTCATTTCTGATCTGCAGAGTACACAGTTGGAGATTTTTATGATGATGCCAGAAAAGCTATTGCTCAAGTTCTAGAAAAAAGATGTATCCGTGTTATTGTTGGAGGCACTGGCTTGTATTTGTGCTGGTATGTTCCTAATTTTGAGAAATTACCGACTTCACATATGAAAATAAACATGTACTTGAAATTACAATTGACCTGGCTTGTATTTGCCATATGACATGGTCTCAGTAACGTTTATGAATCGTTTCTGCTACGATCCAGACCTTGTATAGGAATGGAAGATGTATTTCATGATGACGCCAGAAAAGCTACTGCTCAAGTTCTAGAGAAAGGATGTGTCCCTATTATTGTTGGAGGCACTGGCTTGTATTTGCGCTGGTATGTTCCTAATTCTGAGAAATTACCGACTTCACATATGAAAATAAGCATGTACTTGAAATTAGACCTGGCTTGTATTTGCCATATGACATGGTCTCAGCAATGTTTAGGTGTTTCTGCTAAGCTCCAGACCTTGTATCAAAATGGAAGATGTAATATTCATGCCTGATGTCAGTCACATCAATCTGCATTGCCTTCTCAATAATAGGTACTTGCATGGCAAGGCAGATACGCCAAAGACTACCCCTGAAATCAGTGCTCTGGTTACTGCTGAGCTCAAAGACCTGCAAGATCGTGGTAATGGGGATGCAGCCCTTGAACTACTTAGAACAGCACAAGATCGTGGTAATGGGGATGCAGCCCTTGAACTACTTAGAACAGCAATATCTAAATACATGGCAGTATATTCTAAATATATATGGAAGGACAGGATGTCTGCAGCAGCTTGAAATTATCCATTTTCTGTATTGTGTGTGCTGAGGCAAGAAAGACAATGTGATGATGCTACGTGAAGCTTTTGCACTCTTCTTTGCTTCGTTGCCTTTTTATGCAGGATTTTGCTATGTTCTATTGCATGCTCGCCTTTCTAATGTGGTGGTGCAATTTTCTTATTTACCATGCCGAAGGAACCTCTAGAAACGTAGGCGGGCACCTTCTTATTAAGGTGCATTTTAATTAATTTTCTAGCTGCTGATTTGAATATTCTGTGCATGGCACCAGTTTGCCTCCAAAGTTAAAGTCTATGTTGGTACCTGGGAAAATATAACACATTCTCAGCCCTGGAAACCTCTGCATCAAGGTTTAATCTATTGCTATATTCAATGATTCAAAGCACTTTGTAATATCCAGGTGCTTTCAAGAAGTACCCGACTATTTGAAAAGTTTGTTTCTGACTTGCAAGCATCTTGCTACCAAATAAGTGACAATATGCGGATTCAATTTAGGCATTTGCCATGCGAAGGAAATATTGGCACCGCAATCCGGCCTCGATTCCAAGATTGCACAGGTCCAATACCCCAGGTACGTATTCGACTCACCTAATCCGGTTTGCTGCCTGAAAATTCTGGCAAAATCAGTCTGAAAAAGGGGTATTCGACTTGCCGAATGCTCCTGTGAAAAACCTGCAGGTCGAATAAGAAGTATGATGAATTCTGTAGGTCGAATACGTTCTCTGAATTTGCAGGTCGAATAAGTCCACTGATTTTGCAGGTCGAATAAGCCCTATGAGCCGAATACTATTCAATCGGGTGGCATGCAGGTGGAATCCGGCTTCTCCTCAAAACATGTTCAATATGTGAACTAGGGTTTTTTACCCTAACCAGATATTAATCATAAGGGGGAACTCATTTAACTGTTTATGCAGAAAAGCTTTGACTGCATTGACATACAGAAAGCTGTTCTATTTATATTCGTGCAAATCTGCTTGCTGTTAATTTGTTGGCATTATTCTAGAATATGCACATATAACATTTTTTCTGAAATGTTGCAGAATTTTAACATGTTTCACTACATGTTACTTTCCACAAAGCTCTGTTTTAAGCGTGTTCATCATTGAGTCTTTGAGCTCTATAGCACTAGTTAGTTTTGCTATAAAAGCCAAGTGTAACCTGAACATGAACTGCTCTGTGGTCATTCTGCACAATTTTTCACTCAAGCTGATTCAACCATTTGGCATTCTTCATTTATAGGATCTCCATATCTGACCTTATGTTTTTGCCCAGCAGACCGAGCTTCTAGACTTGTTGGCTACTTAATAGCTGAATTGCTAGACTTATTGGCTACTTAAAGCTTTGGTTTACTAGCTCCAATCATGGTTCTCCCCATGGCTTGACCATGGACTGATAAGCCTAGGCCTCTGGGAGGCTAGGCAAATGACTTCAGTGTACTGGTTGTACTGGTGCTGGGCCGTGAGAACCAACCATATTATCTCTTTATCCTTGTTGTATTACATAATTATTCTTTTTATCTAATGATTAACCCTCTGCATCATAGTTGGCAGTAGTATGTTGTACTCTTGCATGGTAAAATTAAGCATGAACGAATGCTTAAGCTGGTTAATCAAATACAAGAATTTTGGCATCACATTTCCTGAGTTGGGCACTTGACCCTTTTATGACAGCATGACATGTATCCGCTATGCATACAAAAACCATGGATACAATCTGCCAGTTTTGCCTTAACCTCCCAAGAGGCCAAGGCTTATCAGACCCATTATCGATCAATGGGGAGCCCCATGGAACCATGCCTACTTAGGATTCTAATATCAGAAATAAATTGTATTCAATTATGCAGTATTCAAGTGCATATAGTTTTGCCATGTAATGCATAGAACAGACCATTTTTCCAGGGCGAAACCACTGCATCTTTGCTTTTCAATGCCAATGGACATGCACATAACACAAAACACATGACATATAGCTAATAGCTTTCATTAATGATGATTCCTATGCTAGACCAAAGTACATGAAGGTCGAGCAGATATACAATATCTATTTACATTCATTTTGTCCAAGCAAATCGAAACAACAATGTGCCACTCATGCTATGACTGCTAATTTGCTTCGCATATCATGTAACCTATTGAAAAATGCATAAGCAATTTTAAACCTTTGCTATATGGTGGGATTAAAGCAGAATGACCAGAGTGCACTAGTAGAGACTTCACAACACGTTTGATTGAAAGAGATGCAAAATCGGATAGCATATGTATTAAGGGTTGTGTAAATGCAGATGTTTAAAGATGTCTAATGCCTTTCTTTAAGAATGACAGCAGTTAAAAAGACAATAAGCCAAAAATGAAGCAAATGGACTATTCCATCATATTCTCAAAGAACATTGATCAGGCCAGTTTTCCATATGTCAAAATTACCGGCTGGTAATATAACATAGAGTAAAGTAGCTAAATACAGCAACAGATTTAGAAACTAGGTGTGGAATAAGCAAGGAGTATTCGACTTGTGGTATAACCAATGGGGTATTCGACTTGCACAATACAAGCCTTAGTTTAGACGAGCCTAATACCCCAAAGGCCGGAATTCTTGAAAAAAAAAAAAAAAAAAAAAAGGGGGGGTTGTGTATTCGACTTGTGCAATAAGCAAGGGTATTCGACTTGTGGTATGAGCAAGGGTATTTGACTTGCACAATAGTGGCCTTAGTTTAGACGAGCCTAATACCCCCTGGGTATTCCACAAGTCTAATACCCCCTTTTGGGACTTTTTAGGATAGGGGTTAGGCGCCAAGGAGGAATGGGAGGTATTTGACCGCCTAATATCAACCGGTGGGGGTATTAGGACTTGTGGAATAAGTGTGCATGTCGAAACCACGAGTCTAATACCCCCTATTCCACGAGTCAAATACCCCCCTGGAATCCAAGTCCAAATGGGGTGCCAATAAATGCACCGTTTGCCATGACCACCAGGTACCTCAACCAAAATCCAGTAAATTTTTTGTAAGCAAGTTCTCCAGTTCATGGAAGATGAAAAATCACAAGACAATGTATGTTAATAAAGAACATATCAAGATTTATAAATCTTCTATCTTGGGGATATCCAAGTTCATGATTTCGTCTAGATCTAACATGAGTTTTTGAACTGAACATTGGCATACCATAAGGCCATAATTTCAAACCATTTCAATAATATGCCATGTGTTGGCCACAGAAATAGGGGGGCCACTGCCAATGAACAAGAATGATTATATTGGAACAAGAATCATCAAAGATAAGATGATGTCGATAAAGAATGGTTCTTGACATTCAGCATGCTATCAGGAGCTGACACCAGTTGTCCATTTCAAAAGTGTGTACTAATTTAGCGAAAACCATGAAAAGAAACATTACAAAGCTCTCTGCCATTTAACTTGCAACTTCTATGGTGCTATCTATAGCTAACAGCCAACGATGTCGTGAGAAAATAAGTAAGAAATCCATTCAAAGTATGAACATGACAATGAAATTCACACCATGTTGGGTATTTGGACAACAAGAATAGTGCCATAAAAGAAAATACTTTTTGCCTCTAAAAAAAAGAGGGTAATTGCATTTGGAAGCACTTGTCAATAGGGCACCCAACGCTAGGCATAAAGTAACAAGAAATAGCTCCAAAAATTTTAGTCTCTCTTCAAAATAAATGCAAGCCTTTGGTGAAATGATCTGTACACAACACAAAAGATGGGCATATGCCCCTATGGGATCTTGAGGAAGGGCTATGGAGCCATGCTTTTGGATACAATGTAGCATGCTGAATGAGCTCTTACTGAGGAAAAAAGGCCAACACAAGTAGTAATGCTTCTTCAAATTGAGCCATCTAGCACCGGCACATCCATCTCTGCTTGAACCTCTTTTTGTATCTAATTCTTCCTTAGTGACTTTTGATTTCTTCACATAGCTTTTAACTTCATGTAAAGTGGCAACCTCCTCATTCATTAGCTGTCGTTGATATAGTGGTTTTATAAAGCTGACAAATTCTGCACCAAATTTCTGGCCTGATTAAAATGCACCACAGTAACCTTTTCAGATGGCTTTAGCTCAGTCTGCATATACACTTTTCTAAATTTATTAGGGAGCATTGTCAAAATACTCCAAGGTTTTGTGGTATTTATAAAAATGAAATTAATTTTTTCATAATTGTGAAAATGCCTTTTCATGGCCGTGCCCTTAACGACTCCGGCATAATCAAGAACCATATTTCATATTGGATGCCATTTTTCTTTTGATCTTGCATGTTCTACTAGTCAGAATCAACAACATTTCTCGAAGTTTTGCTATAATAGCAGCTATTTTTTGCCTTTCTCTGACTTCTTTTCCTCTGAGCAGCCAATACTCTGTGTCTCCTTTAGCAATTTGAATCTTATCTTGTTTAATCAAGTGGAATTAGCTTTTTCCACAGATTGGCCTGCCTTTAGAACAAAGTTAAGGCTAGAACAAAGCTTACGACTTGGAATTCTTCGAGTCCTATTGATCCGGCCATATCTAGCATTAGATAAACAATGCTGACGCATTTGAAATAATTCTGCGGCCTAGAATTCTGCGATTCATTTGCACTTTAGAAAATCACAATGATCTTGGTGTCCTTGAAAACTTCTGCGCTTGGCATTTGTGGAAATATTTTTTCAAGTCGAGGCGAGATTATACCGTTCGAATGAATTGATCTCGCTCTGCTTGCAAACGTATGAGCAATTTCCCCAAATTCTGACAACATTACACCAACTGAACCATCCGATTCTGTCAAAATTTCTCATGCATGTGCATTTGCTGCGAGGATTCACCGTCTTCTTGAGGATTTAATTCATGCAAATAAAACCTAGTTCCACGGTAAAGCTGATTAATTGAAAGGGGTGGAGTGTATATAGTAATCAACGACCTTGATTTGGCCTACCGCATGTGAAGGTTGAGAATTTGTTGGTTCATATAGGTTGATGAAGAGTCCCACGGATCAGCCCAAAGAGAAGGGCGCTCTATATCTACAATGGAATGTGGTTTTTTCGGACATATTTTCAGTGGTTTTTTCAGACATGCCCCAGACCCCATATATAGAAAAATAACAGGGGGTTCCAGAGGGATTTGATATCGATGTAAAAATAACAATTCCTGGAACCATATACCATATATCTCTAAAACAATTGAATGGGTTGTTATACAGATTCAAGATTAAAAATAATTACATTAGCTCACTAGGTATATTGGTTAAAGTAGTCTTATTAGGCTATTGAGTTGTTTTGGTAGAGGTTCGCGCCCCCGTACTTCATATTCTAAAATCTTAGGCAAAGCCGTATAGAGGTTTGATATTCCCTCAAAACCTTAGGTGAAAACGTATTTCATATTTCAAAATCATAGGCGCCTCCAATCATAAATGACTATAAGCGAAACGAGAGATTCCCACTGGTCCCAACATACAATCTGGATCGTAGGATCGACGAATCCGATGACTGTGGTAGTCAGGATGCACCTCGTTTAGAATATGTAGCAAATGCCATCCAGGGGACCATTGATGGCCCCATCTCTTAGTTTATCTGGACAACATAGATCGTTAATGCTAGTGTATCTCTTGCATTAAAGTCCTTGCTCAACCCCGTTCCCATACAAAAAAATAAAAAACATTTCATGTGACAATTCTATGCAATGAAATCCTGTGATGCCGAACTGGGTTCCAGCCCAACTCCAACGCCTTGATTTCTTGGGTATGTTTTTCCATCATGGAGGAACAATCTGTAGGGCTCTTGGTTGTCCACCCCAGCATGTGTTGCTCACATTTATTGATTTGAAGCCCTATATTGTTAGAGAAAATTAGAGGTTCTTTCGAGCTAGATCAGAAGTTGAATCTCCTGCTCCATGCTTTAGAGGCTTAAACTGTTGAACATCCAGCATCCTCCAGCTGGTCCCTTCACCAAGATCGACCTAGATTGGGAAATTGAAGAACTCTTGAAGCCTATTTGCAATGTGAATATAAATGTGGCTTCTGCCGATGATGAAATGGGGCGGTAGTGGACAGCATATCCAATTTGTGTATACTTGCTACATTCCTAGTAACAGGGCCACTGATTTCATAGCTAGAGAGAAAAACTGCCCAGGCACAGAGGACTTCTAGCAGCAGGAAATTAGGGGACTTGAAGAGGAAGGTTGAGAAAAACGCGCACCTGAGCAATAGTATGTGAGTGTTGTTTGGTGATTTATAGTTTCAGTGCATATGTTTTACTTGTTCCTTAAATGCCTTTTCAATGGACCATGGGTTTTTCAGCTACTGGTGTTCTTACAGACCGAAAGATCTCCGGAGCCAAACTCGAAAGGTGCTTGATAGAACAAGAAAGGCATTGGTGGCTGAGGCCAAAAGGTTGGATCCAAATTACTCTAAGAGGGATAGGGTCCCAGAATCAAGATGGCTGCTTGTGCCACTTCCAATGGAAGGAGTTATACTTGAGGCCCGAGTGCACTAAGATAACTTATTATGAGGTGAACCATATTGATTCAGGTGGACAGCCTTGTCATGGAACACGAGATCCCAATTGTGAGAAAATCAGGTTTAATATGGCCCCGTGGCTATCCAAAGAGAAGAAGCTTTCGGCTCAAAATTTGTTGCACGAAAACCACACCTTCCACCAGGTCATGACAAGGCACGAGGAAGATTAGGCATTGATGAGGAGAATGAATTCCTCACAAGAGAAAAATAGGGACCAAATTGTTGATATGGATAATCTCTACAATATATCTCGTAGACTTGCAAGAGACTCTTGGCTGCTACATCCAAATGTTCCCGAGAGTATCAGGATGTGGGTTTCTCTTCACCAAGCATGTGTATTCTTGTACCAAGAAGGCATGTCATTCACCATTTCAATTGGAGATTCTATTGGAGCATGGTAAAGGGAATGATATTACTATGGATTCAACCTTCAAGACCAATGACCATTGTTATAATCTCTATACCTTGTTAATCTTTGATAATTATGGGAATGTTGTGCCAATTGCTTGGGTCCTTACATCTAGCCAGGAAGCAGAAAGCAACAAATTCAGAAAGTAGGTCCCACTTGGGCTCCCTTTGTGGATGATGCAAAGGCTGAAATTAATGCATTGTAGGATGTTTAGCCCACTTCAGCAATCCAATTGTGATTGTGGCGTGCTAGGAGGAACTGGTTGAAGATGTTAGTGAAGCGAGTGAAGGACAAGAAAGTAAGGGCCGAGATGTTTAAGGAGCTGAGGCACATTATCTATGGTACTCATGTTGAGGGTGATGGTCGACATCGGGAGGCATACTTGGAATCTTGTCGTATAGATGGCTTGAGACTTCTGGAAGAGTTCAAGGAAAAATATAAAAGATACAAGAAGGTTGTGTCCTACATGGACAAGGTGTGGACCAAGAACATCTCTTTCTGGATTACACCCACAAGAGTATACCTTCATGCAAACCAAGAAACTAATGCCAGGGCAGAATCTTATCATTTCTATATGAAGAGAATTGGACTATCCAAGCATGCCCTTAGAGGGAGGCGGCTTGATTGGTTGTTGTACATGTTGGTGAATCGATTAGAAACACACATGTCATATGGTAGGTTTAAGAAGGAGAAGTGCTTCAAGCTTAACCGCAAGCAGGAGCACATTGTTGAGACTGACATTATTGGTGCACATGGTATTCTTGATATTGCTATTAGATGGCTAGATTACAAGGAAGGCACCGCAAAGGTATGGAGCCAAAACACGGATGCATGGGATGAGAACATGGAAGCAGTCTCATACTTGGTTGTGGTTGCCAATGAGAATTGGTCGTGTTGTGATTGCCCTTGGAATATCAAAGGGAACATGTGTAAACACCAAGTGAAGGTTCTTCATATGATGTCCAACTAGAAGGAAGAGGACATATTACAGGTTTGTGGAACCCTCTTTGGCTCACAAGGGGGTGGTATAGCAAACTTGAGATCCATTACCAAAGCCTACATTGAAGAAGATGGGTGCATTGATGAGAATCCACACAATAAGGAAGATCACTTACATGTTTATGAAAGCAAGAGTCCTTCAACCCAAAATAAGCTTGGGGAAAGCATAGAGGCCAGCCTTGCACATATCAAGCACACCATATGGAGTAGTCCCAACATCGCTCGGGAGGCTGAATTCTTGCTTAGAGAACTTGGTAGACAACTAGAACATTTGATGCTTTGGCACTGCTGTAATTGGCCAAGCACCTTGTCTCGCCACGGTGCATGACTTCAATGGAATAACCTAGCAAGACCAACGTCATCTATAGAGGGTCGTAAACGGAAGAAGAACGTAGCTGATAAGACTGTCTTTGCCCGTGAATGCCAACACCAACTCGGGGAGTGCTGAATGCTTTTAAATTCTGCACTAGACCTTTTCCCACTCTATCCTAAGAATTGATGTTGTGGAATCAGCTACAGTTTGGTTTTGTTTTCAGCAATAGACTATGTCTTGCCTTGCTCATGTATTTTATGCTATGAAATCAGGGATTGCTACAGTTTCATTCTTTGTTTCCTGATATCAAATGTAGCAGATGCCTGATGTCCAGGCAAACCGGTAGCTGCTATCCAGACAAACCACTTCTTGGTGTCCAGAGTGCTGTCCAGACAAACTGCTCAATGTTGAAGAATTTCCCTTTCTGGACACTACATAGTTGTTTATCTGGACACTGCGTAGTGATTTATCTAGACATTGGAGAAATATGCATTGAATCCAATTACAATTAGTAGCAGTACTCCAAATAATTCTACCAACAATATTTGTACTCATTGATGAAAATTGCCCTTGTGATTTATATAACACAATGGTTTATCTGGACAACACTACTTACTGGTTTATCTGAACATTGAAGGAATATGCATTGAGTCCTTATACCATTGGTACAAATACTCCAAGTATTTATACCAAAGGACCTTTGGACTCAATCTGGAAGAGTGCCCCAGTGGTTTATCTGGATACCACCAAGTGGTTTGTCTAGACATAATAGAAATATACATTGAGTCAAAATACCATTGGTACAAATGCTCCAAGTATTTATACCAAAGAACCTTTGGACTTAGTGTGGAAGAGCGCCCCTGTGGTTTATCTGGACAATGCCTAGTGATTTATCTGGACATAACCCAGTGGTTTATCTGGACAATGTTTAGTGATTTATCTGGACATAACCCAGTGGTTTATCCGGACAACACTACCTAACGGTTTATCTGGACATTGGAGGAACATGTATTGAGTCCAAATACCATTGGTATAAATACCATAGTATTACCCAATGTGGTGGACACTACCAAGTAATTTGTGTGGACATTGTAGGTATACGCTTTGAGTCCAAGTACCATTGGTACAAATACTCCAAGTATTTATACCGAAGGACCTTTGGACTCAATGATGAAGATTCCCCTTGTGGTTTATCTGGACAATGCCTAGTGGTTTATCTGGACATAACCCAGTGGTTTATATGCACAACACTACTTAGTGGTTTATCTCGACACTGAAGGAATATGCATTGACACTTCTCTAATGAAATTTCAACACAGACCAAGTAAAACCATCATTCAATTAAATTGGGATTATGTCTATTCCAAAATCGCTACCAGTATAAGCCTTTTTTATTGACCATTATATTGAATTAACCACACTTTTGCACTTTGTGTTCATTTTTGGGCTAGGAAGATGCATTTTATGTTGAAATACAAAGGCATTCAAATATTCGATGCAAATGACCCATATTATGACGGAATGTTGGCAATAGAAAAGCAGAAATTACTTATTAATTCGCATTACATTCACGGACAACAAACGAAATCTAAACATTGAAATTGTAATGCTTACGAATAAATAAAATAACGACAAGCAAGTTGCTACAAAACGAGATTTTCGTGGTTCAAATCGCGTGCTGGCGCGATTTTCGCATAAATAACGATTATAATAGAACATAAACTTAAAAAACTAATCCGATTCATCATCGGCCAAAAGCGCTATGAGCGGTCACGAGATCCGTCGATCATGAACAAACCATGCTACCGATTCCATATAAAATGGATTACAACATCAAAGGGATCAGGATAGAAGCGGGACGAGATTCATAGCAAGCGACATCAAACCCGATCCCGAAGTTCTATTTCTAGCTCGCTGCACTGCGCAGAGGTCCGCATGGTTCATCTTGCAGGTAATAGAATGTGCCATAATAACAAGCGAAGGCGGAGGCCGAAGCCCGATGGTTTGCCAATTTCATGCATACCTATTTATACACACCTAAATTATTGACTTGGTATATACATACAAATTATTGCAAGTATAGCAAACTATACACATAATATAAAAAAATAATCATTACCGCGGAACCAATAATTGCTATAAGAACACAATATATATTCGAATGAGGTTGGTGTAAAGTATATTTCATATTCAAAACTTTTGGAAAGTGTATTTCTCGTATACATATATATCAAAAAGTTCCCTTTCTAGAAACGATTTTCTCAAGGTCCTGTCAATTTCCCTGTCAATCATCAAGTTGCGGGTATAGTGTTTGTATCTCTTGACCATTTTTCCGGAAGCTATTTCACTGCAAGACACTAACAAAGCGAGCGAGGAAGTCATCTTTGTCAAAATCTTGAGGATGATAGGGTGGCGGATTCAATGACCGTGGACTGATTGAAGCAACACTTTAGGCGTCATCATCCACAATGATCATGCCTTCCTTATCCTCAACACCTAGGGCATCCATCATGTTGCCGCAAGCATTTCACGGATATCTTTTTACATGGGCGGTTCTTTAGGGTTTGTGAATGAAGCACATTTGCTTTGATCCCGGATGGACGCCCAATCTCTATTTAGCTCGAGGCACTACTTTCAAAAAACATCCTGTATATATTTCTATGCTCCATAGATGACCAAAATTACTGTCTAAGCACATGAAGGCCTGGTCCAACATCTCCTTCCCGATAAGGGGCGGGTAAACATATTTGGTGCGTGTCTCAAATGGTTGTTGCAAGATACCATAACTTTTTCTAAGCGTTGCTTTAGGTAACGTTCTACATAGCACACCATTCAAATCAAAGACCAGTACTTTTGGGGAAGCCAAATCATTTACTGTAAGGGGAGAACAATAACGTATCTTCTTTTTTATTTTGAGATGGTGTTGGTTTTCGTGCCAGGAACGCCGCATGTAACGCCGCATGCGGCGTTCCCTTCCCCCCTGCGGGACCTTTTCCAGTCTGCGTCTGGTCTTCCTTTCCGTATTTCAAATTCCAGAGGGAAGGGAGCGTCATAGGGCGGGCGGCGATGGCCTCTCTTTACGTTGGTTACCTTTTCTTCCTTTTCGTCTCCATCTGCATTCAACCAGGATCTTTATTCAAGTTGCATGAAAACAGTAGCTTTCTTGCCCAAGTGCCGTCTTTGAATGTGCCGTCTTTGAATGAAAGAAGCTTTGGCGTTATTGGAGCTCTATAGCAGAAGAGGAGGTTGCCACTTTCGTTTATGCTCTTTATCCACTCAAATCATGCAGGCTTTATATTTTTCTGTCTTTATTGATGGAAGCAGGTAATGGGGTTTGGATCATCTAATTTACCCTTTTTTATGTTGATGGGAAGTAGGACCGCAAGTTGGAATACAAGTAGCTTAGATTATGCTTTCTAATTTTGGCGGATGTTGCATTGGCAATCTTTCAAGTATCTTGAAAGCAGCATGAATTAGTTAATTCGTGCAATTTTTGAGGGCAAGCGGATTTTTAGAGGTATTTTATGCTCGTTCTGGTTCTTGCAGGTATGACACAACCTTACAACTTGGAGTCTCTTATTGCAAAAACTTTTTAAGTAGATTTGGCTGCAGGTTCATTCTTGGCAGAGTTCCATTTAATCTGCTGATATTTCTTTTGTTTGATCATCACAAAAGCGAGCTCTTGAATCAATCAAAGAGGTAACAAAATATGCTTATTTCTTATTTCTATTACAATCAAAAGGTGTCATTCTGATAGCGGCTACTTTTCTGTTGCTTTTTGCAAGGGGTTTTCCTCCAAATCCCCAAAGCGCTCACGTTTCTTGCAACTAGAAAGGGCTTTCATGTTGAAGAAAGGGTTGTCACATTTCTGATTGTTGTTAAGCGGTAAGATGACTGGTGATAGTTTTTTCTTAAGCATTTCAAACTGCAGGATGTGATAGTAATCATCATTGTCATATTACTTGAGAATGAAGCCTAGGCAAGTATTCTATCATCTTTGGAATTGGACCTCTCAATGTGTTGTAAAGTTGTCAAATCTGCAGACCAATGTAGTTCCCAACAAAATGTGGCTATCTTCCAGTTAACATTTCCCTGCCATCTGCAGAGTTTCAATGTTAGAGAGCTGGCAAAACTTGAAGGAATAGAACCTATTAATAAATTTCTATAGACTCTGGAATTTGTCCAGTATACAAAAGGTTGTTCCTATTTGCAGTTTCAAAGGTTGTTTCTAAAATGCAGTTTCAAACGAGTGTTAAAGTCAAGGTAGCATGGATGTTCTAGAAGGCAGCACATATAAATATTAAGAGAAAAGTATTGTAAGAGAAGAAATTTATGTTACCTTGATGTGACATGGCTTAGAGTGGGAGTTTGCTTTGCAACAGACATTGAGTCATGTGTTCTCTCTGTTTGTTTTATGGTCATTGATAATTTCCTTTGGATCCTCACCATTGTTATTAGTAGCAGAACTATTTGCAGCAATAGGTGTTCTTGAACTGCCTGGTTTCTTGAAGTACCTAGAAGGCATGTTGATCTGGATTTTGTCATCTAACTCAACTTGAACACTTTTGTATCCACCATTTTAGTATTTCCAAATTCTACTCTAAGGTCACCTTCTCTCTCATCATACCTTACAGTTACGTTTATTATGTATTGCGAACCTTAAGATATCCAAGCAAGAGAATATTCCCATACCCCATAGGTTGAGTTGATAATGGCATGGAGCTGTGAGAACATATAGTTTGTCCAGTTTTCCTGTTTTGCGTAAAATGCTTTGCAGAGGTCAGCTACAGTGAATGTAAAAGACATGCTATATTGACAAGTGCTGGGAGACTGCAAAAAGTCATCTTCCTCTACACATATTAGAAGTTCTATCCCTAATTTCTTGCTCGACCATAGTGCAGGATGATAAGGGAGTTGCATTATCTTCAAACTTCATTTCTCCAATTTGATTTTCCTTTTTGTAATTCCATAAAAGTTGTGACAAGTTTTCTTGCAATTGCATGTTTGTTCAGATCATCCTTTGTTTCCAGCAAGCAATGCATTAGGCACGGTTCTATCTCGGCCAACAAGTTCTGTGGAGCAAACGTTTTGCACAGTTATTGAACACAGTTATTGATGGCCGACGGAACTTGCATACAGAAGAATCCATGGCTGGTAATACTCCGTTGGTATGAAAATACACTGCTGCAGAACTGGTCATATTTTGTTTTCGGTTCTTTGGTTTAGACTAAGTCGTTTTTTCAAATTTGGAATCACATTTGGGGCAAAATTAGCTGGTGCTGGACCATTTTCGTAAACACTGCTTGATATTTTACCTTTCTCCATGTTAATATTTGCGCATGCATTCTTTGATTGCAGATTTTGAAAGAGCCATATTCATTTCAGAGATACCTACAACAGTGCAAAAAATAGCTTGGGAATTTTTTTGCTTTCACTTGCTCCTTGCCACATTCTGTAGCATCTTTTTAACTGCTTAGATAGAACGATGATCTCCACAAGTTCAAAACTTCACGGCTGACAAAGTAATATGAATCATGGACCATTTAGATGTGTCTTCTCGAGCATATTTTTGCGCTTCAAATGCTGCAGCCTAACTTACATCTATATTGTTTTTTGCATGCTTTATTTGTATTGCACCCTAATGTCTGTTGGGATGAAGGCCTTTTCATAGTGTTGCAAATGCTTTTATTTGTTCTAGGAGGTCTTTCAATCCTTACTTAGGCCATGGATTCAAATTTTTATGAGGGAGATCCTGCAAGCTACTTCATCTTTCGGAATGGCTTTGCCATACTTTCGGTTTTAATTGGTGCTCAGTCTTGGTTTGTCAACCACATTGCCTATTCGAAATTTGTGCTATTTCTCAAAATGCATTTGCTATAAATTTCAAATGCTAGAAGACCACTATTCTCCTATATCCAAATCAATGTTATCACTATTTCTCAGAATAAATTCACCTTAAGAATGCTCCTATAATATACTTATTATATGCATTTTTAAACAATGGCTCAGACAACAATATGCATTTTTTATATATGGCTCTTTCAATGCTTTGGTACATCAGCGAGCCGCCATTGAGGATGAAAAGTCCGCCCTCGGGCCTGTCGGCGATTTGCGAGCATATCTCAAGCTCGGTATGCTTGGTTAGTTGCCCCATCGGCCTTGCATGAGCTGCGAGCCACGACCTCTGTAGGCTTGTTGGGATCGTGCCTCCGGGGAGGTAATGGATCACAGCGGACTCGGTTATGCCCCCCGTCCGGACATTAACCTCGGTTTGTACTTGTGATTATGTATATAAATGCGGTATGTCAAATCCTTATTGCTACTAAGGTTTTTCCCAGAAACCCGGTGAGGGGTTTTTAATCACGTAGTCGCTGCTTTGCTCTCTCTTTGTACTTGGGTCCCATAGGCGGTTGGTCTCCTCGTGGGATGATAAAATCATATTCTATTCTATTCTATTGCATGTATATTTGTGTTTACAGTTTTGAAACTTGCTTCTAGCATTTATACATTCAATGTTGAGAAGTTTGAGCACTTCACTCACTAGCACTTTTACCCCAAAGGCAGGTTCATGCTATTTTGAAGATTCACATAAACAATTTTGGTAGCGAGTAATAATTCAATACATAAGAGGACTACATGAAAGAATATAAGCATATACAAAGAATCACTTTCGTGCAATCACTAAGAATCACATAGAAACATGCTTATTCAAATTATAATCAAAATCAAACCACAAGTACCTAAGTCCTAAACTTAAGATTAAGCTTTGTTTCATGGATTCTTTACAATGATTCTTCGTAAATGATTCTTCTCTTTTTGTGAACAAGTTTGACACCACGTCGACTTTCACATGCATCCACTAAATATCTTTCTCAATGACTACGGAACATGTGATACCATCATATTACCAATGCACACACTATGGCTATCTATGGCTATACTAGATATTATGAAACGACACACCCATAACATACTCACATGCATCTTCCACCTCCCATTCAACACACACTGAATATATAATGTTCCACTACATTCTAATTGCATTTATGTTGACTACACATTGGATTTGCGAGCTTTCATAAGTCTCGAACTCTTACATGCATCAACCAATACTTAAACTCTACATTCCTTTACGTGTAACCCATTACACATTATGCATTCCATTCCTACCCATTCCATGCACCCATGGCTAAATGCTTGACATCCAAAAGTCCTAAACCATTTATACTTGACACTCCGTTACATCTACGGATATGATGTATGTAGATTACATTTATAGCCTCCTGTTCTATTTATCTATAGCTTTCTATTCTATTAGGTCACTCAATCACACGTTCATGACTAATGCCCGGCATGCGGGACCTGCGTTCTAGTGAGATAAAAGAAATGGAAAGAAGCGCAGTAGCGATTTCATGAATGATGCATGTCAACATAATTTAAAAATATGATCTCTAGGAAACTCTAAATCGCGGTAGCGATTTCTATATGCTTGTAGTTTGTAAAAATGCATGGATATCAAAAAGGAACATTATTCACGATACCTTTCTTCTTCATTCCCCGTGTTGTCTTCTTCATTCCCGTGTTGTCTTCTTAGTTGCATCCTTATTACGAGGTTGTCTCCGGTCTGATAGAAGCACCAACCACATCGGTTGATATAAATGCGATTAATGAACTATGCTTGATAGTTC
This sequence comes from Isoetes taiwanensis, assembly GCA_021234155.1. Lineage (NCBI taxonomy): Eukaryota > Viridiplantae > Streptophyta > Lycopodiopsida > Isoetales > Isoetaceae > Isoetes > Isoetes taiwanensis. The sequence goes on from JAJEKV010000087.1 coordinate 1,516,579, forward strand.
ATTACTCTTAACCTCTAAACGGCTAGTGTTTTTGATTTGGAGTCTTCTTCATCACCATTATTGTTATTATCATCATCCTTGTTATCTTCATCTGTTCTATATTTTTGGGGCCAAGGATGTTCCGCGGGGATGTCGATAGGTACTTGGTGATCTGGGTACGCTCTTGGGTTTCATCCATGATGTTGTGGCCACCGAATAGCTTTCTCATATTCTCCGTTCGTTCTTAAGCAAATCTGCGGTATTTCGGCCTTAGAGCTAGAAGCTTTGTTTTTGCACTTAGATTGGTCCCCTAGGTGCTTCCTCTAGTACTTTCTCAAAGAAGAGGTCCAAGAAATTTTGGCAAGATCATCGATTGTGGCGGCTCGACATTTCCTTGCTAACTTCAAAGCTTCTCTACGATGTAACCTCAGCGTGAAGTTCCGGCAAGTTGTTCCCAATGGACAAAATGCTTCAATGAGATCTTGGGAAGGTCCATAGAGAACCCGTTCTTGTTTAGCTTACCCTTATGTGAAGTTAGGAGCTCATACTTAATGTGGCCCACAAGAATTGGATCGTCCTCGTTTTCATCCTCTTCTTCCTCTTCTTCCTCTAACTCTTCCCAGTTTGCCCTTCCCTTTGTCTTCTTGCTCCGGATAGAAGATGTTTAGCATTATCGCGTTCATCTAGCCCGATAGCTTTGCCATGCTGGTTTGTCTCCATCTGGTTTTCCCTTGAGCCTTTTCATATTCCTTATCGTCCATCATGGCTATCATAATTATAAGCACATGAGAAATTTTACTTCTTTGTCTTTGAAGTCAGCATCCTGTTTTCATCTATGAGGATGCTTTGTGGGATGACTTTCCACGATTCTAAGTCATTTGCAGCGGTTAGAGCATATGCATAGGACATGTCGGAGGGACATATAGTGATAATTGTGTAGTTCATCTCCGTGGTGAAACCATTGCATATGTTGAAGAGCGTATTATAGTCATCAGCGACCATCTTGCCTCGGCTATCAAGGGCCGAAGAGTGTGATATCATGGGGACCTACACCCGCCGGCAAGGCACACTTGAAATCGGTGGATACTTGAAAAAAAGTGGATTAGTCTCACGATTACGCTTCACCATCGCGACTTTTCGTTTCAAGTCGGATGCAACTTTAGTGTGAATCCCGCGATCTTTGCAGCGTTCTTCAACCTGGCGCTTGACAAAGTCCTTGGACCAAAAGACATACTTCTTGGTCGTCGTTGGAGCGTTATATTTTGCATGAGTCCTAACTTCCGGACAGCGACCATTCTCCTGTAAGCCTTTGTAATTCCTCACCAAGCTGCCTTCTTGAGCACTCTAATATTTTTTCAGCTCCTCGCATGCATCTTCAAAGGATTCCATAGCCTTTGTTCTTTGGGGTTTTCTTGTAAAGGATTTCCTTTACGATTAACCTATCGAGGCGAGATGAGTTCTTGATCGTCCAATCCACTGGGCCTTCCTCATCTACATTATATGTATATCAAAATTGATGTGTCAACAGGAGGAAATCTTCCTTGTGAATCGGCAACTTCTTTTCGGCGTAGGCATCCGAATTCATTCCATTTTCCCCATCTTTGGATCTGGAAGCAAATATTATCTTGTAGGCATCCTTGGAGCGCAGTTGGTTCCTCGGAAGCATCACCCTTTTTCATCTCCTTTTTTTTTCTTTGATCGGTGCTCTTGGTTTTGTCATGTATTATCGTCGACTAAGTGTCCTCTCCGGCAACTTGAATTCAACGCTTTTGGGTGGCTGCAATGCGGTTGGCATTGGCTTCCATATTCAATCCACTGGTTCGAGCATGCGAAGTTGCTCTATATAGGGACTGCAAGGAGTAACCTTGTTAGCTTCATAATCGTGAATAAAATAAATCCTTCTAGTTTAAAATCGGCGCTGGCGATTTCATATTAAACAAATCGCGCTGGCGATTTGCCTACTCTAAAAGAAAGCGCTTCGGATTGGTAGCGTTTCTCGTCAAACAAATGGCGCTGGCGATTTCATATTAGAATGCAAAATAAGCGTCGCGAGAATTGCTAACTTTGAGGAGACTTGTCTATTAGGCGGATAGCCTTTTCTCACGAGGCGGGCAAATCCAGCGATGGGGCGTTTGCATTCTGATATGAAAGAAAAGCGGCTTGCCCTTCTTGTTTGAGGAAAGCGGCTACCATTCGAAAGCCTTTAACTCTTTAGTGGGCAAATCGGCGCTGGCCGATTTAAATCTGAAAACGAAACATAGGGAAGAGAATTACCTTTTGTATAAGAATGTTTTCCCATGTCATTCGAGTGCGCTTATTTCGGCTAGCTCGGCAGGTGTTGTTGAGCCGCTCAGGAACCGGCAGTTTCTGACAGAATACAGCTTATAGAACAAGCGATGCCCGGTATGTTGTGCCTTCACGATCGAACCTTACGGGCCTCTATTGAATACTGGCCATCTATTATCATTTCGATGAAGTCCTCCGGCTTGCTCCACATGATTACCTTCCTCGTTACTGGTATCGTGCGGCACTACATCTGCGGGCATTGGCACTTGCCGGATTTTCGATCATCTTTGTTCACTATCTCCAAGGAGTGGTGCTTGTCATACCTTACGCTGATATAAATGGCTTTTAGTGGACTGAAAAGCCTATCCGTTAATTTGGATGGGTGGCTCGGGCCAGTGGATACTTGTCAGCATATTTTTTGAGCTTGCTCATCGCCTCCAACTGCCTGGCCTTGTCATCGTCACTTGTAAGGCCTGCTGTCGCTTCTGTGGTTTCCCTGCCTTTAGAGCTTTCTTCTTCCTTATCCTTCACTGCCTGTAAGTAGACACTGCCCGAGGGCCTCGTGCTAATGGCTCGTCGAACAGCTGTAAGCCCCTCGCATATTCTTTTAGGAGTCAATGGCTGCCAATTTGTCGACCAAATTTGAAGAGGTTATCGGCCATGTCGTCTGATCTTAATGCAGTCTCTTTAAAAGAGCTAGCACTGCATCGATTGATCTTCTTTAGGCTCTTCTTATGTTTTTGGCCCACTTCAACTAGCACAGAACAGAAAGAATCGTCCTGTACTTCGCATGTAATAAGAATTCCCTGCTTCTTCATTTGATCAGTCTCTCTTACCCTTGACATGAATATGAGGTCTGTCTTCCCACCAGTTTTGAATATCTCCACATACCATTCTGACCCCTCTATAAGATCTTCTTCCGGACATGGAGGTTCCACACGAGCCTTTATTATTCGGATGTATCTTCTAATGTCAATACATCTTTGCAGTGTCGTAATGGTAACATCTTCATCATCCTTTGCTTTTCGGGAACGTAGAGGTCTCGCCTTGCTTGTTCCTCCCTCTTTTGCTTGTCTTTTGTGATCCTGTGAAATTACAGCACATGGGTTAATCTTTTAATGCTAAAATATATGCTAAGTCGAAACATATGCAACAAAAACGCGCTTGGCGCGACTTGAAAAGAATAAAGAGCAAGTTCATTTACTTAATTGGAGCTAAAAAAAACGCGCTTGGCGATTTGAAAAAGAATCTGAGCAGGTTCATTTACTTAAAATGTTCGGGACATAACTAACTATAAAAAATAAAACTTAAATTGTCGAATCTTCATCTCCAAATATAGAAACTAATGTAATGTCTTATTCAACTGCGGCTTTGACACAAATAACTATAAACACCACAACTTAAAGAGTTGAATCTTCATCAGAGGACAGAACTAACTATAAAAAACACAAGTACCCTCTTGAATCTTGTTTAGCCACACATTAAGCATTTATTTGCATACATTTTTGGGACATATGAACTCAAATATTAGAGGACACATGCTTCTTATCGGAGAATTACTCTATTATTACAGAAAAACATCCTAAAAACCTAACAAAAAGGGACCAAGAAATCAATTCTGAGAACAAAACGGATCAATTACAGGCGCTTGTTGGATTTGTGCTGCAGCTTGTTCAGCAGCCTCGGGCTTGGGATTTGTGCTTTGAAATGTCGCCCACCTCTACCTAGCGCCTCGGCGGCGGGCAGATCCTCTAGGCGCCATAGAAGCGCAAGTCACGGATAATATGAGGCGGTGTTTTGGTTTAAACTTATATGTATGCGTTCATAATCTAGGCGTCAGATTTACAACCGTAAATTCAAATTAGCCCTTTTTAATTTATACCGCTTTTAATTAACCGCCCGTCCCACTCGTTTACAAATTTAAATTGTGTTTTTCTTTTTAGTGCAATTTCAAGATAACAATTAATTATTAATTTCAAGAAACGATATGTGGCAATCTACTACCACCTAATCGGCCACCTACTATCGAGGCCCAAGATCATTCCTACTATCGGGCCAAGAACAATCGACTATCAGGCGCCCAAGATCCATCTACAACGCCTTCAATCCCATTCGATCGAGGAGCCTTCAATCCCATTCGATGTCTGCTGAACTATGGTGAGTGTGATTCCATTTCGAATGCATCTCTTGTTCTCTATTTTTCGTCCTCTATTTTTCCAATGCATTCTAGTTCTTTATCAGTGTCGGAGAAGAATGCTATCTTTTAATAGCAAACTTGAAGCCGAGTAGGCTTATGTAAAATCGAAGATCTGAATCAAGTTCTATGTGTCATGGTGTTCCTCTTGGAAGCGGTTTAGAAGATTTCCATTATAAGCTGCAATTATGAAGATGAGGCTCTTCCAAGAAGACATCCCGGTGGCGTCTGATTGGTGGTGGCGTGGGCACATTTGTAGCATGGCCAAAAAAGAGCGTCTCGAAAAAGGTATGTATATTTGGATATTAAAAAATGAATATATCATAACATCTGCGTGATGTTGTGAATTTTGAATTCTTTGATGTTCTTTAGCTGTCATATCAACCCATGAAACTACACATTAATGAAAATATGTAGTTTCTTGGGGTTCAGTCCTCTTGGCTGGAGGGCATCAAAGGATTCAATGTTTTCGACATTGCATATAAAAAAACATGATAAAATAATGACATAAAAGTATAGTGCAAAATTGCGCCAGGCGCGAGTTTGTATTCATATTCCAAAAAAGTATATGTACATTTTGCAAAGTAGCTTCAAACATTAGTTGAATATTTCACGAAAGCCGGTCCACGTTTTCAATCATAGCTTGGAGATCACGGAAGTCCGTTTTTAGCCGAAATCTGTTGTGTTGGAAAGCCATCTCGGATTTCGGGCTGCAAATTGGGGTCCCAAAACCACGAAGGGCTCTTTGGTGCTGCCCAAACACTTTTGATCATATTTGGAGATCAAGGACTCCGTTTTTGCTAAAATTTATTGCGTTGGAAAGTCATCTCAGATTTCTTCCTATTGGTATTAATTTGTATATGTTTTCTATGATTTTTCCTCTGCAAAAACTCGAACTTTCTGGGCTGTAAATCGGCATAAAAAAACCACGAAGTGCTTCGTGGTATTGTCCACATATTTTCTATCGTATCTGGCAGATTTTAACTCCGTTTCAGCTGAAATTTGTCACGTTGGAAAGCTCCCTCAGTGATCTTTCTGAAGGTATTGATTTGCATGTGTTTGAATGGTGTTTCCATAGCAAAAAACACAGATTTACAGCCTGCACCACCACTTTGTGGTTCATATTACATTTTTGTTCATATCTCTTTCTCGTGACTTCGGTTTCTCATGAAATTTATATCTTTGGAAAGCTCTCTCGAGTTCTTTCAAAAGATATTTTATGTTGCTAATGTTTAGGACAGGATTTCAGAGCAAAAACAACAGATTTTCAGTGCTGGCTTTAGGGTTTCCATTGTTCGATTTTTCAGCACTATATACTTTTCTTCATATCTATTGATCTGCAGCTCTGTTTTGGGAGCAATGCATATCATTGGAATTCTTGTTCTGTGATGATTATAAAGACATATGGTTTGTACACATTTGCTTAAGATCGAGAGGAGAAAACAACAAGTTTTGCAACCCGATTTTAAGGCGGGATTGAGGTGTGATACCATCCATCACCTTGGCTTAAAGCATTTACATCTTTGAAGCCTTGCAGATGGGCGTCTGTAAGGGGAAAAACCATTGCTTATTTTCATTTCGGACAAAGCCGTCTCAGAAGGTGGCGAGGTTGCACTAGAGGTGGCGCTGATTTATGCACTTGAACACTTTCATTGGTGTCCGTAAGGTGAAACTTTACACTTGCTTCTTGCACTTGGAAGCCTGCACCTGCTTCTGACACGTGGAAGCTTTCAGACGGGCGTCTGTAAAAGGACAGAGGTTGTGCATCATCAAAGTGATTGGAGGCTTTCGGACATAGCGTCAGAAGGTGGCAGAGGTTGCACTAGAGGTCTGCGCTTGATTTATGCACTTGAACACTTTCAGACAGGTGTCTGTAAGGTGAAAGAGCCTGCACTTGCTTCTTGCACTTGGAAGCCTGCGCTGCCGACCTCGTGGAAGCTTTTGGACGCCCTGTAAAAGGACAGAGGTGGTGCATCATCAAAGTGCTTGGAGGCTTTCAGACAAGCATGCGTAGAGGGTGACACCGTATTCATGGCAATCCGGTGATAGAAGAGGACGAGCCTGCGGCCCTTCATCAACACCACAGATATGCATGTGGATGGTGCTGATACGCAGTCCCCTCTACCTAGTGCAGACATGGCAGCAAAACTTCTACTGGGAGAGTACATAGATGCCATTCCCAATCGCAGGCCGGATGACACTGGCAAAATTGACAGGTGCACACTGAAAAGAGAAGCGCGAGCAAAGTCTCGTGCAACAAGCATAGCTCGGCAGGCATATGACGGATACTTTAGCCTAGCAGAAGAAGCCGTATCCGTGCTTCACCACCACCAAACCGGCATCGGAAATGTGTTCAAGCAATGGCAGAGGGCAACTTGAGCTCTAATTGCTTGCTTGGCGAGGAAATGCAGGCCTCCACACCCAAATTGCTCAAGAGGCGAGAAGGCCCGAAAAACAACGTGTTTCTAGCATGGAGACCGCATACAAACACACGGAAGATGGCCTTCGCCTAGTGCACTCTGAAGGCGCGAAGGATAAGAAGAGTCTTGGCCGACATGCAGGCGCATAGATTCCTTTGTACACCGCCATGGAAACCATGACACAGGACAAACAACGTGTTGAAGCGAGGAGACAATGGTAACCATCTCCGCCCAGCCGATCCCGGTGAGGAGGCTGCCGCTTGTGATGCGAAAAGTCGAATTAAACTTTTAAGAGAGCCGGGTCCAATTGGGAGCCCTTCAAAGTAGGGTCGAGACACAAGAAGTGGCCTCATCGCCAATGAACCCTATGGAATCACCAAACTGCGGCTGGAGCATAGCTCCAGCGACCAAGATCGGAAGATCGAGTCGAGGGCAGCCATTGCCGAACAAGGCAAAGGGCCTCAATGCAGATGCTCATGAGCAATTACAGCGGTGCATCGTGAATTGACAAGGCGAAAAGCAACAATTTCAGCGAGGAGCTAATCTCCGGCCGGGAAGGAGAGACCACTAGACCTACTGCAGCAAAGTCCACCGCCCAAGAGTCTGCAAGGTGTCAGCCGGGGCCATCTAGCTTCGCACCCCAAGCCGCTCCATGCCACCCAGCTAGCGTAGCCTGACCTATGCCCGTCGCGACAAAACAACTCTGTTGTGCGAGGCGCAGGATTGACCAACAATGAGAGCTCCAAAAAGATGAGATGGAGAAGCCGCGATGTGGTGGTATGTGGCCTCCACGAGGAGGAGGGGGAGGACCTCATTAACTTAGGCTCCAAATGTTGATTCTTGCTCGAATGACATTCCCTATGTCGGTAAACATTATTAGGCGAGGCGCCATGGCGTCCAACACCTAGAAGCTGCCGCACGGTGGTCACATTCACCCAATCTGAGATGCGCCAAGTGAAAGCAGCCATCTTGCGGGGAGGCGTGACTAAAGGGAACTGCCTTGTATGTTGACCGAGACTGACCCGGCCCAACAAGAAGACCCTTTGACGCGAGTTGGCCAAAGTTAAAAGCATTCGATGAGCGAGGGAGGCGGCGGGACTGATTCGGGGCAAGATGCAAATTTTCAGGCGCCCGGTCGCCGCTCTGAATCTTGCTAACCCTCAATGACCCTACGGCGGAGGCCGCTGCCAACGCGCTACAGCACGCCCTGCTCAAGTTGCCTCCTGGCATTTGCTCGCGACATCTCGGGCTGCTCAAGTTGCCTCACCTTACATTGCTTTCGCACATCTCAAAGCTTCCATACGCCACCCCTGCATTTGTCGCCATTGAATCCCCTGCTGCCCCTTGCCAACAAATAGGAATTGTGCCTCGCATGGTCTCGGAATTGCCGGGGCTTCCCATAGCGAAGGGAGATAGTCTCAACTTCGGTTATGATGACATGGATCTCATCTTCCTCATGGAAACATGGGAGCATGCGAGGGACCACCAGGATACCGAGGAACTTGCGGGATACCGGCACTACTCAATCTTCAATGATTGCCGAAAGCGGGGCATGGGGGTTGCCTGCTCGCATTTAACAACAACGCTGATCAATCTCCTTGTTCAAGGCGGACAAACACACGGTACTTGTGGAGTGCGTGTGCAAAACTGGAAATTGCCGAGACCCTCTTTGTGGCGACTGCTACTTTCCACATGTAGAAAGCAATTTCTATCACACCCACTTCCCGGATGTGGATAAGGCTGCACCCTATGTCGATCTATATGATGACATCTGGCAGCATAAGCAGTTGGCGTGTCATACTCCTTGGGAGACTTCAATGCGCGCACCGAGGGTAGAACAACCCATGAGATTTGATCCCTTGGTGATGATATATTGCGGTTCGTCCCTGCGAAGGAGCTTGCCCACGGACATCGGATGACAATCAAGTCCACGCGCTATGGTCGGTGATTGCTTTTGCTCTGCGGTATCTTTGACACGGTGTCTGCAATGGGTGGCACAATGGCCTTCCACCCATAAAGAGCACTTTAGGCGGGGGAAAACCCGGCGGATCTAGTGTGGTGGACTATGTGTTGGTGCCTGGCAGGATATGCATGTCATCAAGCACTTTCGGTGGGAACAACTAATCGGGGATGAAGAGATGCATTTCGGACCACTTACCACTTTACTTGAAGTTGGCTTGGCGGGTTGTGCGAACCCGGTGCAACAACTCCTCACATGCCTGTTTGCGATTGGATTATGAACATCACGGGGGCTTATGCCCGGATGCTTATAGATGACTGGCAGAAATTTTGCAATATCCTACACTAGAGCAACAGACAGGGAATTTGACTGATGTGCTTAGGACTGCGGCGAGAGGTGCTGGGATAAACCGCCCGCGACAGACCTCAAGAACACAACCTTCCCGTAATCAATGGTTTGATCAGAGTGCAAGGAACACAAACGCCGGCTCCGCCAAGTCACAGACCCGCTTTACGTCCACATACGGTCCGGACAATACCGCATCTTTCTTAAAGCTAAGAAAGCCAGGTACATTGCAGCGCATCAAAGGGAAATGTTTTACCTCCTGGAACGTCACCCAGGACCTTCTGGCGAAGGGTTCTTAGAAAGCCAGTACATTACGGGGAATATCACTCCCGGCGGTGGAGGCAATACAACTTGCTATCGACCCTCGGGGTGCACATATGCGGCATTACCCTTGCAAGAAGGCCCAGTGCTGGAAATCACAGATTCGGACGTGGAACAAGGCTTACAACGTCTTGCCAATGGGAAAGCCCCAGACTTGGATGGTATGCAGGCAGAATTGCTTAAGTGGGCAGGGCCGTCCATAATACCGGTCTTTGACCGCCTTGTTCAACAAGGCATTACAGAAGGCTTCACTGCAGTGGACCAATAGCGAGTTGTTCCCATCTATAAAGGCAGGTGACCCACACCGCCCGACCAATTACGAACAATCATGGTCGGGTTCGGTGTTTGCAAAACCGCTTCTTGGGGATTCTCGGCGGGGAGTTAACATCGTGCTGGCGGCTGGCCAGAGGCGAACCCCTCACCCAGGCGGGGATTCGGACCCGACACTCAACCATTGACCACATCTTCCGTTGCAAACTTCGATTGAAGACAGCAGGAACGCCGCCGGGATCTATATTGTTGCTTTGTGGATTTTGCGGCGTTTGACCACCGTGCCTCGGGGAAAAACTATGGGCAAGACTGCAACAGGTTGGGGTTTCCGTAGATTTGCAAAATGATTATGCTGGGCTATATGAAAGATGCTGGTCGGTAAGGGCATGACAAAGCCAACCATTTGATAGTAGTATCGGGGAGTCGTCCGCGGGGATGCCCTCTCTCCCCAACATTGTTTGGGCTTTACATTGATCAATTGGAGAGGCTGGCTTGCTGATAATGGGGCGATGGAGCTCACCTTCTCTATCGATCATCGAGCGATTAATATATGCTGATGATGTGGACCTCCTAGCTTACACACCAGCGGGACATGCAAGCGACATCTCGATGCCCGGACATATTCGCATGGCGGCCCGATATCTTGGCGTCAACCCGGCCAAGACTAAAGGTGGTTTTCATATCATCTTCACGTCGGTAGAGGGTTCCCTCCCTTCGATTACCAAGGCCAGAATGTGGAAGTTGCATCTACATACAAGTATTTGGGAGTGGAGTTTCCTTCTACTATGCACTGGACACATCCATGCGGCCGGTAGTGGCGGTAGTGGAAGGCACTATATGCAATGCAAAACAATAGTCATAGGCGGAGTTGTATGATTGGGCCCATCGATCACACTGTTCAAGGTCTTAGTAGAAACTGTCCTTTTATCTGGGGTGGAAGTATGGGGCCCAAGTAGTATCACTTGCTACTTGGAATGACTTGGGCGAGGTGTCGGAAAGCCTTCTAGTAATGGTGAGCACTAGGGGTGAAGTCCACAGTCCCATATCAAATTCTACTGCAGGAGACGAGGATTCTTGCCTCTTTAGGGCGCCCTGATCGCCACATTGTCTATTTTCGAGGAAGGTGGTCAATATGGGCGATGCTCGTCTCCCTAAACTAGCTTATATCATGGCAATGGAACCGCAGCCTCAAAGGCTCTTGGAGAGGAAAAAGAGAGCTCAATGGTTGGCTAGATGGAATGTGCGGGAGCACATGTGCATACATATCTGCCGGTCGCCATGGCTTGAGGCAATATCTTGACGCTTGCTTCCTCGGCCGAAGTTTTGGGATGCCAATGCCCTTGAACATGTCAAGACAAAGACACTATCGGCGCCACATAAATCCCACATTGGAGCGAGGCCCGCAATGCTACCTCTGCGTACCCACTTGCCCATGAAAAGGCGCAGACTCATTGCCTCCATTCGCGGGGGCACATCATCTTCGAATTGAGGCGGCAGATGGATTGGTGAGCCACGCCAGGCGAGCTCTGTCAATGCCGCCAAATGGGAATCATTGAGGATGAATCTCATACCCTTCAAAGTTGCCCAAAGATATGATCAAATTGGATGGCGCTATCTTTGAGTTGGTCGCCCGGCCAACCATTACATGTGACATTGAGCACAGCATCCGTGACGGGTCTTTGGGATCATACCTTCCGGAGGTTATGGACATGCTTTTAGATCAGCTATGTCCTCGGGCACACACTTGACATGTATATATACATTGATGTATATTTGTACAGTTTGACAAACATTCTTATGCACGCCACGGTTTTCCCTCGAAAACCCTTCTGGCGGGGGTTTTTAACCCGGACAAGTAATAAGTTTCTTTGCGCTCCCTAATGGGGTCCCATAGGCCGATTGGCCTCGAGTGGACGATAAAAATCATTCTCATTCTCATTTTCTTCGCAAAATGCGCCCGGCGCGAATTCTTTCTATCTCTACAATATGTCACATAGGCCACTTCATCGCCCAATACTTGGCCAAAAGTCCCACACGAACCACTCGATATGACGGGATCCTCATCTTCCCTGCGAATGTCGAGTCTCCAAACCAGTGTTGTATCGATCCTTGATACTCCTAATCAAATCCCTCGTACTTATTTGTTGGCATGAGCCTTACTAAGAGCATGAGGAGCCGTGATATGTCCAGATCGCGATGGAAGCATTCCATGGCCCCCGTCGACTGGTTTGCCTAATGGATTCTCCAACTCTCTTTGAATGTTTTGAACATTACAATCAAGTAATATCTTTATACGAGGTCCGGGCCGTTGATGGTCAGTCTGTGGAAGTGTATTTGAACTAGAACCCGGCCAATTGTATTTGAACTAGGGACCCGGTGTATTTGCAAAAGGAGCATCCATGGCACTAGATAGAGAAAAATTAACTAATTAGCAAATGATATTACTCTCCCCATAAAGCGATTCTGAACATACAAGAATTCAAAACGCGCCAGGCGTTTGCTTTGTTTTTCCACGGATCTATTTCACCGCAGCGCTGGCGCGATTTGTATAGAGCCGTATGAAATAGAAAAGCCAAACTAAAAAGCGCCGACGCTTTGATTAACCTAGTGGAAAATTGGAACCCAAAATCGCCATTCTAATATATTATTCCTAACGGAATGCATAATGCGAATAACGAGAATTCAAAATATAAAGCCGATGAATATGAAGGCGAGAATAGAATAGAATAGAATGGAGGCGGATAGAGCGGATATATAATAATAATACTCCTTGTTTAGTTCATTATTTAGTTCATTATTTTAGTTCATTATTTAGAGCGGATAGAGGAAGAGCTAGTGAAATAGAATAAGAGCAGTCTGACAAAATCATATAAGCAAGATCATAGAGCGGATAGATCATAGAGCAAGATCATATATGCAAGATCATAGAGGAAGATCATAGAGCAAGATCATATAAACAATAGAACATGTTTATAGCAATAGATCTGTATATGAAGGTGCTAGAGGCGGTTTAGGACTTGATGCATGTAAAAGTCTAAGGCAAAAGCACTCCCCTTGATTAACCCCGAAGCACATATACTACTTTAAGTAAAAAGAACGGGAAATACTAACCTATTTGTGTTACGTGCGAGATTTGAGCCTTTGCCTTTGAGCCGAAACCAAAATTCGAAAACAAAAGTTGATTTGAGCCGAGAAGAAGCCAATAGCAGATGATTTGAGCCTTAAGAAGCCGAGAAGAAGCAATAGCAGATAATTTGGAAACCGAGAAGCCGAGAACCTTTAACACAAAACCAAAAAACCAGAAAACTTTGTTATTCCAAGCCGAAGCCAAAAAACCAGAGAGATTGTAGAGAGCCAAAACCTTTAGCCGAATGCTTTGTAGAAACCTTCGAGCCGAAAACCCAAAAGCGTAAACAGAGATAAAACAGGATAAAAGCTCGAAGCGCAGATAAAAAGCAGTGGAGCGTGATTGAAGCCGGAAAGCATTGAAGCCGGAGAAAGATAGAAGATAAGATAATATTATCTCCTCCTTAGGTCATGCAGCCGAGATGCCGAGAAAGAAGCCGAGAAAGCAGATAGAAGCCGAGAAAGCAGAAGATAGATTGAAGCCCGAAAAGAAGATAGATTGAAGATAGATAGAAGCCGAAGTCAAATTGGAAGCTGAAAGCGCTGGAATGCACAGGAATTGGAAGCAAAAGCGCCTGGAATTAGAAAAGTTTGAAAGTGTGAGAGAAAAGTTTGAAAAGGAATGCTAACTTGAAATAATAACTGCTTTTAAAATTTCGTATCGCGCCATTATAACGTCCGCGAAAATTTATTACAAGGGTTAATTGTTTTAAGGGTTAATTGTTTTAAGGACAATTGTTTTAAGGGTTAATTGTTTTAAGGGTTATTAAGTTTAAAAGTTTAAAAGTTATGAGTTATAAGTTTATATGCTAGTTTTAAGTTAATAGTTAAGTTATAAGTTTAAAAGTTCATGAATTAGAACTTCTAACCTTAAAACTTTTAACCTACAATAACTCCAACCTTAAAATTTCTAACCTATAATAACCTATTAATAAACTTCTTAACCTTATGTTGCTAACCTATAATAACCTTAAAAGTTGTTTCTAAGGTTATTATAGGATACAAAGGGTTTTATTTATATATAATGTTGAGGAAAATAACTTGGGGAATCCCATTATATAAATAGAATGATCAAATAGAATAAGACATATGAGGCTTTCATTTATGAACATGTTAGTTAGAGGTTATTTGGATATGCTAACTTATTATATGTTTTTATGCATTCTAGGTCAATGGCATGCAAAATGCTAAAAAAAGCCCCCAATGATCTTTGATCAAGGCAAGGAAAAATCCCCAACTGGCCAAGGAAAGGAAAAATACCTCAAATGATGTTGATGATGACAAAGGAAAGGAAAAGACTCCAAATGATGTTGATGATGGCAAAGGAAAGGAAAAAGACCTCAAATGAAAAGGATGATGCCAAAGGAAAGGAAATTGTACTTTATACTACCGGTCGATTGGAAAAACAAAAAGGTCAAGAACCTGCATGCATGCAACAGGAGAGGCGATGGGAGAAGGGATTATTGTTCTAGCAGATCCTATCAATGCAAGTGAATGATGAAAGATTAGGGGAGGCAGGGTTAGGTGTGGCAATCTCAAAATTATATGACAATTGGAAGGAAAAGGGTTCAGGCAAACAAGAATGCCTAGCTTGTGTGAAGCAACTAGAGGTTCCAACTATTGTTGCATGGCCTAGGGACAGATTCAACCTGGAGGGAACTACACGTTTCCTATAGATGTAGAACCATTGTCAATAATGTTCACACAGTGTAGCAAGAGGCCACTTCCAACTTTCAAACATTATCCCGCCAAAAGATGCAAGTCGGGATTATGATTGTTCTCCACGAGATACGATGCAGGTTAGAGGAAGTGAATGTTGTTGGGCCTCTGTATTAGAATGTTCACAATAGAGGAGATGGTGGTAGCAAAGAGCTACATATCGGGGAACATAAGTGTGATAGCGGGAGGAATTTCATGTACACCATATTTGGCTATGCAATTCAGGATGAAAGATCAAAGAAGAAAAGATTCCCATTGAATGGAAAGTGGATATGTTCAAAAGCATGGATGGCTATACATGGAATTCCAACCTCTTCTTGGCAACAACCGGCAAAAAGAGACATGAAAATGGTAGTAAAATTGCATTGCATGGGAACAACACCGGTAAGGTAACCGCAAGAACTATAGGCTGCAAAGGAAATATTTGAAAGATATGTGGATTTCAATGCAAAAACATGCCACATAAGAGTAAGAAGGATGAACAGGGTAGAGTTATTGTTGAAAGAGATTGTCATCCCATTGTACCCGGAAGAGCATATTGGAGGAAATAAATGCATTGCTTGGGAACTTGGGTGGCCTTTCTATATCCAGCCGGTTTTAGTAGGCTATGGAATAAGCACTTCAAGCATGTGACCATAGCAACTTCAAACAACTTTGCCAAGTGCAATTTATGTGCTGGCTGAAGGAGACACTAGATAAGACTGTGCAACCAAGTCTAAGGGCAAAGATAAGGGAACATATGAAGGACCATATGACAGATCAACTATCATGTAGATCAACTTATTGGATGTGGAGGACCTTATGCAATGGAACCTAATAACTATCTATGTATTATACATGATAAAATGGACCAACAGAAGACTTGTCTTCCACAATTCAAGTATATTCTAAGTCATGTGGAAGATCATATCCTTTGCAGATTTCAATGATTGGGGCAATATTGCATGGGCGATCTCGAGACCCTATTATGGCCATTTCGGTTTAGAGTTGTGGAGTGATGGTTCAGATTTTCACATTGGGAGTATCATGAGGTGTTTAAGAAACTATGAGAAGGGTTACAATGGTCACCCACAGGGATCCCCTGACTAGCCGAGGCACTACATAGTGCATTGTTGGATGGAACCCTAATAGTATTGAAAAGTTTAGCAAGGCAAGGTTTAGGAGGAATGGACCTAATGAACATGTTGGAGCTTCAACATCTCGTGCTAAACCTCGAGATCTGTCGAAAAGCTCCTTTTGCAACTAGATAATTGTCTTTGGTCAAAAATAAGAGCACGGTGGATGTTTTTTTCCTATCCTACTTACTTGTTTGTGGGTATTTTTGAAAAGAGTCAATTTGGGGTTCCTAATGCCCCGGACATACTCATGAGGATGTGGATGCATTGTTTGGAAAATATAGTCATGTATTGAGACGTAGACAAGTTACCAATTTTCGAGGCTATTGGAAATATTTCATGGATGTACAAATCCATCTCCTATAGGATCTATCATAGAAGAAGTGCCGATTGGAAGAGTTTTGTGGATGGTTATGCTCTCGACATGGAAGGTCATTCTAGACCTCTTCAATTCACTTTTGGGTGAGAGAAGGGATTCCAATCATGCAATGGAAAATGAGACCTTAAGGAGGAGAAGTGGAGAGGTGGGGCAGAAATTTGTACGGGGATGCAAATGGCAAGCCTATGATACCTCCTGGTCAACCAAAAGCTCTAAAACCAACTGAAGAAGTCAAGCAATTGGGATTGACTAAGGATGGCATCAATGACTACATCAAGCATTGGCAAACTAATTCAGATGAGACTAATCGTGCATTGATAGATTATTGGAAGAAGGTGATCAACTTGTTGGATGAGGTAGACACATCCTCAGAAGAGCTGAAAGAAGGGTGGCATTCGCTTTTGCTCAAGTTCAAATGAAGAGGCTTTGAAGAATCCTTTTTCTAAGGCATCATGCAGATAGGTTATTCTGTCCTCTCACAGGTATTATGATTTAAAAGTTGGGAGCGGCCCTGAGGCTCAAAAGGGATCCGCCGTGTGTATCTGCTCCATAATTTACAAATACTTAGTTTATTGATATATCAGGAATGCAAGATTTAACTCATTTCCATGTTCGTTTAAATCAATTGCAATGTTTGCATAGTCATTATGCTGTTATTCTATCAGTCCCTCTACTCTACTGCTTGATGAATGAAGCAGCAACAAACCCTCCGTCCAGCAAGTTTAGGATGTCTTATCTTCAGGCATGATATAAGATTGCCAGCCACATTGTCGCATGATTTGTAGTCTACTGAGAGACATCTCTTATACATTTTAGATTTCTTAGATGTGCAGGTAATCATGCCTACAGAATAATGAAATTCTATAATATGTTGTACGTGTAAAGCGCATTGTGTCCAAAATCTGGCATTTCTTAATGATGTCACAATTGGTATTTAATTTTCTCTATCTTTATTGCAGGCCACGTTTTTGTCTTAGTTACGGAAAGCATGCCACGAAATTATTGAAGAAGGAGCCAGTTTTACTCCAAGGTATATGTTTCTCAATTTCAGTATAAGAAAGGACTCTACAATCTTATGGTTTAATGAGATGAATAGTATGTTGTTGCAACATGATGAGCAATGCTTTGCATGTGCTTCAAAGGAATAGCAATTAAACTCTACAATGATTTTATTGCACGATATATCATATTCATGTTTCTCAGTTGCAACAAGAAATAAGGACTCATTGGTGTCATGGTTTAATCCAAAGAAACAAGTCTGTTGTACGTTTGGCGTCGTTGTACATGATTTGTTATACGTTTGATGCCGTTGTACATGATGGTACAGGACTGCAACAGCAGATTAACACTTTGCCCATTATGCAATGTGCTTCAAAAAGAATATTGATCATATGTTCTATATGAAAGAATAGTGATCATATGTCACGTTGGGGGCATTCTTTAAGCTGAAAAGTATATCCTTGGTTATTTAATTCCAAGCTCAGAATGACGTGCTTATACATGTTGAACATAACATTTGGTAACATGTTTGCGGGCATTTTGTTTCGTTTCAAATGACTTGAAGAAATGAACGTATATAAACTGTACATAAATTTTTGCATGTTTTCTAGATATATGCTCGACATGCAATCTATCCCACCTATTTGTTCCATTCCTTCCATTCCCCTCTATCCCAACTATTACATTATACCAACATCTCATTCCATTCCACCTATGCATTTCATTACATTTACTTATTCTGCGTGTCTACGACTAATGCCTAATGCCCGACATCGCCGGGCGCACGTATCTAGGAAAGAAAAAAAAAATCATCTTCAAAGAAATTTAACTGCAAAAACAAATACAACATTGATCACATCCTTACATGCATCAATGACTGTCACTACTACCTTTTCCCTTGCACAACATCAATCAATGTGCCACTCCATGAGCTAAATTTGAAGGAGGGAATGAGGGAATGATTATCATATTGTTGAGGTCTACATCAACAGAACAACCTATGCAGTGGAACACAACTGATTATACAAGAAGGATTATCGATACAGAGATAGTAAGTGGAAGAAATATTGGCGACACTGTGCTCCTATCATGCATCCAATTGTGCCGACCAATTTCGGCTTGCCACTTCATTAGTTTGGAAGTGTGCAATTTCGTTTGCAGCTGACTTTTACCATGATGATACATTGCACAAGGTAGGTAAATGTCTTCTGAAGCATATCTTTAGGCATAGAGAATTATATGTGGCATTTTTAGGGGTGCAAAGTCAGCAAGGAATTTGGGTTGTTATCAAAGACCCACCATCCATGCCATAAGAAGGCTCCAATACGATTTAAGGTTCACGAGAAACGTGGTTTACACAAATGCGTTGTGATGGAGGTAAGTGTCAGATCCTCGACAAATGTTTATATGTCTACATAGTGCATGTATATATGTCTTTATTAAGGCTTCTCATATTTCTCTGGACTCTATTGGCCTTCTCAATTGTTGCAGATCATGGAGCACTATACATCCTTCGTACATTGACTTAAAAATTCTAAGCCAAGGGTGATGGTTCACGTACATCATAGAGATGCTGAGTGTGATTTGTTAGTAATGATAGCAATTGCGTCTATGCTTCTTAATAAGTCATTTCTTCTACTATGGGCACTGCAAGAGGAGCTTTCGGTACCTATCAGCATTGTAAATTTAAAGTTCTTTGGAATGGGTTCTTTATAATAGGGAACCACTTAGGCTGATGAACATTAACTCTACAGTTTTAGATTGCACCAAAATATTTTGTATTTTTTGTGGACCAAATATCGTGTTTGAAGACAATTTATCATATACTTGGCAATTGTTAAACCAAGAATCAAGATAATGTTTTTTTTTTTTTTTTTTTTTTTTTTTTTGAAGGGCCGAAAGCCAAAAAGTTTATTAATCGGAGAAAAATACAAAATTTACATGTCTCATCTAAGCGTGTAAGCACGCAGAGATGCCACAGGACACAAGCACGGAGCACAATGTGCTTACTCCGAATAGGAGACTAATGATAAGAATCGACCGAAGATACTGAATCGGATCGTTCCACCAGTTACGGAGTCAAGGGAAGAACACTTTCGGAATCAAGATAATGTTTGTTCTCTATCTATAACATTCTATTGCACCTGAAACATATATTATCATAAATGTATTCCACACACGTCCATGACTAATGCCCGGCATCGCCGGGCACATGTTTCTAGTACTCTTTATGTGGTTTGGAAGATTCAATCTCAACAATGGTAAACATTTGTTAGCCTATGACATGTGACATGTCACTACTCTTAGATGACAAGCATGCCACGTATGCTGCTGACATGGCCCTCCTATAAAACCATAGTCATGCTTTATAGTTCTTCATCAAGTTTACTCATAGCCTAGCTATATCGTGTATCTCTTTTTCATTCTAGCATGCATGCATACCGGGTTTCTTCATGGTATCAGAGTCAGAATGCAGGATGAGATGAGTGTCGGAGTACAACAGCAGGTGGGATCAGAACATGGTATCGGCTCTGATCAGAGAAATTGGCATTATTTTTCTTGCATTGTGCAAGAGTTAATCTAGAGCGGGTCTAGAACGTGTTGCGGGTAGAACGGGTCTAGAATGAAAGCTCGAGAAATCTCTGCAAAGATTTTGCTAATCTTACAAGATTCTTTGTCTGGTTAGGTAATCTTTCTGCAGTCGGATCTGATGTTAAGGGGAAGAGATTGAGTTGTGTAGTTTGGACAAGCATCTAAGACTTTTGGAAGACTCCGTGGAAAGATATTTTGGAGCCGGATTTGTGCCATATGGCAAAATTGACAGTAGAATTTGTAAAATCGGAGAGATATTGCATGGCTCGTGGCTTATTTGGGATACAAGCAAAAGGTGGGTTCTATTTTTGTTGGTCGGGGAGATAAACCTAATAAGGTAGCGATACGTTGGGAAGTGGATAAGGTATAGATTAGATGTCGAGATCTTGCATGACTTTGGTTGCATTTTGGAGTTTCGGCAAAGGGGAACCGGATTTGAACACTGCTGAACAAGAAATTGCAATTGAGTGCAGAATTTCTTAAGATTGAGTGGATCTGGAGTGGCTGTTGGCTCCTTGGAAATTTTCATGACCAGCAAGATTTATGTGAGATTTCTTCCTTCTGGTTAGACTTCAGTCTTGTCAGGGACTTCTGTATTATACATGTAATATAAGTTGCTTGTTGGACAATCTAATCATGGTCTATTTTACTTCTGAGTCTGCTAAGCACTTTATCAGATTATAGCTCAAGGTAAAGTTTTAACCATTCATAACTACGAAGAACGGAGATTTCAAACGAGCTGGTCATTCATATCCCAAGGTGCGTGGCATATTATGGGAGGAAATAATTATTTAGCTACTCTTGATGAAGACAACAAAGTTTACAAATCTATAATGTTGACCATTGATGCTACTTTACATTCAAGGGTTTTGCAAAGATCATTCCGTACTGCCAAGGAGTTGTAGGATTATCTAAGATCTCAATTTGGATAGAGCTATGACCAAAACTTAAATCATGCAAAGAAGAAGTCTGTCGACAATTTAGAAGAGTTACCTTCTATTTTAACTCCTCTGGTTATTCCTCTTCATGATAATTCTTCTCTTTCACTTGGTGATATTTGGAATGAGGTTGCAGATGTGGAGAATCATTCTATACTAATATTGGCGAATCAAACAAGATGTTGAAAATTAGATATAGTTGCAAGCATAAATGAAATCAGGTTTTATTTGATCTTCACAATTCTGGGTTCTCAAAAGAAATGATCTGGTTTATGACAAAAGTGCATTAGCAGCGCAGCCTCTAAAGCAATCACTAACACTTGACATGCTTGAGTTACCTAAGAAGTTTTATGAGTTACAAGTGCTACCTTTCATGGCTGAAAAATGTTCAAATTGTCAAGTAGACAATATAAAAACATTCATTGGTGAGAGTATTATTAGTTGCACATATTTGCAGAATTCAGCAGGTCACTTACATGGGTTTAACCTTGGGTTGAATGCTGAGTATGGTTTATTACAGAGACAAAAGAAGTTATTTTACACCATTCCTTATATTTCCAGGAAAAGAGAATGGTATAGAGGCAGGATATTATGGTTTAACACGAACATCAAGTGGCAGCCATGGTTACTTTTGCGGTTGAATTTGCTTCACATGCTGATTTTTTTTCCAGACAACATTATATCTCAAGGGGATACTTAGCATTAGTAGTTCTAGTTTTGTTTTTGATCTTTTGAATCACGTTAATCATTGGGGGGATGTTAGCGTATGACATATGACATGTCAATACTCTTAGATGACTAGCATGCCACGTATGTTGCTAACATGGCTCTCCTATAAAGCCATAGTCATGCTTTATAGTTCTTCATCCAATTACTCATAGCCTAGCTATATCGCGTATCTCTTTCATTCTAGCGTACTGCAAACCGGGTTTCTTCAACATTCATAATACATCAAGATATCCACATCAAGCAGAGCAACAAAACCTGGTGGTCATGGCAAATGCCCAAATTCAATCCGCATATGGCCACCTATTTGGTATCAAGATGCATGCAAGTTAGAAACAAACTTTTCAAATAGTCGGGTACTTCTTGAAAGCATCTCTTCTTCATATTACAAAGTGCTTTGCATCATTGAATATAGCAGTAGATTAAACCTTGATGCAGAGGTTTCCAGGGTTGAGAATGTGTTGTATTTTTCCAGGTACCAACATAGACTTGAACTTTGGAGGCAAACTGGTGCCACGTGCAGAATATTCAAATCAACTAGTCCTAGTCAGCATGAGTACCATTTAATGATGAGCTAGAAAGTTAATTAAAATGCACCTTAATAAGGAGGTATTCGCCTAGGTTTCTAGAGGTTCCTTCAGCATAGTAAATAAAAAAATTGCACCACCACATTAGAAAGAGCGAGCATACAAGAACATAGCAAAATCCTTGCATAAGAAGGCAACCAAGTAAATAAGAATGCAAACCTTCATCGTAGCATCATCACATTGTCTTTCTTGCCGCAGCACACACAAAATTAGGAACATACCAGCGCAAATGCAAGCCAGTGCCTCCAACAATAACAGGGATACATCCTTTTTCTGAGCAATAGCTTTTCTGGCATCACCTTAAAAATCTCCAACTATCATTAGAGTTTTTTTGAGATTAAAAGGGCCTTCAAAACATGTCAACTAAGCCAAATGAAGATAAAACTACCAATCAGAAATCAGAGCCTGATGGGTGCAGTCAGCAAAACTGTTATAACTAACTCATTAGATCATATTTTCTAGCATAACTTTTGATAGAAAAGTCCAAATGAGCTCTCGTTTAGTGCAATAGATAGATCTCATTGAGATCTTTCCAACCTTAGATGTTTTGAACATATTTTAACCACGTGTGATTGTCAAAACTCTAAAAAACTTAGTTTTTAACATTTTTTACTATCCTATAGGGCTAAAAGATATGCAAACCACCGAAAATTGAAAGGATCTCAATGAGATCTATCTATTGCACCAAACAAAAGCTCATTTGGACATTTCTATCAATACTTATGCTAGAAAATGTGATCCAGTGAGTTAGTTATAACTGTTTTGCTGACTGGTAGTTCATATAGCTTAGTCAATAGTTCTTAGAAAGCCTTTTTATGATCTCAAACAATCCCTAATGTGTACTCTATAGATCAGAAATGAATGACGAGCTTAGATGTCTTCTTCTTTGATTAACTTGATAAATGAAGGCATTACATTACTATGATTGGTCAAGTCAAGAATATCACGCAAGTGATGAGGAATGCCCTGCAAAATAAAGAGACAAATATGATCAAGTCCGGAGAAGGTAAAACCTAAAACCAAAGTTACAATCTGGGGGGAAAAAAAAAAGCTAATGAATTATCAATCGAATCTGATAAACTTGACAAACTTGTCATTTCTACACTACTCTGCACCAGCATCATGGAGAGCTACAAATAGAGCTACAAAACCGTTGCACCCTTTCACTTGCACCAGCATCATGGAGAGCTACAAATAGAGCTACAAAACCATTGCACCCTTTCACTGCCTAGATCTAGCAGCCTATTGTTTCAAACAATTCCATAGCTTCATTTGTATATATATGCATCTTGACAATATTCTCCAATTAAGACATTCCATGATATCATGTCTCTAACAGGCATTTTATTAAACACGCCTCGTGCATTCTGTAAGTCCTCACATCTGTTGTACATATTTATAAGAGCATTTTCCACAAGAACATATATTTCATACCCATTCTCCATGATCAAAGTATGTATCTGATGTGTTAATGCATCCAAGTTTGCACATGTATTCAAAAGAGAGCTGAATGTTATTTTGTTTGGAACTTTGCCTTCTAGTTGCATTTGATGGAAGTAAATAAGTGCTTCCTTATCATGGTGAACAAACATCGTAATAATTGCATTCCATGAAACAACATTCCTCTTCAGCATTTTTTTAAACATTCTTTGTGCATCTTCCAGACTACCACACTTTCCAATCATATCCACAAGTGATGTACCAACAAGAAATATCAGACTCAAGATGCCTATCAAGGACACAAACATGGAGCTGTTTACCTTTTGCAAAGGCATCTGGGCTGCAGCAAGTATTAAGAATACTGGCAAACATAGCTGAATCTGGTTCATCTCCCTCCAGGTATATTTGTCTAAAAAAATTTTAGCTCATAATAGAATCTTCATTCTGGGCATAAGCAGCAATCTAAGATACAATGTCTCTATATGGGAGATTATCATGCTCTATGCTCCTGCACTTTCCAGACATGCTTATAATATAATTAACAATCAAAAGGTCCATTTGAAGCTCATAATCAATAATATGGGCATGGATGCATTTTCCTTCTACTCGGAATTCAGGTCCATCAAACGCATTCAAGATGCTACTGAAGGTGACTCTAGTAGGGCTTCCTGCTGCTAGGTTCATGAGCCTGTACAATTTCAAGACTTGTCAAACATTGTCGTTGCATAATCTAGAGGTAAAACATTGCCGTTAGCAAAAAAGTTAACCGGTACAAAAGTTATAAGGGAGAGATTGCCTTTATTTCTAGTTATGCATGTAACGTCCGGTTCCTTTGCCTTACATCAAATAGTTCGCAGCCGGATACTCGTTTGATGGAAATGGCGGAAAAGCCTGAAATGCCATATCATCCTTGAGTTACACTAGTTAGGGTGAGATTCAAACCTGCATTTAGAACTTAACTTTTAATTATGCAAATAAAATTTTGACAGAAAGAAGGAAAATTAAGAGCAATGACATATTCCATTTCGATCTTTTATGTGCATATGCCAAGGTGTCATTATTTTAACTATTTTTTTGAGCGGATAATGTCCTTTAGAAAATAAAATATAACCACCTATCTCTTATGCCACGTAAGAGGAAAGCTTTAACATTCTTTTCTTGATATGCTTTTTTTTTTTAAAGGACATGCATGGCGTGGAATCTAATGCAAACACTCTATTTTAATATGGAGACTTTTAATTCAATAAAGACCCCACTCTAATGGAACATCACCCTTACTCAAGGATACGCAAATAAATGATCTTCAAGGGCAAATCATTAAATGGCAAATGGCGTGTAAAGTGAACCTTTCTTTGAGGTCGCGTTGAAATCTGCACAAGCAACAATTGTTAAGAAACTAACTACGGATGGATGCAAACAAGCAAAAAGAAGGAAATTGAGCAATGACCTTCGATCATGAGGTATGCCAATGTTCAGGTTCCTTTGAGCGGATTGGGATGCACATCTAAGGCTGTATGCCACAACCATGTTGTTAGATCTAGACGAAATCATGAACTTGGATATCCCCAAGATAGAACATTTATAAATCTTGACATGTTCTTCTTTATTGACATACATTGTCTTGTGATTTTAGATAGCTTTACCAAATGAGATTATTTCTTCGCAGAAGAATGTTTTCCTCAAAATGTGGGACAATAAGATCCTCAATATGTTCACAACCACCCCACTTGCTTGAAATGAAACACTGTTGATAAGCTATGTATCTTGGCCTTCATTTTTGAATAACCAAAGACTTGAATGGCTTTTGGTTGTGGAATCATAGTGCCTAATTTGTTTGTCAGCGGGCATACCAACATATCCTGCATGGGTACACAGGACCTGACTCTTAACACACATTGGCTGGCATTTTCTCCTCCATAAGACAAACTGACGTTGGCAAAGCACCTCTAACACAAACTAACATTGGCAAAGCACCTCTAACACAAACTGACGTTGGCATTTGTTCCTCCATAACAAGGGGCGTACTAATGTACAGGGAACTGTACGAATCTCAGGCATCTTTCTGCTTCGATAGTCTTGGTGCTAGTTAGAACATGGAACTCTATCTCCACAATGATTTGTCTCCCCTCTCTTAAAAATTACAGCACCTTTCTAATGCCAACTCTCAAAGAACCACTACCGCAACTGCATGTTAATATGCACGTTGGAAATGATCAATGGCTGATGTAATATATCATGGATGCCAAGTTAGCATTCTTTGACACCAGCTTGTCGTTAACACTTTTGAACAGATACCCCATTTTCAGGTGGCATCTCATGACCATTCTACACAACGTTTAAAATTATAAGATGAGTTCTTGATAGGCAACTCGTCTAAAAGTCAAGTCAAACATAAAAACAGTACCTTCAAACGTGGGTTTTCAGCATTATATTAGACATTTGCATTGCACGAGACACTTCTAATCCCAGCATCCATAACATTTTCCAGTCATTACAATCGGGAATTCTCACCTCTAATGTTTGTAGCTTTTCTGCCTCTGAAACTTTATATCAAGAGCATTGCTGTCTTTCGCTTCCCTCTTTGTCAATGATCTGAACAATCTTAATTCATGTCCGGATGATGAAAATTCATACCAAAATGCATCGTCATGCAGTTGCAATCACCAGGTAATATCAAAGAAGTATAATATAGATATTCTTGTAAAACTGCTTAGCTGAGACGGGAAAGAACACATGCGAGCATACGGTCTTCAGAAGATTTTTAAATTTAACCAAACTTCTCTACCACGTAATATTAAAGAAGTATAATGTAGGTATTCCTGTAAAAGCTATGCAGCAAGGAGGAGGTAGCCATCTATTTCTACGATGGAAGTAACACATACAAACGATCTTCAGAAGATCTTAAATTTAACTAAACTTCCTTTATACTCCCAACTCCTTTATACTTTGGATGCTTGTCACAATGAACACACCTCAGGAGACTTCAAGACTATGTTCTTTCTCAGAGAAGACTTCAAAGTTTAATTTACTTATCTGTTAAAATTTGACAACAGAGCTTAAACCAGCTTCAACTTGACACCGGAGCTTAGACCAGCTTCAACTGTAAAACAAAGTAAAAGCTTCAATAACACAAATATGAAATACTGGTTGATTCAATAGAAGGGGGCCGCGCGAACGCGAGCCCCCAATACCACAAATTATGACGTGCACTCTCCCCTTGAGGAGATGCTAAGACAATCCACGCCCTGGTGCAATGGCGCAAACCATCTTAGGCCATCGGCCTTTCTGATCACCGATAAACCCCGCCCAGGTAAGTATGGTGCATTGTGCCCTCTCCTTTTCTTTTTATCAATACTCCGTTGTCTTCTTCTGCTAGATATTCCTGTGGGGATATTTGATTTTGAGCAGACAAATTCAGTTTTGTAGGCTGATTTTATAGGCAGCAGCGTAGCAAGGGTTTTTTGCACTTCATCTCCTTTAGCGCCCAAAACGATTTTTTCCATTCAGAAAAAGAGTACCAGATTGTACGTTTATGTTTATGATCCTATGTAGATCTAAGAACATGGTTGTATATGTGCCTCCCAGTCCTTTCAAAGAAAAGGAATCGTTGAAGATTTTTGATGGTCCTTGACATTCGACCATGCTATACATTTGGACCATCTGCCTGTTCTCCATTGTTGTCACAACACCAATAAATAAAAAGCATAAACCTTGAAAGAAATTGGAAAGTTTTGTCGTTCTCTAGTCTTAGTTAAAGATACGATGTCGTGACAAAAGAAGCAAAGCAATCAATTTCACAACATTGTTCATAGACATCTCACCTATACTCTCCCTCAGTAGCTCCAATGTCACACCTCTACCCTCATCACACATCTGCATACACCAATTCACAAGTTCTGCCTCTTCAAATGCCTTGGAGTTGCTTCAAACTTCTCGGCACATATGCCATTAACCCAATTCCTAAAAGTGGCTTTAGGAATCCCAAAGTGCAAGGATGCTTTTATCAAAGACCTCAAACCCTCATCAATAACATCTCGTATCTCGACTAATATCACTTGACAATGGCAAAAACTTGACAATAACAAGACGATTTCTCCATTTCAGGAAAAAAAAAAGAGTACAAGATTGTACATTGAAAAGAACATGTCAAGTTTTATGAACATCCCTACCATTAGCATCATGTTTAATCCTATCTAGATCTAAATAGTGGTTGTATATGTGCCTCCCAGTCCATTCAAAGAAAAAGGAATCATTAAGATTAGATGATGTTTGGAAAAATATACATCTCAAGGTTTTCCATGGGTCCTTGCCACATGCTATAAATTTGGACCATGCACCAGTTCTCCATTGTTACCATAACACCAATAAATAACTAGCAGTAGGGTTGGGGAAAGGATTGGGTGGTGCAGTGGGTGGCTATTTGATAAAGATAGGGTAGGCATACGAGGAAGATTTACATGAAATGGAGATTGGAGAGGATTATATGCGTACTAGGACATGGATCATTTTCTTTGTGCAAGGAAAATGATATTATCAGAGGAACATAATCTCGAGAAGCCAATAAAATAGTAGCATTTTTAATGCCACAAACACCAACATTGACTAATATTGCTTTATGCCGTGACATGCCAATGTCTTTGAAGTGAAGTCTAATATTTCGTAGGGGCAATTTTGAATAATATTTACATTAGGTATTTTCACCTTCTTGATTTTATTGGTCGAGCACAAGATACCATATTGATATGCATGTCCTCCACAAGTATATTGTTGTTTGCTTTTATTTTGAAGGATCTGTTATCGTTGCTAAGGTTTTTGCCTCGATTAATCCTGGACAATAATAGGCGGGTTGTTTGTTCGTTGGCGTTCTATGGGCCATCTAGTCTCCATGGACGGTAACAGCCAATTCAATTCATTTAATTCTATTATGGAACTTTGCGCATACATGTTTCTACTCAGTTGGCATATTCATGTCTTTGCGCCATAGATGTTTTTGCTCATATAGCATAAGCTGCGATCAACAACTTCAAGTTTGTTCACTTCGATTTGAAGGTCACTAAATTAGTTTGTTTTGCTACTAGGCTTACAACAAATATTCGAGAAACAAAACATTTTCCTTGCCATTTCAAATTGTTTTAAACGAAGGTAGAAAATACTTAAGAAACATTGCAATTTTCTTGGGCATCAAAAGATGGTGCATATGTACAATCAAGTAAAATAGCAAGATTTCATGCAGAGATACAAACATGATCTACTACGTAAACTAACATTTGCCAATTTTGAGCAAGATAAAGAGAAGATAAGATAAGAATTTTTATGATCCACTCGTGAACCCAACTAAGCTATGGGATTCAAGACATGCAAGGGCAATGTTTCATCTAAAAACCCTCTAGACTAGGCCCCATCACCAAATACAATAACCAAATATTAAAAGGCTACTCAAGAATAAGAGAAGATAATGCTAATGCTAGTGGTAAATTTATGCTTCTAAATTATCTAGACATTAGCCACCCAAGGATTGGGGCCATTGATCTAGAATAATTGTCACAAGCCTCATTAATCGCCCATTTCTTTTGCAAAAGTGTCACCACCTCAAGCAGAAGCTCCTCCACGGCTACACAATTCGAAGAGGGAGAGGTCCTCCCGCATCGAGAACCAGTCCTCCCAGATGGTTTCATGCCTAACATGTGTCGCTAAGAGGTTCTGAAACCACCAAAAGATGAAGGGACCATCGTGTCTGCCGCTCCCACCTAGTAGCTGAGACACCCACCACCTCTCATACATGCATGACATTAGTGAAAAATGCAAAGCAAAGATCCATATCGTAGCGGCATCATCTTCTCGCGAACTCTATATGGAATAACGATGTTCATTTCCTCTGAATCAACAATGAACTATTTGGTTGTAAGATTCCCATGCTTTCTCATAAAACAACCACTACATTATTCTCAAGACTTTCATCAGTACGATAGTTTCAAAACATGCTTCCACTGTAATAATTTAATTTCTTTTAATGAGGCAAGGCTTTGAATGCTTTCCTTAAATGCATTTATCAATATAACTAGCCCCCAATGTGGTTGCCATGTAACTCACATCAGATAGTGGCAATAAAACCCACCTTAAACCTCAAGTACTAGATGTTTATTGGGTATAAGGACATGCTAGATGAAGTGATTTTCATCATCTAGAATATAATAATGAGCAGCCTTATACAAATCAAAATGTTGAAGATGACCACAAGGAAGGTTCCGACTGCTATATCTATTTGATTTGCAATGAATACCATCATATTAATTAAAGGATAGTCATTTTCTGCAAAAATTTGTAAAAACAGCCATCATGCATACAATCATTTAAAAGTGTTTTTTCATTTCTTTTTATTATTTTTTTATTTTTTTCAGAAATTTGCCAGTACAATAAGATTTCTAAGACACCAAATTCCCTTTCTAGATCGGGACTAATATAACGCCCTCGAATCTATACTGACAGTTCTATCGTGATAAAATACTTGAAATCCTCGTTATTTACATCAACACCTCTAGTGATAACCAACACACTAAAAGGCTGATCCTTCAAGGAAATCGCTATCCAATGGGCCCCAACCTTCCCAAGCTTTATCCTATTTACCTATACTCCTCTCCTCGAGATGTTGTCCTCAAGCATGTGAACATACTAATGTTGCCACTCTAGAATTGAACCTTGGTTCGGGATATCAAATGTTACTCACTAGCACCTCTAGTGGATAACCCATACACCAAAAGCGGCTGACCAAGGAAATTGCTATCCAATGGGCCCCAACCTTTCAAAGTTTATCCCATGTTCTATGTAATTCATATCATCCTCTTCTATGCATGTACTACACCACCATAGAAAGGCCCTCCGCTCCTGGACTAATCAATCAGGATGCACCGATTATGAACTAGCTACATTAGGGAGCCTTGTAGCACCGCTAAAAGGTCCCATCCCCATTATCCCACTGTGGATCCTTTGTCAAAAGCTCAAACACATCATATCATCGATGTACTTCAGGGCTCTTGCACATGTCACATTTAATGGGATCCTGGGTTCACCTAGATTATGGGTATGAAACATGTGAGTGCACTAAATGGGTTTTTTATTGCCTTCTCCTGGGTATCAGATACGTGCAGAAAAATATACAGTTTTATAGTTTGAATGTCGCATTTACACCGTGAGGGAGTGTGGTGGCTGTTCGCATTCATATTCATATCAGAAGGGTCCATCATTTTAGTGAGCTTTACTGCTGGGGACGACAATATGATGCTTTATCAATGTGATAATATATAAGAGACATATAGAAAATAATAACGAGCTATCGATATATATGGAAGGGCTATCATAAAAAGTGTTTCGGGCAAGTAATTATATGATATGGCCAACATTCTTTAAGGAAATAATGAAGTCAGATACAAAGGGTTTTTCTTACATGAACCTGGTCAGATACAACAAGCCTTTTTGGCAACCTATGAACGCACATGCATATGTACCACATTGGAGGTGAATCCTCCAGAATGGGATTTAAGGGTTATAGCTAGAAGCATCACTTAAATCCAGATAGCCTTAGGTCTCTACCCCTTTAATCCAACAGCCAACATGTGGAGGAACGAAGAAATGATCAATCGATATATAAACATCCATCATCATCATAAAATAGATCATAGAATAGAATCTTAATCATCCATCTACTCAAAGGGTCAAGAGAATACAAGATGGTGCTAAAACTAACCCAGATCAGCTTTATTCTCCTGATTCTCCATCCTTCCTCACCGGAACTAAAGGTGAGTAGGCAACTCCTCCTCCACCAATTTTTCCCTAAATTGATTTGGAGCAAATTAGGTGGAAGCCCCAATTTAGGTGTCCTAAGTTGGTGTGTAGTTCATTTCGGCCTATTGGGCCAGCCATAGCTCCATATTAGTTATCCTTTAATTAATTGATATTTGTGGCCTCGCATAATATTAGGTTAAGCCCTCAAATTCGAATTAGGATTTTAGGCTTAGTTTCCAATCTTAACACCAATGATTAACATAGTTATTCTTAGCTATGAATACTTAACGCACTATTAATTTATTCATATGACGCGTCGTATTTGTGCCCAAAAAGGCTGAGTAAATATATGGAACAATTACAACTAAGGTTTTCATCCTCAGAAATTTCTCAAACATATTTTCTGTGGAGCTTTTGTGTTAACAATGCAGCTTCAGTTGAGAGCAAGGAATATATAAATCATCTCGATGACACAACTCTAATTATATGATCGTACTTTACTTCCAATATTTTCTGAACCATTATCCTAACATTGTCCTCATTATTCAAACATACCATGTATGTCCAAATTGACCTTTATATAGTAAGTAACTTGACAAAAGAAGTTGGCAAAAGTTTTTTTCTCATATCTATTATATGTATTTAGGGAATATATGTATATGATTTAAATAAATCAAGGAATTCATGATTGAATGGCAACAATTAAGCAAGCAGGCTACAAGAAGTTTCAGCTTTACTTGATATACCATGGCACCAAAGGAATTGTTGCTAGAATCATTGTTTGTTTGGTAATATGCTAATAAGCAATGAATGCAATATGTGACATAATGAATATCTTGTTTGGCTTCCTATAAGCATAGGAAATAGTGAGCTATCTTATGGCTTGTTGTGCTATCCGAATCAACTTTGGCCCCAATAGATCAACATGCAAAAGCTGTTATTGTATTAAAAAGGGACTCTGCTACAGAGAGTTAATGCATGTTGAGAAACAAAATTATAATTGTATGCTACTACAAGAATGTAAGTACACAGTACCGATCCTATTTTTGAATAAAATGTGGGACTCTTTGAACCTCTTTCTTTTTAGATGTAATATTAGATTATAGATGACAGTATCAAGACTCCATATAACACACTAACATTTCCTCCAAAATTTCACACGGCTCTATATCTCAAAGTCTCACAAATGATGACCATGATCTAGCTGCGTTCTCTATTTTGGTCATGTCGGCTTGTGTCATGGAGCTAAAACCTTTGCCCTCATATCGCTGTCATCACGTACCAGCCCAAAAGTCACCCTCTGAATAGCTTCATACATTTATGGCACCCTCGAGATCACACTCTAAATGCCGCAGATCCCGGACACGTGAGTGGGACCCCGGAATGCAAGACCCTCGCCCTCCGCTTCCCCTTCATCCCCGAGTTAGGGACCCCATGATATAACCATATACGGATTCCTCTCTACTTCCCGCTGATAGTCCTCAGAGGAAGCTATATTCCTACGCACGCCAAACTGCATGTCAACTGCATCAATCCTCATCGCTCATCCTTACCGCTCAATTCACTGGCCGATCGAGTACCTGCCCAAGAACGTTGTCGCTGAAGGCATAGATCCCCAACATTTAAACCGAAACAGTGGAATGCCCAGATGGGGACTGTAGCATGCTAATCGGTTACTCCCACCGGTTGGATATGATTCAAGGATGGATTACCATTATTTTAGCTATGGTCGGTTTCAAAATTGCTTTGTTTGTTCCTCAAAGACTTAACAATCGCGGGTATTATTAAAACACAACAGATAGGGTCTAAATCATAATTCTACATTACTTTATTTATCATAGATATGTTTCAAATCTACTTTGGCCTGTGACCTCGAATCTCATGATCCTCAGATGGCGGAATCCCATGGATTGCGTGTCTTGAGCATGACTCGACTGCAATGTCCGAGACGATTGCATTCCAAAGTCAGCATTCTATGCCGTCTTTTTATGCTTCCATCCAAGGAGTCTAAAGTCATCATTGAATGTTTTGCTTCAATGATGATAAAATGATTGACATTGTTGGGCCTCAATATCATTGTTCAAGTACGTGATGGTGGAGAATTCTATTTAGGAATTGCAGAGCTCAATAAACATCCAACATTTACAAGATAAGCAGCCTTGTAGCAACATCTTTCTTTGCTACTGAAACCAGAAGAACGAAAAGCAACACAATGTATAAAACATGCCTCTTAGGGCTTTCAGTTGTGCTGCTATAACAACAATTTGGAAAACAAAATGAAGATTTAGAGACAATATAACTTGGAGAAAAATAGTTGACAATTTATCATATTAAAACTCTCGAGCAAAATAATCGGGATGAGAGCGCTTTCTTGCTCTTTCTCTCTCTGACTTCCCCACCATCCCTACCTGGCCAACCCACTCCAAACCGTCTAATTAACCCAATCCCCTGTCCTAACTCCGTTGGAGCATGTTCAAATCTATTCGATTACCTGTCTATGCTAATCTAATATCTCCCATGCCCAAGCAATCCAGTAGTGCCTGTAAGGGACTAATGGAAGTTGTGATGATCATACATGTATTCGTGTATTCATGGTCATACTTACATTATACTGTGATGTATATCAAAGATTCTAATGCATAATGAACTTCTCATTTCAAACCATTGCCCAAACAAATCCATGGTGTCGTGATATGATCGTGATTCAAAATGGACTTTCTGGCATGCTAGAGCATGTTCAACCCATTTGATCAACGTTATTCTTATGCTGGTAATTCAATATCTCCTATGCCCACAATCCAAGAGTGCCCTGTGAAGGGACCAATATCATAATGGTATTCGCGGTATCTTACATCATACGAGCATTATACTTGTATGTATAAAAGATTGTCACCACACGGATGCAAAAGGATAGTTGCACTGGGCAAGGTTTGAACTCATAACCTTTTAGTTTCAAAGCATGCATCTTTGCCAAGTGTGCTAACAATTCTTATTGAAGATATTCGCTTACATGTTTTTCATATGTGTATGGCTGTTCTAGAACTCTATGATGCATGTGCGATATCACGATGATCTCGCCCCATTGGAGTCAAAGGAACTCTATCCATCAATTTGTGATATATATAGAAGCATATCTTCTTCTTTACTTAACTATTCTGTTCGATGCGTAGCCCTTGAGCCTTCTCTCTCTCAGAATTATGCCATTGTCAAAGCCATTTTATTCTTGTTTCTTCCACTACATATTAGATTCTTCATCGACCTTAGCATATTTCTTGCATATTTCTTCCGTGATTTTCCTGCATATATTTTCCTTGTTTTCTCAAATAGACCTTCATGATAGTTTGAACCTAATCCCACGGCTTCTTGCCCGCTTCTTATCTCAAGCGCTTTTGGTAATATTTTGGTGATTTCAACCCCTTTATTGAGGAGGTTTCACCTTTATTACAAAGAAGTCCAGCTACTTGTTCAAGTGAGCATCAAATAGCCTAGCTTGATAATAAGAGCTCAAAGATCGGGTTATATCTCATGAATCAAAGATCGCATTTAAGATTAGTTTGCTCCGGAGAATGATGGTATTGATCCAAGCCTCGTGGTTTCTGAATCCATTCATTTGTTATTCGCTCCACCTCACGTGTATCTTACTTTATCATGAAATGATTGGGCTAGTTGGCTCTCTACTTCTGCCCAGCCTTTGAGCTGGTTTTCCCTTGGCCGGGAGAGGGAGCCCCCCAGGGTTGAAGAATTTTTCCGTGTTCACTGTTGAACTTGAGGTATATTTTGGAGACACCAATCGATAGCACACAATAGTTACTAAGCTTGGCAACCTCAGTGGAAGGTTCTCGGCTTCAGCTTTATGCCTATGAGTTTCGCATATTGTCAGATAATGCACCTAGGATGATGTAGCCCAGCACAGGAAAGAGGCTACATGAGGATGTGAAGGATATATTGTTGACCATGGAGGATCCAAGAACTCTAGATGTAGCTATTAGGTTTGCGATTCCTTGTGATAACCGTCTTTTTGAGCGTAGGCAAGAAAGATGGAATCAGTTGTTTTCCTAATTCCGCAAGCTCTAATAGTCACAATAGCTTCTGTACTGCTCAAGTCTCCTAAATTAGATGGCCCAGTACCTATACAGATTCACCGTGTGGTTCGAGGACCCTTGTCTGCACCTGAGAAGTAGCGTCAAAGAAGCTGACACATTAGCTTCTATTGTGGTAGGACTGGTCATGATCCAAAATTTTAAATCATCCGAAAAACTTCGGGGCGATGCGGGTAGCTGGAGTATCTCGATGGTGGGTATTATCCTCATCCCTCCCCCTCCCTCCCACGTAGTGAGAGTTTATTTCCTCGTGACAAGGTCGAGTGGGAGTTTCATCTTTATATTATTAGAGTCGGTCGGAGACGTTGGAAGCGCATTGGCCAGCCCAGTAGTGGTGCAAATGCTTGCTTCATGATAGTGCCTTTGCCTCTAAGCATGCCAGCCCTAGAAGCATGGTTAAGTACCCCAACTCTGTCGATGTGATTGATGGTGTGAATCCTCGGTATGATCCACAAAATATCTACACTTATCGGGTTTTGTTCGAGGGAGCATCTTGTAGCATTTTCTTCAATCTTATCGCTAGCTCGCATGCACCAGTAGTCTTATGTCTTCCTTGGCTCGAGTTGTATAACTCACAAATTGATTGGCGCTCTAGATTATTTCGATTTGCTAGCTCTTGCTCCAATCTTGATTCATCTGCAGTTCTTGCCTCAGCATCTGCATCGATTCTAGCAC
Source organism: Isoetes taiwanensis (assembly GCA_021234155.1). NCBI lineage: Eukaryota > Viridiplantae > Streptophyta > Lycopodiopsida > Isoetales > Isoetaceae > Isoetes > Isoetes taiwanensis. The sequence continues at coordinate 1,552,529 of JAJEKV010000087.1, forward strand.
GTAAAGTATCGTGGGCTCTTGATTTTGCTCTTATTCATGCTCCAGTTCATGTTTCTGTTCCGTGTCTTGATCTAGTTCCTGTCACTGCCTCGATTCATATTCTAGATGATGTCCTAGCTCTTGCCCCTACTTCAGTTCCTATTCCTACTCCTGTTCCAATTCTTATTCTTGATCTTGCTCTTGTCCAAATCTCTGTTTCGGCGAAGCCTTCTTCACGTCCTCAGTCCCATATATCGAAGATCTCTCTTCACGAGTTTATTAAATCTGGAAGACAAGATCCAAGCTCAATATTTGTAATCCAAGTTCATCCGTCGACTAGCTCTGCTTCAATAAAGTCTGCTCCAATGCTCTTAGATAAATATGGCGACTTTTCTGATTGTCATATGATTGTCCTATCGATTTACCTTTGAGACATGCACATATAGACCCATATATATGGTTTAGAGTCACATAAAATTGAAGGTTTTCTAGGAGTATATTTGAAGAAAATCTAGCCTCTGAGGTTTCATTACGACATTCTCAAATCCCTGCTGGAACACCATATTCTTTAATAAAAGAAGGTTAATTCTACACACCTCGTAGTTTATTATAATGGCCTCAACAAGATCGCAGACACCCAAATCGTTATCCGCTTCACTAATAACAATTCACGTATTAAGCAGGAGCAAATCATTGAAGCAGAGCAAAAAGGAATATTCCTCAAAAGATTCCTTTTTTTTTTACAAAAAGAAATTAAGCGAGGTTAAAAAAGATGCAAATTCTGTTTTATTTTGATGACTAACAATTTTTTTTTTTACTGACAGAAAGAATTGACTTTTTAAAAGTGTCACTTTTCTTAGCAAATAGAATGTTCTTCAAGTATGTTTAAAGAGAGAAACTCTAATTTTAGGAGGATAAAATATTTAACAAAAATTGAAGTAAGTACGTAGCTGACTGTATTTATGAATTTGAAGATAGAATCTTCATATTCATCACAAATTCTGATCTTTTTCTAAGACTCGATTATGTACTAAAAGTGTGAGGAGTGATGAGAGGGATCCGGGGCGTCTTCATATTCAGCACATACCATGTCATCACCTTACTTCTTTCCAACATCATCGAGGAAGTGCTTGGAATTGCATATCTTCCTCATCACTGTGAGACGGTGAGCATTGTCACTACCTTCTTCATCATCTTCCTTAGTAATTACAAGCTTTTCCAAGCAAATTGATAGTCTTCTGGCGTGAGCGATTGTGATTTTCGTTAAATCATAGCACAAAATAGTCACGTCATTAAGGTTCAGCTCGTCCTGGCTACCTTCGGACTTTCTCCACTTTTCCTTGGCTTCATTTTCTAACTCATATCTACCTTCAAAAGCATTTTACAGTGTTGCAAGCCAATGAATCTTGAGTTTGTGGCTGTTAGCCTTCCTCCTTGGTATGTCAAGCACTTTTTACTATCGGAGCGGTCGACCTTTGTCATCCTCCTCGATCGGAGAGAGCAATTAGCATACTTTGGTAATTTCAATGATATTACCTTGAGGCTCATTCTGCGTCTTGGGTAGGGTACAGCAGCTAAATTACTCACAAATCTTCTCTGCAGGTGCAAATGTAACCTTGCTTGGACCTGCTTAGTCTTGCAGAAGTTGGTAGGAAGGTGTTAAGGCGTGAATGGTTCTTACAACTATCTAGAGCTATATGTTGTACAACAATTTTACATTAGAGAAATTATCACCATCCGATCTTCTTCTAAAGTACTTAAAACTGAGAAATTCCATTTTTTCAATGGCTTTTAAGGATATTCTGAGGGTACACTATTATACCTTGGACTCCTTAGGATTTTTGAGGAGGAAGTTGTTCCATGCATCTATGAAGGTAATAGAATATTTGAGCGTAATCCTCTTGGTGGACTCCGGTCATGGTTGTAATTATACTTCAACTTCCTGTAAGAAGCTTCCGTACTAATAAGTGAACTTGATATGATCTTTGAAAATTGAGATCGTTCAACATTCATGACTTGTTCTCTGTTTGAGCGTTGAGGAGAAAACAAACTCTCTCCAATCAATGAGTCTCACTACAGAAGATCGACCAACTTTGGAGTAGGGTGTAAGAATCTTCAATAGATTGAACCTAAAGAAGGAGGCAGAAAGCGTATACACTACAAGGCGCCTGAGAAAAATCCTCTTGAACATTTAATTCAATCTAGATCATAGTGCTTGGCCTACTAGTAGAAACCAAGCTACTTTTCTAAGATCCACAAGCTCCCATAACTTGTAGCCTGATGCCTTGGTGCACGTTCTGGTTCTCCCTTGTAGTATTGTCAAGTTGCGGATAAAGCTTAGCGGTGGTAATTGCTCTTGCTGCAGGGACCTTGGCCAAGAATTGTAATTACATGAGGTTGGGTCACCATGCAAGTTTGGATGCGTCAAAAATGCTGCACTTTAGACTTCCTTTGAAGACCATAAACTCCTACAAGGTGGACCTTAACAAAACATTCCTCTGGCATCCTTAGGTGTTCAAGAAATGTCAGAGTTATTTTTGTCATTCATCAATCTACATGAGACATGTATTGCGGTGGACGTTCAGGCTTTTTCTATATGTATGACATAACTCTCTTGTTGCTTATTTCGCGATCATACACGGCAAGGTTCATTACAATATCTGTGAGAAGAAATCAGATTAAACATTTTCTACCCGAAACAGGTATGAGAGATTGGAAGAACATGAGCTTACTTCTTTAAATTTTCTGTCTTCACGAGTTTCTCGTTGACTCTTTAATTCTACGCACACCTCGTGTGAGACATTCTATTTCTAGAATTTCGGATAAATTTCTTTTCCATGATCTGGTGAAGTGTGAGTAAGAGATGTGCCCTCGTTGGTGTCCTTCATGTCTTGGTGAAACTTCTACGGGAGTGACCTCATCTTGGTGGTGTGCTTGTAGAGGGAAAAGCAGACCACGTGAAGTTGTTCCCGAATATATTTGAGGTGATGTTAAAGGATGGTGGAGGTTTGTAAACATTCATGCCATCTTGAAAAGGTTCTTGCAAACATCTCCTTTAGAAGCGGACTGGAATTCTGCAAATCGCATGTCACAACGTTGTTGTGTGAAGAGGGTACTCTTTGGGCGTAAGTCTCATTTGTATTGAAGTCCTGGTGAGAGAAATTTAACAGTAGATCTCTCCACAGTCTTCTGTGTTTTCTGTTCTTGCCTTGTTTGCAGAAGGGGCGGGAAACTACAAAGGGAGTAAGCTTGTTCCTTGACTTTTGTTGTGGAGCTCTGTGGGTCAGGATGGAGACAAAGGGTGGGTGGCAACTGCTCCAGGCTGGTGGTGATTCTTTGGAAGGAGATGCGGTGTGCTGTCTACAGGACTTGGTGGCCGGTTGGAAGGGTGGTGGAAGTCTGTTATGTATGGACTCGGTGTCTTGAAACAGCATTAAGCGGAGGTAGAGATCGGGAGAATGGGGTCTTCCTTTGCAGAAATGACGTTGTTCCCAGCTGTCCTCAGACAGGCGAGCAGGACAGCAAGGTGGTGGAGAGCTTGTTCACAGGCGGTTGGAGTCATCTTGACAGCTGCCAAGGAAATGAGTAAAGGATTTGAGAGCTTTACGTAATGCTGAGCTTTTCTTGTTCAAGATACCTTACGTATGGTACAGTGAAGTTCGATGCCCAATCAGGTGAGGTGAAAATAAAGCTGTTAGATACTGGGTAGGATAATGCAAGGCGGGCAGTATTCGGATCACATGAAAAAGAGCAAAATGATACCTTCAAGGAAATTTGAGCAAATTCAAATATTCAGTCTCTGAGCTCAAGTGTGGCCTTGGTATGTGATTAATATCATGAGGCACCGATTCACATGAAACCATGGACAGGTCGGTGGGAAAGTACAGCATTGCAATCATTTGCATGTATACGTTTCTTATTCGGAATACACTTCGCCTTCTTTCAGTATTGATCTAGCCAGTCTGATAGTCTGCTAGCCAGAACATGTTGTTCGCTGGTGAAAGTGTATTCAAGAACTCTACTGTGTTCAGTTTGAGGTTACTTTCCTTGCGTTTTTAAGTTAATTTGGGCGTTCTTGCTACATTTTAGCTTATTTTAGACCACACTTTTTTTGTCAAGATTGCGATTGCTTTTTGACATTTTGTCCTCTTACACTCTTTTTCCCTTTTTTGTAAGCCATTTTGTATTCTGGAATAGTTCTTTTGCCACTGTTTTTTCTAACAAAAGGTGTGTTTACAATTTGCCTGAACAAGAAACAACGGAAGAAAGCCTCTTAAAATGTCTGAAACCCTTTACAGGAGAAGGGTTGAGGGTCGAGATCACTTTGCTATCTCTGGCTTAAACTCAATGGTTTTTACAAGGGGTATACGGAAGTCGGCACATTTTCTACATGTACATGCCAGACCTGGAACCGGAAGAGTGCGATGTGATTTGTCTGCATGGGCACCATCATCGTGGTGAGGTAGCTGGGCAGACGGTAAGGGAGGGGAAGTTGTCCTTTCCCGGACATCTCAGGCTATTCATGTTGATGAATCCTACATGAACTTGTAAGTAAATCCACATCCTCTTTATAAGTGATATGTTTCTCACTCGTGAACATGAAATTAGCTCTTGCCACCATCATTAATTCGTTCGAGCTGTGACGAGGACTTCCTAATGATCAGAACAAGGGAAGAGGAGGCCGAGGAATTTATCGGGGGAGTCCATCACGTGCAGGCGCCGTGATGCAGTTGAAATGACCACCTCCACCACGACAAGAAGCGAGGCAAACCGTAGGCGCTAAGAGCCTAAGAAAAGCGGCTATCATTGAAGCAGAAGATGCTCCACGAGGATGCACTACAAGAAGAAGAGGGAAAGGCAAAGCGTTGCCATCAAGAAAAAAAGTTGATAAAACGAGAAAATGGAAGAGATAAACTGCACAAATTTGTGCAAGGTGTCATTATTGCAGTCTGACTACTGAAACTACTCAAAAGTAGGCTGAAACGACCACTTTGCAGGTTCCAAAAGATATATCACGGACCATCTAAGAGCCTCAGGGCGGAATCAGGAGCAATCCCAATGCACATGTAGCTCCAATTGTTATTTCTTGTTGATAGAGAAGCGATTGCACAACTCCTGCCAGTGCGATAGAAAATGCGGACACATATCGCATTATGTTTGGTGGAACCACAGCACAAAAGGCAAGGAGGCAATTATACAAGGAAAAAATTACAGGTACTTATCATTCTGTCTTTATCTCACGTGGTTTGGCCAAGCAGGGAAGCCAAAATCGTTGCCAACACTCACAAGCGACCATGGTACAAGTTAAAAATGAGCTTTAGGCAAATCAGATTCTTCTTGGAGAATAATATTTATCTTCAAGGAAAAGTATGGAGAGGGATCTCAAAAGCACGATTACTCCCTTGAACCCAAAACTGCATGATAGAGTGTTGCCTTAAATCTGACGAAGACAGCAGGCATCATTCATTGGTCATGACAATTAGTTTCAGCTAAGCGTTCCAGGGATGGCAGATAGTACAGCGTATTCGAGAATAAGTTGGTGCAACTAACTAAGTTTTTTAATTTGTTTCTGAGATCTGGGGCTAGAGCAGAGAATATTTAATATGTTTGGTAGCAGTGAGCTAAAAAGTAAGGAAAGTGTGGGAGAGAAGAAGGCAGCGGCGTCCCAAAGAAAAGAAATGACCATCCTTTGTCTGGAGGAAGTCACGAGGTTCAACACGAAATTAATGGAACAACACGCAAAGGTGGTGGACAAGGAGTTCACACTCGAAATGTCGAAGGAGTTGCACAAGTAAGCATACAATTATTGCTGCCTTTTTGTGGCGATTCTGTCCAGATAACAGCAATCTAGTGCTCTGGAAACTTTCGCTGCCTGGTGGGCGAAAGTGTATTCAGGAATACCGTTCTCTCTTGCTTGTAGTGTAAAGTGTATTCGAGAATGCACTTTTACTCCTTTAGTCGTGGCGTACGGAATACACACTCTAACTTGTTGCGTTGTGAAGTGTATTCCAGAATACACTTTAGCTGTCTTCTTGGGTTAAAGTGTATTACGGAATGCATACGCAGCAAGAAAAATATTGATTCTGACATTAGAATAACTTTAGGTGGCGGAAGATAGTTTACTTAGCGTTTTCTCTTTCAACATAAAGGTTGTGTTTTCTTTCTAGCCAAAAATGTTATCACCTGCAGACATGTCGATGGAGCAACTCAGCGTGGAGCGTGGGAGAGGTGCAGGCTTTATCCATAGCCATCCGGCCAGTAATAGCCGGTACTTTGAAATTTTGAAGGATAGATGCAACAATACGTCATACTTTACTTGTCTACGCTCATCCCATTTGTTTGCGGAACAAGAAGAAAAATAAGGACCTGCGGAAGGTTTCACTGCACCTCGTCGGGGCTGACACGAGAAGAAAGAACAACATGGCGGAGGAGAACTCTAGATGTGGGAGCCTATACGATTATGAAAAGTTTAATTTATTTGACCAAAATAATTTTGTTTTACCATCATTCAAGGGGACTGCACTAATTTAGTTAGAACCAGGTAAACCACAAATTTCTACTGGTGATTCTGGACCTTCATATGGCTTTAAACTAAAGGCATTGCAGATTCGTGACAGGCCTTTTCAAATTTTCAGGTTTGGCTTTGAAATGGCGGCATCGACAAATCTGTGACCCCAGCAACTGGAAGTCTTTGTCAGTCTATTTCACTCGAACACGTTTAAAACTCACTTGGATCCCGATTACAAACTGGTTATGAAATTTGGTTTGGTGGTACTTTATTACGGAATCGTTTGGGCTTGTTTCTTCTTTTTGTTTAGTTTCTATTCCAGGAATATAATTGCTTTGACTTGTTCTCTTTGTTTGTTTCTTGTTACTGTTTTAGATTGGTGACACCACTCCTAATTTCCTGCAATTCTAAAACAAATATAAACTACCATAGTATGGCGAGACTTGAGATTCTTTAGAGGTAGATTGGACTGCCTCCATGTTTGCTTCTTTGGGTTTTAGTGGAAAGCGCGCAAAAGCGGGCGTTTAACTATGACAGCATGCCAGAATTTTTCTAATGTGTTGGAATTTCAGGTACGTGGCTTCAAAGAAAGCTCACAGGACCTAGTGCACAGGTGAATTGTTGATCACTTTGCAGAGGCACCTCAAAGCTAATCAGCCATCTCCACAGACGTCTTTTCGTATCCGGAGTTGGGTGCTGATGTCTCGGCTGCAGTGCAACAATAACCATGCATAGGAGGGCAGGTGTGTCATGGGTGGACATTGATAGAAAAGAAGCTGTGCAATTCATCAAGATGGGGGTGGCAGCCTTGCCTGCCTACTGGTTGGCACCAAGGTTAGGGCCAAATCCTCATGCGATTTTGCCAAAATTTGACCTCTTCCACACAGCCTCCATTGCCTCTTTAGAGGATGGGCTACTTTAGGAGAAATTTGAAGAAGTGGCACTAGCTGCCATTTCCTGAGAGACCTTTTGCCAAAGAGTAGACAATCAGTAAGGCACGAAAGGATGGGGGCCATAGAGGTGGGCTGGTGATCAATCGCGCTGATGAAGACTTGATTTGGGACCTTTAGTGCATCTTTTCAAAAAACGTGTCTTGACCACCATGTGATGTTTGTTGTCATTGAGCACTTCTTCATTATATAAATAATTGTTTTATTCACTACATTACGGTGTTTTCAAGATGAGTACTTTTGAAGGTACGAAACGTATCTGGTTCACCCTTTTCAAGTGGTTTGGCAAATTCAAGTTGTTTTACACTGGGGGCCAAAAGAGGTAAAAAAAGAGTGTTAAGCTATTGGAATTCCCAATTAGAGGAAAAAGTGTCATTTTTCTAGATCAATTTTGTTTTTTCAAGGAATCTTTGAAGCAGGGAGTACCACAGCACTCCCGTTTGTTTAATCGTGTTTAATTCGAGTTGTTAGAGGCGGCTCCAAGGTGCGCTATTTTCTACGATGATGCGATCTGCCGAGTGCCTACAATCTCATTCGGATCCGATATAGCATGATAGTGGATGACAATATTTAAATTTTCGGTATGACCATTTTGAGTACCGATTCGCCCGCTGGCTTACCAATGCTCGGTTATATTACAACATATATGGCTAATAATAATGTCTTTAAAGGGAGTTCTTGGATATTTCGTTATCATTTATTTGGATGATATTATTTATTCTAAGACTCTCGAAGAACATGAAAACATATTCGGCGGAGTCCTTCGGAAGGTTCGTGAGCATGGATTATATGCCAAACTTGAAAACGTCGATTCCGGCAAGGATATTATGGAGTTCTTAACATCATATCACTCATGGAGTCTCTGCTCCCGATCCCGAAAGGTCAGCAGCATTGCGGGTGGCAAACACCTTCATCCATTGAGATGTTCATGGGTTTCATCAATTTCTATTGGCGTTTCATTCGGAATTGTTGAGGTGCCTTCCTTGTATCTCGCGATTAAGGATGTACCTTTTAAATGGGCAGTGTGGGCGCGAATGTGCTTTGGGTACCCATAAACATGCTTTTACCATGCTTTTAATTCTTGCCCATGCAGATACCGTGCTATATCTTGTAGAAAGCGGATCGCTTGTATTCTATTATAGGAGGACCATGAATTTATCCGATCTTCACCATCAAGTTTCGGACTGCCAAAATCAGCTATCCAATTTATGACAAGGAGTTGTTGGCAATAGCCGATTCTTTTGAGGAGTGGAGACGTTTTTTGGAAGGATCTCCTCATAAGATCACAATATATACAGAGCATCAAAATTTGGAATACTTTCAGTCTGCTGGAGTGCTCAACCGTCGACAGGCCCGATGGCATATTCAAGTGTTATCCTGCATTGATTTCGTGATCAAGTGCCATCCTGGACCTCTCCAAGAGAAGCCTGATGTCTTATCTCAATGCTCCTACCTTGAGCCTAAGCCAGGTGATCCTACATTTAACCAAGCGGTCCGCAGTTATTCTAGGGAGACTCTGGAATTCGACTTATGGCCACCACTTTATTTAGAAGACCTCCTTAGTCTGACCTTGTTGGAGTCTGTTCGGGCATCTACGCGCTGATCCATTAGGCTGAAGATGTATTCTCACATCTTGACACTGCAACATCTTCTCATTAAATCTTGATCGGGACTATGATTATTTTGGGATTGGATGGACTTTTTATTCCATGGAAACCCGATTATGTAGATGGTGCTTCTAAGCTTCTCAAGGCTTACCATAGCTCACTCATGGCCAGACACTTTGGAGTATCCAAGGCTCTTGAACTTATTAATCGAGAGTATTGATGGCCTGGGTTTCATCGCTCTGTTGAAGTTTTTACTCAATCTTGTGATATCTGTTGTCAAGCAAAAGTTCTAAGACATCTTTAAGGAACAACTTACCTTCTTCTTTGTGAAGTAGTCCGACTTCATGGATTGCCAGATACTATTATTAGTGATCGGGCTCCCGGTTAAATCACGAGTTGGGTTACTACATATCATTTAGCTCACTCATCCGAGCCTAATGGGCAAGCAGAGCATACTAATTAGGCTCTGACAATATTTGAAGGTGCTTTATCAATTATCAGCAGGGATGATTGGTCGATTATCTTCCATTAGCTGGTTTTTCTATAACTTTCATTTATGCTTCAACAGCCAGGTTATTCTTTATGAACTCAAGTTAAGCATCCTCATTGGTCCCTTTCGTAACAGCTAGAGGTAAACTCCATCTCTAGATGCCGAGCTCTACAAACTATGCGACTCTTCAATAAGATCTTTATAGCACTATCTTCTCCGGGCACCAAAGAATGCTATGTTGTTATGCCGATTTACATCAACAAAAGAAGCTCGTACATTTCATGTTGGTGACCTTCTATGAAACTGCTTCAACATAGCTACCTCTGTCCTGCAACAAGCAGCTACCATCACCTTAGTCCTTATCGGATCCTTAGCTCCAGATCGATGATGTGGCATTGCCTCGAGACTCCTCGGATGTTCTATCAGTATTTCATGTTTCTCTATTGGAGGCCTACGCAGTTTAATCTTTCCAAGATCACATTTCTCCGCCCGCCATCACGTGAAATTGTTGATGATAATGAGGAGTTGAGGTTCGAGAGATTTTGGACAGTTTCAGCAGTTATATTACTTTATCGATTGGGAGGTTACTCACTGGTGATAGAACCTGAGAGCCTGTTGAGAATCTAACTTCATGCTCTTGATAAAATTACGGAGTTTTAGTACTGGATAAGCTAAGCTTGAGTACTCGGCTCCGGCTCTAGCTTGGGAGATATTAGCCATTATAGGAGGGATGGTGTGGCGAGCTATGAGGGGTATTTGTGTTATCTGAGCATTATGCTGCATTATATACAAAAGATGATCACATGGATGCAAATGAATAGTTACACAGCGAGGTTTGAGTATAAACCTTCTAGTTGCTGAGTCACTCATATTATTGCCAAGTCTTTAATACTTGTTGGAGACATTCACTCAAGTCTTCTTCATATCGGGATTGTTTCGAAGGGTTCTAGAATATTCACGAACCTATAGCCATGCGACATTTGACCGCGATCTAGTCACATTAAGTGGCAAGATCACATCCGTTAGCCTGAATATAGAGGCACCTTCTTCTTGTCGAACCATTCCGGTTCAATGCTGGTTTAATTATTTGGCATCTCTCTCATGTTCCACCCTTGCCTCAGATACTGTGTTCTTGTTTCTTCATTACATACCCCAGTTCTTACTTGACGTTGGCATATTTCTTGCATATTTCTTCCGTATTTTCTATATATTTCCTTGTTTTAAGAGTATATTCCATGCGGGTAGCTTGGTGATTTCTTGGTACATAGAGTGTGGATGGATTTCATAAATATCTGGATGTTTTTGGTCAGTTAATTAGGCCAGGGTGGTTAAGGAATATTACATTAAGTATCAGAGCAAGGCTCGAGTTCAAATCTCCATGGAAACATGTATTACTTGGATACGATTAGATTAGATGGTATGGTCTTGGACACCATGGGATGGTGTGCTCTATGGTCTTGTGATGCTCTAGATTGTAACGGACCCATGGGAGACCGCTTGAGTAGATTTTGGTGTGGCATTTCTTAACACCACCATAAGAGGGTGGGATGGATTTCCCATAAATATTCGAATGTTTTGGCCAGTTGGTTAGGTCGGGGTGGTTAAGGAACATTACATTTGGTAAGAGAACAAGTCTCGAGTTCGAGTCTCCATGGGTGCCTATATGCACGGGTAATTTGCACAGCCTTGATAATCACAGTGTCACTAGTATACATGGTCACATCATAATCTTGAGCAACAATGTCACTAGTATACATGGTCACATCATAATCTTGGATGCTCAAATGGGTGCTATACGGAGTAATTTACATTGTGATAATCCGCAAATTAATCACTAGTATACATGGTCACATCATAATCTTGAGCAACAATGTCACTAGTATACATGGTCACATCATAATCTTGGATGCTCAAAGATGAACATAGTTCTTGTGGGAGATATTGTAATGGACCTATGCAAGACTAGCATTCAGGGGTAGAAGTGACTATTTATAAATGTCCTGAACAATTTTTCGGTTAGTTAAGGCATGTTGGTTGGGAGATGTTTACAATACTATGATTTATATTATGCATTCTTGTGGGAGATATTGTAATGGACCTATGCAAGACTAGCATTCAGGGGTAGAAGTGACTATTTATAAATGTCTAGACAATTTTATTTTTCAGTTGGTTAAAGGCATGTTGGTTCAGGAATGTTACAGTACCTGCAGATTTATATTATTTTCTCTCACTAATGCCTTGTGTCGAGCCATGGGCATTACAAACTTCACTCTAGATGTCCGATGGTTTCACTTCTTGGCAAATGAAATGCCTTTGATAATCACGGTAGAATGACACGGGGATGCCGTGCATTAGACACCTCAAATTCGCACCAGTTGGGCTACATGCCGTACTCCAGAATAGTTAGTTCTATGGGTTCCCGACTGACGGGTTTCATTTGCGAAAATTCACGCTGGGTACCGTAATGGATACAATATTAAGTATATTGGATGCTTCTTTGAATGACATTATGATCAACTACCAAGATCCTATCTAGATCTAAGTAATGATTGACAAACAATAATGAATTTAAGCTCCTTTAAAGGGCAAAAGCTTTTGTGTTAATACCTAATACATACCTAACATAATGCAGGGTCAATAATGCAGGGTCAGAGAAACAAGAATGAATTTAAGCTCCTTTAAAGGAGCTCTTTAAAGAGAAACAATAATGAATTTAAGCTCCTTTGAGGGAGCTCTTTAAAGGGCAAAAGCTTTTCTGTTAATACCTCTAGTACATACCTAACATAATGCAGGGTCAGAGAAGCAAAACGTGAATCTATCATTGTAAAAGATGGATTCGATTGATAGAACTTCTGTACTTACCCAGTAGCAACATAACCAACAACAATAATGAACTTAGCTCCCTTCAAAAGGCAGCTTTTCTTAATACCTAATACATACTAACATAATGCAGGTCAGAAGAAGCAGAACGTAAGTCTGCCGTATAAAGATAACAGTCACCATCATTTTTTATTTCTCTTTATTCAAACTTCCCACCAATCTTACCCAAAGCCATGACATAACCAACAAGCAATAATGAACTTAAGCTCCTTTAAAGGGCAAAAGCTTTTCTTAATACCTAATACATACCTAACATAATGCAGGGTCAGAGAAGCAGAACGTGAATCTGCCATTGTAAAAGATAACAGTCACCATCATTTTTTATTTCTCTTTATTCAAGAGTTACTATTACAAGCACAAGCAGATCTATGAATATAGCCTGCAGGTTGCAAATCAAAGTTCCATGAAGGTTATGCTGCAGGAGTAAACTATTCGAACTTTAGACTGCAGGTCAAGATCCTTCATTGTTAGTGCAACAAACCTTTACAGGAGAAATTCCGTGAAGAAGTATTTGGCACTTGTTAAGATCATCACCCGTGACAGCATCACAGCCCAGGCCTGTGTAACCTCGTTATGAACATAATCTTTCAAAATCTCTTCTATGCCATAACTTCTATGCCATGACTAGGATATTCAATGCATAAAACCCATAAAGGCTGCCAGTCAAAACGTTAATCAAAATAGCTGGAATTATTGCTATAGCTGTGGCTCTCTGAAGTATCCAATGTGCTACTGGTTTTTGAGATTTTGTGGCAAGCTTTCCAATATTAACAGCACCTGCTGCTGGTACAACAAGAAGAGCTGGCAGTATCATAGAAGCCGTGAACTTCTTCAGCTGCAGATTGTTGTGTTTTGGCAATGAGTGGATATTTTCCTTTTCATCTACGCTCTCTACTGGATGGACATCCTGCAAGAACATGCAAATGCAAGCTACCATTTTGTTGAGTGGTTACAAAAGTGAATCAACACAATCATCAATTCCATCCCATGCAAAGCATGGAGCAACAGCCATCATGAGCATCGTCAAAACAAGATGACTATACTTGATTGTGAACCTTGCAGATTTGACACACTTTAACAGAATTAATCATAATCCTAGCCTACTGTGCTGCTGCTAATGGAAAGTCAAGACACAAGTTCACATGACAATTACATTTTAAAGAGAATATATATGTCCTAACATATTTATGACAAATTTCGCTATCAATTATTTTTCAACAAAGAAGAGGAGACAGGTCACCTTTAAGAGCACCGATGTTGATGGGGCCATCTTCATACCTTGGCACAAATATAATAGAAACATTCAACAAGTGCATCTCTCCAGACTGATGGCTAGAAGGAAAGGAAAAAAAAATGTAAAGGGCCATACATTTTTCGGCACCATATGATCGAGCAGACCATGAGAATAGATTCTCTGTAGACTTGTTTCCCAGATACCTAAGGTGTCATTAATTTTAGTAGATCAATGGGCAGAAGAAAAGTACAATGAAGTTAAACATAATGCAGAAGAAATGGTTTATAAGCAAGAGGAAGGCCAGTGCATTTAAGCTCTAGTGATAAACCTCACTCAACCCAAAAATCCATGACATGTTGCGATTTCATCATGATAAATGGATCTGGCAACTTGAATATTGGGAACGACTACTCCAGAATTTGTCATTAGCACAGCCCAAAGCAACTAGATGAACGCTGGTAAAAGTTACCCGCCTTAAATAAGAGGACTTCAAATCATTCACTTGAAGCTTTAGTTAGGGGTTTATCTAAACAAACAGCTAAGATCAACATAAGATTCGAGATTACTTACCGCTCTGAGCACGAAGGGGAAAAGACAGATTTATCCGGCGTAGCCCTGGACAAGGCCCTGGGAGAAGCAAGACGGCGCGATAGCCGGCCTGCATTCCGGAGGAGGGCGGACATTGCAGCGATTCCTAATGTAGAACTCTCCAAAACAAGTTCCAAAATTCGGTGCTTTTTCGGCTCCGTTGGATTCAAAATTGGTATTCGCCCCTCGAAGTGCCGGTATTATTATTAGGGTGGGGTGAAAATAAAGTTACCTGTTTATAGTGTTTATAAGGTCATTGCTTTGATGTGATGGGTTATTCTACAGGATGGGAGATCACCAACCAACCGTTGGAGTTAGCCATATCCAGCGCAAGGGTAACTTTATTTTCACCCGGTGGGGAATGAGGTTGCCGCTTGGCCGGAAGTACCATATTATTGGTACCAAAATTACCCTTTCTTGATCCCATTCCTCGGCGTGTGGCAAGTGTGGCTACCGTTCGTCATACACGAACCCATGACGCCACGTACCCGGGGACCAGGAAGCCTTAACCCGGCGCACGAGAATACCCCATGCATTGGCCATCGAGAGGCATGATTCAATGAGAGAATTGGCGGAGCTAATTCGACCATAATGCGTACCGAGCGAGATGGATTCAAAGACTACCGGTAGCTCGAGCAATTCCATGCAAACCAAGAATCAAGCATCCCACGTTTTCAACTGCTTGCGGCGATGGTATGCGACTAGGAGGCCGAACCACGGTCGATGCCGCGATTCGCGAGATAAGCGGAATAGCAGCGGCGGCTAACAAAGCGGGTTTGTCGCGCCTAAGCCAAGAAGAAAGAAATTGCGGCTTCTCGGATGCGCACGATACCAGGAGACCAACAAAGGACAATGGGCCGGAGGAAAGAGATGTCAGTACGCGCCTTGGTAAGTGAAAATGGATTTCATTAAAGGCATCGAGTCGAGCATACGGAGTAAATCCATCGGGGATTAAACTGTATAGGCGGTTTTAAAAGATAAAGGCATCGGATCGACACGACCAAAGAAAAGGTGGTTGATTATAGGTAATAAGCGATAGCGAGAATAAGGTGTGACTCATTTAACTTTGTAAAAAGGCGTCGCGGCCAAGAGATGGTGAGGAGAATAATTGACCTTTAGCGATGTGCCGAGAGAGGAGCAAATGGTGGAAAGCACTAAACAAAAGGCACCTTGAGATCGTCTCCCGCCGGAATACTTGCGAAACATTGGAGGTTTCGATGCGGGAACAATGATCAAGCCAACTTGGATGCACCTTCTACAACGAAAAGAAGTGTAGTGATGAGTTTAGCTTCCCCTCAAAAATTGAATCGCGAGCCAGTCAAGGTGGTGGGAAAGCAAAGGGTTTAGCCAGATACGGAAAGGGGAGAATAGGGTTAGCGAGCTAGTGATGGGTGGGAATGGGTAACTATTTTTGGTGGCTGTGTCTGGAAGGGTTCGAGAACACTAATCTCTATATTTTCAAAGAGGTACAAGGATGAGACAAGACAACATAGCAAGGTGTGAAGAGGGCAATTCCAGGCAAGTGCAGCAATCAGCTTGGATGACCACTGAATTGTTCAAGTCACTAACTGTATCTCATTTTCAGTCTAGAGTCCTAAAAGGGTGTCACCTGATCGGCCTCATCTCATATTGCTGGATGGCCATGGTAGCCAATAATGAATTTGGATGTCATCTTGCTACCAAACAGATGGGTATACATTTTGCCTAGGCTACAACCACTAGATGTATCTTGCTTTGCACCATTCAAAATTCAAAGACTAAGAGGCGGTGGTAGGTGAGGGAAGGGTGGGACTGCACCAAGGAGGGAAGACATAGCTAGGCATTTCCCAGGCCATTACAGCTGGTCTAACAGTCTCCAACATAAAGGCGGAGTTTCATGGCAGCTGGAATATGGCCATTTAACCCAGCAAGGAGAGTAGTTCTTGGAAGGAAAAGGATCAAGGTTGCGAGAGGCGTGTATGTGCCCAGGCACCACCCATTGGACAACCATCCAAATGAGGTTGTAGATAGACACCAGGAATGTTGTACCTAATATCTTGCATGAACCATTGGAGCAATTCAGCTGTCTGGGGCCCGGTGGGGCGTGGAGGTGTGGATCTTGCGTGGGAGGCATGTCGAGCATCACGTGAACATCTTTGAGGTGCTACGCGATCGACAAAGTCCTCCAGTGAGTGTAAAAGGAAATGATTGTAGCCACTTCTGATTAAGTAGAACCAAGTGCACAAAGGGACATCCCGAGAGGAGGGGCATTGCTCTATGGTAGAGTTCATATCAGTGATAATGAAATACCTTAAGCTCTTCTGTGAGAAGGCAAAGAGGGAAGAGGGTGAAGGCTTAAGAGAGAGGAACAAGTAGCCGAAGATTGAAGCTGACAAAAGAGGAGATGAGAAAAAGAGGAGGAATATGAGATAAATTTCTTTAAAGCGAGGCGAGAAAGAGGGAGAGTAGAAAAGCTCATGAGCGATAATATGAGGCCTCATAAATTTGAGGATTTCATGTATCCGGTATTTGGCCAATCAAAGTTCGAGTACGTATTTGGTTGCGAGAGACCATTGATGAGCAGTACGCAAAGCAAAGGGTACATTAAGCTTTCGGAGCTGAAGAAGAAGCTGAGGCGAGTTTAAGTCCCTATTCATTGCGGTGCACCTAGACCTAATGTCACGAGGATAGTGCGGGGGCCTATGTTGCGGCGACCAACCAAACAACCTACTAGAGATACGGGGATGTGGTGCCGGTCACCGAAGACACTCACTTATGTGTGAGGCGAGTCAACGATCAATGAAGGCGCTAGAGGTGTATTCTACGTGAGGTGGAACCTCGACCAAACAAAGGTAGCAACATTAAAGGCCCCTTGAGGGAGATGGGATCTTGCTGAGTCAAAGACAATTCAGCCCTCTTGCAACTGTGGGGATGGACACACAAGGTTGGATTAACTATCTGCGACCAACCTGGGGCCGGGAAATGAAGGTGTGCACACCAATTGACAAGAGCGAGCACGATGGGAGATACTTGTTTGAAATAGGTGTAGATGCTTAAGCCCTTACCTTGGCTGATGGATATATGCCATGATTAGGACTGCAATTATGCACATGTATGCTGAATATGCAAGTATAGAGGAGGCAGGGAAAATGGCAAACTTCATGTTCAGTCTGGACATAGTTTCATGGAATGCAATCATAAAGGCTTATGCTCAGAATGAACATCAAAGAGAAGCTATACAGCTATTTCGAAAAGTGGATCTTGTTCTTATTGCTACATTTGGAATGGTATATTATGTGCATATGGACTATATGAACATGGAAAGAAGACCTTGGATTTTATTAAAAGGTGCATCTGGTAGGCATTTTTCCAACAAATGTCACCTTTGCCTTGATCCGATCTTAGTGAATGAGGCTTGCCATCAATTTCAATGACCAAGGACTATCACATAACACCAATGGTAACCATTATGCTCACATAATCAATTTGCTTGTAAGAGCTGGGTGGCTGCTTAAGGCAAATCTATTCTTGAATGGCATGCTATTTGATTTATTTTCTTTAAGAGCGCTTTAAACGAGCACTTTCAGAATGAATAGTGAGGATTATTAGAGTAATATTCCTGCCAATGTGTTCATTCAAGTGTTGTAGAACTGGCAAGAATGGGAGAAACATAGAAATGAACATAGAAGGGGGTCTACATAAATATAAAAGAAAAATCGTCAAATGCTAAATAGACTTGTAGCCAAAATGGAGTGTAATGTTCGGATCTTTATCTAGCTTATATGGCATGATCATTTTGATAGTAAAGTAGCATAGGGATATTATTCTTTTGATCTATTCTAGGCTTTCTCAAATTTGCAGAATATCTATATTTTTGAAGCGCTTATGCATCCAATTAGAATACTCCAAATGACCTGGAGATGTATTGAGAAAAAACAAGCACCCCTTCAAACGTCCACATCACATTCTCTCAACAACCCACCATCGTCCATGAACCATCCAACGTCCATCCACCAATATTAATGCACCCTAACAACGACAATTAATCGGCCATACGAAAGCCCTAAATAGTTTTAGAAAGATAAAATATCATTTGCAAATTGTATCTCATCTTAGGCGCCATGTTATTGTGCGCATAGTAAGCTTAGAGATGAGCATGTTATAAGCAAACTTTGCATTAAAAGAAAAGAGCTGTCTTTGGCAAACATGGCGAGAATTAGCTTAATAATTTAGAAAGTGTGACGTGGACATGATATTATAGATTTTAGTAAAATAATTATTGATGCTACCCGCAAATTCCAGCCCTGAGAGCATGAGGAGGACATGTCTTGGAAGTTTCATCTTCGTTAGACATGAGGAGGGAACAATGCAGGTCGAGATTAATTCCAATAGAAGGCAAAATAACGTTAGACAAATGGCTGCAATCTTATCCACATTATTTTCTTACTTGTTTCAAAATGACATTGTTGATAACTTGTCGGATTATTATGTTTATATTTGAGTTTAGTGTTTCCACTATATAGAATTATCCAAAGATAGAAAATTGAAAAGTAGTTTCTCAGAGACAATTTGAAATTTGTAATATCTTTCTCTTTTATCTATGTAAAAGATTTCGCCATTAAAGATGTTTGGATATCACCTCTTACAGTAAGAATTTATTGTACACACACAATTCTCATTGTACTTTTAATTTAAATTCAAACGTTTGTCCAATTTTAGCCCAGTTCTATGAAAAATACGAACCGTGTCTCCAAAGGGCAACCCCTTAATGGATCAACATCTTGTTTAATCAATTCATTAACTAACAAAATGACTTGAGAAACACTTTGTATGCCCTTCACCTCTATCCCCTTCAAATAAACTATAATCACCTCACTCTTTTTTTCAAGCATGCCCTAGGCCTACTGCTAATTTTTTTTCAAAATGTAGTGCCCGCGCTCTAAACAGTAAATACTTCCCCAAATAATACCTAAAAAGACTTTTAGTGGAAACTCCAGGGATTTCCAAGTGGCAGTGTTTACGTTGGAGCTAAAAATCCCATGTGGCTTGGTTTTTTTATTGCTGATTCGCTTTCTTTTTCAGAAATGGACGCGAGAAAGTGCTTTTGGAACTGGCATATAGAATCTGAAGTCTTGGAACGTAGTCAGGAAGTATTGAATATGGCTGACAGATCCCATATATGGTGATTCCACCGAGTTCATCGATGATAAATGAGATCAGACATGAGATAGCTGGGTTGAAAATTTCTCTGCATTACTTAGTCTTGATTTACCTCTTTGGCTATGGCTGTGGGGGATAAGGTGGACTTAGTACTGGGTACGTTGGAAGTGACACCAACATGGTCTGTTGCACTTATCTGCACTATTTTTGTGCTAGCATCCTTTCTCCTGGAAAGAATCCTTCATACTCTGGGCAAGGTAGAATTTATTCTCAACAACGTAACATGTTTATATGTTTATATGTAGAGAACCTATTCTAATAAATGTTTATATAGCAAGTGTGCTAATATATTTATGCTAGACTTTCAGTGGCTTAGGAGACATAAACTGAAGGAAAAACTTTAAATGGGGTTTAAAAGAAAAGTAAGAAAGAGGTAATTTCCCGCCATTCCTCTTTTGAAGGGCCTGGATGTTCTCTTTTAGTCTAATATTTGTTTCATAATTATACAGAATTAATGCTGCTGGGATTCATTTTCTCTCCTCCTCAACGTTTTCAAAACCTCATGGCTGGGAATCACTGCATGCCTCACTTGTGATTACCTTGAACACACAATGGCTGCATGTAAAGAAACTTAAACTGACAGTCCAGCTGGAGGGCTAGAATTATCAACAACAAATAATCGCGCCATCCCAGGTAACATCGTTTTAAGCCTTCTTACAGGGATGGTGTTACACACACACATTATAGTGGTGAGTTTAGATTGAGAAAACATGGCCATGACAATCATGATAGATTGGTGTTCCACTATGCAGGTCCCTTTGTTTCCACCGAGGTCTCCATCAATTACACATCTTCATTTTTGTCCTGGCAGTAGTGCATGTTTGCTACAGCGGTTTGTCGCTGCTCTTTTTGGAACATGGAAGGTGCAGGGCATTAAATGCCGCCAATACTTAGTAATGCCTCTCTGATACCATTGTAAAGGGTGCATTATACCTCGAATGCTGCAATAGTTACTAATGAAGTTCATTCAATATTTCCAGATGCTGAAGTGGAAAGATTGGGAGCAGGCTGTTAGCACATGTTTTCAACCTGAAGCGTAAGCATGTTGTTATAAATATCATTAGATTGAAATTGTAACACAATCTAGATATGCATGAAAATTTCAATTTATATCATTATTTTCCCAAAACCTGATTCAATCACTAGGTATAGTTATTCTACTATTTTTTGGGCATTGTGTGCTTATTCCATAGATAAAAGATTGGTATTGCTGTAGCTTATTAGGAAGAGCTTTGCCAGAAAGTATTGGATGGGAGGCTTTGGGCATCCGCTGGTCAAGACTGGGTCAAAGATCAAATCGATGGGCGTTACTTATGTGCACTGTCATCGAATGCACGTATAACTTTGTAGTTAGCAGATCTTTTTCTTGGATGCCACCATAGTGTCCTGTTTGTGGCATATGATACCAATACATGATACCCAAGGGTGAATGATCTACAAACTATGTATTGTCAGACTTTAGATAAAAGATAAACTACCAGGACAGTTCTGTTAAATGATAATTCCAAATGAGAATTTACCTATTTTTTTCTGGAATGACGCATAACTGTTTAAGTTCAGCCATACAAGGAAATTTCTGAAAAGAAATTTAAAGTGGCTTTAGAAGTATTCATGCATAGCGTGTTGGTTGGCGATCCTCCGCGATTATGCACTTGGATTGGCGTCAAATTCTTCTACCTTGTGAATTTGTTAGGAGCAAGAATGATCTGGACAGTTATTATGTTTTCAGATAAGCTTTTTCTAAAACTGCAGTTTGGTAGATCTGTAGATAAGTGTAATGATTACTTGACGCTTAGACAAGCTTTTATGAAGGTATGCATTTCAAATTAAGTCAGGATCACTGTTTATAGATATCTGTTGTCTAATCATTCTGCACAAGTTACGTATTGCTAATTTCATACATAAAGTACGTGCATATAATACGTGTTGATAGAATCGGATGTGATTGTGCAAAGAAAACCGCCCAATTTCTTATAGCTTACAACAAATTAATCTATATTTATACCCAATGATGATAAAAGAAATAAAAGATCAATCATCCGATTGTGCGTATAGTGGTATCACTCCTTCCCTTGTTTTGTGTGTTACTAGTTATTCAATTCAAATGAAAACCCTCATTAGATGAAAGTCCTCATCTTCGAAGTTTTTAGCGCCCAAAGATAATTACTGCCCCTGCTCCACTTTGTTGACATTCCCGCAATTGGCAAAACTCTTGTAGAGTCCCATGGTTTTGGATTATTTCATAGATGTCTTCACCTAATCTCGCACATCCTCGGCACTTGATGTAAGAGAGCAATTCTGTAAGCTATTATTTATTAAAGTCTTTGAAGCTCTCCTTTCTACCATTTTGGTGATCCGAAACTGGGGCTTGGAGTGGTCGTGTGGCCCTCGCTATCCTCGGGTTTACCTACAAGCTAGACCCTCACCGTAGCATATCCCAGCCTCCTTTTTGGACTACAAACGCCTCACACCTCCTATATGCTATATGCATTGTGTCTTTTCATGTCGCCTTTTCATGTCAGGGTTGTTGGCTCTTAAGGGCAGGAGTTTATAGTGGTCCCATTACCGCCAGGGTCCTGCTCTCACAGTCCTCAAGTGTACGCATGGAAATGGGCCTTCTCGTCTGTGAATTTATTCCGCCCTAATCTTTTTACTCAATGCATTTGCCTTGGGTTTTATGTTTCCTAGCCTCATTTGTTCCCTAATTTGTGTCTCAATATGTTCAGAAAATATTTTATCTCTATAAACTTATGAGCTAAAGAAATCTCAAAGCCGTGAGAAAAGTTTGTGAGAGCAAATAGAGTGACTAACATGCCGTAAAATGTCTTTTACTAAATTTAAATTGAAATCAAAATATATGCTACCCCCAAGCTAACAACAGAATTGGTCATTGCCTTTGATTCAAAAATGAAAATGTAAAAACTTATCTCAAAGTCGTCAGTTCTCGTCAGGTGCAAAAGTTTCAGAGGGTGTCGAAGTTTCTGTGAGCTGAACTGTCTTTCCCAACAGGCCAATCTCTGAAAAACTTAAACACCATTGGATAAGAGTGCTCAAAGAGTCGCAACAAGCCCAACACACCCAAACCGCCACCGTGATCCGGTTATGGCTAAAGAGAAATTGCAGCCAAACCTCTAGCTACCAAGAGAGAGGGCTGGGATCAAGGTGTGGATTCCGTCGACTAAAACAGAGGGAACACTATACAAATCATACACCGACGGAAAGCTGTCTGCACCAGCCTAAGAACAATTGAAAAAACATGCTGGATATCAAAAGGCCTAAATATACCTAGTTCTGGTGTGTTGTGATGTTGGATGTTGTCTTTTTAAGGTAAATGAATATAGATTGTATGTTACAAACATTCACGCATCTAGGTTATTCTCCACAACGTTGTCCCTTCATTTCCAAAAGGGAAGGAAGGTTTCTTGTCGATAACGAAAATTAAAATTACAAGGGTTCAAAATTATGAAATATTAAGAGATCAACAATTGTTTTAAACTGTCAAGTAGAAAAAACCAAGCCTTTCTGTTGGTTTGCTTTCGCCTTGTTTCTAAGTCTAAATTGTGTTACATAAGGAACTTTACTAGAGTTAGTCTTGACCATATATTTAAGCTCATGGAGAAGTATGTGCTTAGTTGGGTGCAGAGCTTGGTCACATGATCTCTTTGATGTTAACATTTTCAATTTCTTTGAGTCTAACACATATTAGAATTCATGATCCCCAATCTCTTACTATAAATGTTGCAGATTTTATGCATTGCTAACACCTACAAAGATTATAGAGTTTCAGAAGATTATTTTTATGATTCAGCCTAATGATAATAATTATGAAATAATTGGAAACAAATTGGTGAAATAAGAAGATGCTAACTACGGGCTGCCCCTATGTTATTGCTATAACATTTTTGATGGTTTTTTATTATGTTTGTGAAAATTTGACTGAAGGTGGATATGGTGGAAACATATTTACCTATATTGAAGGGGATCACGCATGAAGAGAATTTTACACCCAAGAGTCTTCCATAGGGACTTACCACTACAGTTTCAAACTCGAGAGTCTATCACGAAAATAACTCCTGTAGCTCAAAAAAACGTTGACAAAAGTATCATGAGGGCTTCAATAAATGGATTATCTTTTTGCATTTGTAGCATAGATATTTGACAAAATCACCTGGTTTCTTCTTTCCGTTATGTTGATCATAGATCCACAATGCAATGTCTTTTGTCTTTCCCTATAACTTTGTCAAGTTCATAATTTCTTTGTGCACTTCTTGGCTCTATATAGTTGGTTAATTAAGCTTAAATAGATATGTGTTAAAATATGTCTTAAGCAAACGTTATGGAATTTTCAGTTATTCTACTCTTCCATCAACTGCAAATATGAAAGTCTACCATGAACGCACACAGTTGATTAGAATTGCATATTTTGCAGGGAAGTTATGGACTGCAACAACCTATGTCATCACAACAGTAATTGGCCTCGGAGTTCTGTCCTTCGGATGGAGCATGGCTCAACTGGAATGGATTGCAAGATCAATAGTTCTTGCGGCCTTTGCATTTCTGATGTATTACACTCCAATTCTACTTGTAGACTGTTACATGTCACCTGATCCTATAACAACAAGGAAGTGCAACTATACACATATGGATGCAGTTAGAGAAAATTTAGATCTACATTCTTTCCTATCCTTAATACTTCCTCAGTTTTTGTTTCACATTCTTGTTTTTTCTGTTAATCAAAGTGATTCTGAAATCTCCTTATGTGGTCGCATGCAATACAGAATTCCTGTGGGAACTTCACTTGGATACACAATGACAATATCAATAAGAATGGTGTAGGTGCTATCTTTAAATAGTCTGTACTTTAAGTTCAATATTAAAGCCAAGTGTATATCTTTTTTGTGAACATAGCCATGAGAACATTAGACTACTTCCAGGAGGATGGAAACAATGCAGCATGTCATGTTTCAAACAACCCGTAAGGTCCATCTTTGGACTGCACATGTTATTCTATCACAAATTCCTGATTTCAACAGAATATGGTGGCCATCAATGGTCGCTGTGATGATGTCCTTCTCGTACTCTTGGACTTGCCGTGACCATTGAATTTTATAGATTCAACATGCATTGACAATGACATCCATGCCTCATTTTATTACTAATAACAATGAAAATACATGTAAAAATTCCTCTGCAAGATCTATAGGAACAGTCATACCAAGAACGTTAACTGTACAAGCATAATTACCCTCCATATATATATGATGAATCAAATTAAAACGATGGCAGCCATGACTCACTAAGCCCTGGTTGTCAAAGTCTGGACAAAATATCATTAATTTTGTGAAGACTATTTTCCATAAATTGATGCCTTGTTTGGGTTGGGTGGCTTTGAGAACTCATCCTACATTTCTTCACTTACATGAATCAAAGAAACACACCATTTATCTTCCTAGTCTGTATACTTACACTTCAATCTTTCTTTTCTCCCGTGCACTTCTTCGAGGTATGCTTGCTGTTCTTTGCTTCATTTCATTGCCTCTTTACAAACCTCAATTTAACTTTGGACCATGAGATAATAGATATGAAAGGAAAGGAGGATTTTGAGGAAGGATATAAATGCCTTGTGGAGGTTTGATAGTTGAGTTCTTCTGCAATTAAGCTTTTGTGGATGTGTATAAGCAACTCCATCTAGAATTTCAGGTGGAAAAGAGGACTAAAAACAACCTTGTGTGACATACACAATGTCGACCTCATTATCCATCTGGAAAGAAGAAATTGAAGAAAGAAGAGTTTATGCAAAGGCAATATGGAATTCAAAGTTAATTATAACTAAAGTTTGTTAAAGCTTTCTGTGATGATGAATGCCAAGTACAATAGAAATAGAAGCAAAGGTCTTTGAAATGAGGTAGCAAAAAGATGAAATCATAAAAAAGAAATGGGAAGAAGAGTTTAAAATTGCACCTTCAAACAAAACGGTCCAGAGGATATGGGTCTTTAGTTTGGGCTTGAAACTGTACCGTCATCCATTTACTAATTATTAACGGTCAAGGAATTTGGAATATGTGTGCATAACATATGATGCTCCATCATATATCTCGTGGAAAATCATCATATATCTCGTGGAAAATCCTCCACTTAACAATGTCTATCATATGGACCCTCTGTCTATCTCGTGCCTAGGATGGCCAGGCCATGAGAAGAGGACACATAGGTGTCATTCTTACCTGTCCTCTATGGGCTTTTATAACAGCGAAAGCAAATACAAATATATCGGCACTAGTAATAATAACAATAGATTACCACGAAAGGTAGTGCAAACTATCCATCCATCACATCATATATATCAATACAACGATACATCATCAGAGGTCATAGGCTCAGACTCGTGGAAAAGCCAACTGATGGTTGCAGTAGATAGAAAAGACTGGGTTATGGTAATGACTTGGGCAGACAATAGACAATGATTAATATTGACCATTCCATCCACCTGTCATGCGCATACTTTGCAGATGCTAAATCAGGCTCTGTCAGACTATAACTTGTCGGAGACCTAATCTCCTGGTATCACCCAATGAGACTACTCCGGGTTGCATCTCTACGGTCCAATGAGGTACAAAGGGTTGCACCTCCCCTCAAGGAGTGTTGTGGCTCCATAGGTGACTGGCGACACTCGTCCTTACCCGACTAAACTCTTCAAAACAAGAGCCAGACCAACACCTGCAACTCTTGAGAGTCAGGGTGACACCATTGACCTAGAAGTGTCAGACTCATACCCCGCCCTCACGAAGTAACCGACTATAAGCCTAGCTTGCTATGGGTCTACATTAGCCGCGCTCAGCAGGGGCTGCCTTCCATTTTGCCACTGACCTTGTTGTGTGGTGCCCGGTTACTACATAGCCTTCGTAGTCCAATGGGCTCTATGCACAGGCCGCATATAATAGGAACTAAAGGGACTAAACTAGGAGTATAATCTAAATAATGGTCACTAAGTCTCTACCTCCCGTCCCAATACACAAGAGGTGCAACATGATATCAACCAACATCGTATAACGTCATAATATGATAAATAACAAGAACAACTAATCCTAAACGCATGCATCTAACTTACGGTTAGGATTCATTGAGGATTTATGATCAGAACTATGGGTTCTAGAATGGCTCTAGTTAGAGATATAAAATGCTAACTCATCTGGAATGCTAGATTCCAGATTATCCACTAAAGAATCTACTCAAAATACCTACTCCTGAGGAACTTCTACTAACTCCTAGGGTTTTTATCACCCTGCAGGTGTTTGGGGATAGATTTTGCCTTTCCTTTTGTGGGGTTGCTGTAAGAAGTTGTGCTACAGCAAACGTTCCTCGAAACAGTTACGAACGCGAGCTGAGGTCAAGAACTGCTGGAGTCAGAAAATAGTCTAGGTTTAGGGTTTAGCCCTTAGTAAGTTAGAGTTTACATGATATGCCCTGTGGCTCCAATGAGATGCAGCCATATGGGGGGTCGCCAATAGGATAAAGCCACGTGGAAATGGTTTCATACTTGAGGTTGACTAAGTTATATAATAACTTGGCGATGCCCCCTTTCCACACTAAAGTATACAAGGCTACTAGTGTACACTTATATGGTGATGTGGCCTAAAATATACATATTTATACTGCATATTTTAGGGGAATGTCACAAAATAAAAAGAGAATGGAGCATCTAAATACTAGAGGAATATGCAACTATTGTCTTTCTTTCGAAGGTGCACAGTTTACTGAGAGATTAACTTTAGTTTAGAATAGAAGCTTTACCTACAAATGCAGATTGCAGAGGTGCAACGTTGCTCCCTCCTTTCTGTCCGATTATGTGATGGCAGATCTGCTGATAAAGATATTGGAGTAGTACAAAATTCCTTTGGCTCCAATGTTGAAGGACGGAGGCATGGCATGTTCAAGGGAATCGATAATAGCTTTCCTACCATCTATCCCCTGCCAGTTAAGCACGACGACATTTTAAACTTCCTTCCTATGGAATCACGTTAACCGTGCAAGTTGTTACGTGTTAAACCAATATTTGTTGATTCGTGAACTGGCCTCCTAAACTTCCACATAGTGGAATCTCGCCCTTATTAACATTTCATAAAAAACTTTGATGACTAACAATGATGTTTCCACGTTCAACATATAGGGTACTCTCTAAAAGGGCATTATCTCTAGTGTTTCTTATTCAATAAGCTCAAAATGGACCTCCTTTTCAAGTTTTTCTAGAGTTATTGTAATAGCACATGACACAGATATATTATCTTTGCAAGCTTTACCCCTTGCATCTGCATTTCCATATACAATGTCCGAGCATCTTGACCATATCCATCTCGAACTTTTGGAGAGTGAACTTTTCAGTATTATTACACGTCAATGTTCCTTATTTTACACGTCAATGTTTCTTATTTTACCTTATTCATTGAGCCACTTTTTATATATTTCATGTCAATCGACGCGCTTATAGAGATCTGGCCAATAAAAAGCAAGAATCGCTTTTTGAAGGACGCCGTTTTATTCACCAACTAGAAACCGTGAGTAACATAAATGCAAAAGACAAAGATTATAACCCTCAAAGGACAAAACCGATCCAACTGAAAGTAATAACCACCGCTTCTATGTAAAAGAATGAATCAAGGTAAGTATGCTGACAAGATTTCTTCTCTTGATCAAGAGAAGAACAATAAGCCATAACAATTTTATCTTGCCTAATCGAAGAACAACTCATCCGGCAGATCTATGCCCTTAAAGATAAACAACCTCCTTCTTCCGTATTTCACCATAAAAGCTGCTACCAAGTATGCAGATGAAAAGCTCGCCTTGTTTGCCAAGCATCGATAGATAGCAAGCAAAATTTGCCGCTAGATCGAGACGTACAAAAAGGGTCAACAACCAAGACCATGCCAAGCCTCTCACACAAGAAAAACAATGCTCAATACTTCAACCTTTGTCGGCATACAAAGGGCGTAGCCTCAAATCCATTATCCATTTTATGGACTAACCTCGCTGACTCAGGCATCTATGGATCACTTGCCACCACAAAACTACTACTTGGGGTGAAGCCAAACACTATCCCATACCCATATCCAAACACTTTTCCATTGTGGCCGAGGGACTAAGATGCCATCGGCTAGATGGAGGCAGACGTAATGCATGTAAGCAATTTGCTAATGTATATCACAAAACCGCCTCGGGCCGATATCCCCGATGGCAACCCCCATATGACTACCTCCTAACTGCGGGACCGTAACTCGTGGGCAACAATGCAAAGAATATGATTCCGCATTACTCGTCTCCATTCAGCATAACAAGAACTTTGCCTAAATGCTTCCCATGACATGAGATGATCGTGACTCATACCAAGCTGCAATAGTATTGATACTGCATTGCTACCCATCGCCGTTGTGTTCTTTGATGAACAACCACACTTAGAGGCACATTCTCTCGAGTGTCTCAGCTGAATCCAACGAAGATGGGAGGGACAATCAAGACATGCTCTCAGATTAATATGAAAAGAGACTCATGCAGTCTCAAGTCAGTAAGCAACCCTTTAGAAAGGAGAAGCATTAGGATACGGATTTATGATAAAGCAAAGCCCAAGGAAGGAGGGCTTAATGGAAGCCTTGGCGAAATGGGAGACACGCTCGAATCGATCAGCACTCAACAACCTCGTGCCGTATAAATTATCCTTACCAATGAAAATCCTCCAAATGAACTTTGATATCATCACTCCGCTTTGGAGGTGAAAATCAACATACCAAGAATTCACCACCGCCTTAGGTCTAATGCATTTCGGCCCAAGCTGCTACCTCGGGTGACTAATCGCTTCCCAACTCATTTCCACCCCAAATAAAAGTAAGAACCGTGGACATTGCAACAACAAGGAAATGATTCTTGCAAAATCCATGTGTCCAAATTTTTGAGGTGGGTCTTCTATCTATTGCGAAGGGAATCTATGTATTATATAAGTCAACATTTGGTTATATTGATGCTTTTTTTTTTATCTTTTTCTTGACACACTATATATTTTGTGATGTGTCAAATGGCACAATTTGAACTTTTCAAATTCTAATTTTGACACATTTTCTCGACCCAAACTGTCTTTTACACGCTCTGGCGGACAAATATAGTCTTCGCGGACGCTAAAAACCTACCTACCTACCCATCCATCCATCTGATCCATCCATCCATCCATCCACCATCCTAGAAATATGAATCTTTGGCACAATTTTTTGCTTCTAACATCCTTTAGGGTGTCAAATTCCCACATTGTTTGAACAAGCAACATTTCATTTGATGACAAAATAGATGGAAGGAAGGAAGAAAGGAAGGTTCTTTACGCCCATGAGGCCAACCGCCTATGGGACCAAAATTACATGGGTGCATTGAAGCCCGCTGCTACCCTCGATTTTAAAAAACCCCTCTTAGGAGGGAAAACCTATTGTGAAAGCAAATGCAAACCCTCGTTGGCAGCCTATACAAATATATACATATATGAGCTACGAATTCTAAGACTGTAGGCTCAAGCGTGAGGTGAGTCCAGAGATCCAAAACCTCTCGGTGTAGGAGCCGCGATCAACCGCATGGCGTATCGAGTAGCTCGTGGCAGTATAGACCGTGCCGCCGCTCACTTTTGGCTCCCCGGAAATTAGTTCGCGACCAGTGGTTCGGCCCAGCGTAACCCGAAAATTCTCACCGGGCTTAACCCATTTGCTCCGCCGGCCGACACCGCGAGCCTCGGGGCGCGGTTCGGCGCGGGGTTTTCCTACCGGTTCACTACACCCTAACCCGGGTTAGCTGCGTGCTTGGCAAAAGTGCGGTAGTTAGGCCTATCGGTTCGCTGGGCTAACCCCGGGCTGGGAGTACGCGCTGCAGGCCCGCAGGTGCCGCGGTAAAGATTTACCGGTTCGCTTCAGTAACCTCGCGGGTAACGGACAGCGTGGCATGGGACGGTGGCGCGGGGCCGGCCACCCCTCGGGTTCAGGAGCACCGAGCGCCGGGCCCTCTGTACAAATCCTATCATATGGGTTTTTGCTTTTCACTTTCTGCAAGAGGATAAATTTTGGCAGGACAGATTCTATGGGAGAAGCGATTACAAAATCAATGGGCAAGGAATGGAGTCGCGGGCTAAGGCCCGTTAGCCGGTGAACCCCGGCTTGTATTTATGGTGGGCGTTATTTCATGTTCACCTGATTGTCACTAGTTCTTTGTTTGTTTTGGCTCAGAAGCCCCCACATTGGCAAAAGATCTAGTCTTAAGCATCAATAATCCCTCTAAATTTTTCCTTTATCTCAAGACAACCCTTATATAAACCTTTCACGGCCCCTTGCTTTCTCGCTTACTTTGTTTTCGATTCTACTCTAAGTGAGTTTGTCCATTTCGTAGGCCCCAACCCGTCTTGAATTAGGTCTTATCCTAAACAATCCCTAACAGATTCACGCTTGAAGACTCGGTGGATCTCTGGCAGTGGAATCCTAATAATCGATTCGGCCCTCCCAACCTGGCCACTCAGGTAATCACTCAATCTGATATCTATTTCAGAAAGCGCCTACATTTATCCGCCAGAGACCATGTCTCACCCAGAGGCAGCTCTGGCCGGTATGATGAGGCCCTTGCCATTTGCCCGCAGAAGGGCCGGGATGTCCCCTGACGCGATCGCAAAGAGATTGTCGGCGGTACCCCAACTAGCACCGCCTTATCCCGCTTAGGTATGTTTTGTGTGCTTGTTAACCGTGATTTTATTTCGTGGATAGGGAATTGCCGCTGGCATTTGGTGCCCTGCGGCGCAGGCCGCCCTGTTGAGAGCGTCGGGCTCCACACCGTGGTCACGGTGGATTTGCACAAAGACTGCGGGCTACACTTTCAGGACAAGAGTCGGCGCGCTGACTCTCGATTTCCCGTGATTGACCCGCTGTATGGAGCATGGGGCCACCATCGAGCCACCATGCAGATCAATGGTGGTCACGCATGCATTCCCGCCGAGGGGTGCAAACTCCCAGCGCACTGCGTAGAGAGTGGTGGCCGAGCGAGAGAGGGCTGCAAAACGTCGAGAAGATTCCAAAGCTGCATCGAGTGATGAGGCCGCGCCGCATATAGAGAGAGGCGAGGGAGACAAGGCGCATCAACGACATGCGCTTACAACATGTCCTACCCCCCGAGGCGCCCTAGAAGCCTTCCCTCGGTGGCCAGACGCCATGTTTTATGAGGCCAAAGACACAAAGACAAAGGGAAGCGCCAGAGGATGCAGCCCTATCATGAAGGTCGCATTAGAGTCGAAGCAGGCAATGTGGCGCTCAGCCAGAAGACTGACCGCACATGCTAAGTGCTTCAATGACCGCCATTGCACGCAGGATCGGCCGCCACGTGGCCCATGAGGGAGGGGAGCCGTTAGCCGAAGCTCCACAGATACGGGCATCTCAGCCCAGGCTACGATGGGGAGACATCTTGCCTCAGCTTCTTTGGATAGTGAGCATCCACACTCCAACTGATCCCCTCCTTCAGCCCCTGAGTAGAAGTGACTTTGCAGGCCTACGTGAAGAGTTCCAAATGTGGTAGGACCAGGTCAGATCCAGCCCCCACTATGAGACATGTCCGTCGGCCGACCAGACATGGCCACCCTCCTTCCATATCAAGGCTGGGTGACAGCCGGACCTGCTTTAGGGGTCGCCAGTCCTCGATGATATCATGAGGACGCGTATGGCGTGCACGCATGGCACACACCTGATTCTCGCCATTCACCGACGCAATGTCGAGGGCGGTGGAGGCATGGATAAGAGACCAGCACGTTTTTCATGTACCACTGAGAGCGTCCGACAGCACACCATCCGAGCTACCCGTGTGTGTACCCATTCGAGGATGGTCTCAGCCCCCACGACGGCTCTGGGCACAGCTCCCGGTAGCACTTACAGATCCCGCTAGGTTACATCTTCGGGCCCCTTTTCCGAAGAGGTTAGGTGTCACGCGACTTTTACGCCAGACACCCAACACCTGCCATGGCTGGCAGCAGTGGCGCCGTGATGGTGCGGCGACTGGAGCATTGCAAGAGGGCGCTTGGGCCAGCATGCATAACTAACATCTGACCTCGAGGCGCATGCCTTGATGGATGCGGGGAGTGAGGGGCACATTCGAAGTGTTGATGAGGTACGCGTCGGGTTTATGTTTAGTTTGTATGGATCGACGAAATCTCGAATTAATCGATGTGCTTGTATGTAGCGCGGTTAAGTACAGATGCTTGAGAGGTTGAGCCGTGAGCCGTTGATGATAGACCCCCTCAAGCATTATCACTCTACTCACTAGTCGGTGTCAGAAACGCGTCCTCCCGAGGAGTGCGCCTCCCACCTTCTTCCCACAGCATCCCGACCGGGTGCACTACCGCCCGTGCTCCGCCCATCGCCAAGGTAAGTACTGACTTTTTGCTTACTTTCACTCCCGAAAAATCCTCAATAAGGGAAGCTTAAAGTCATACATCTTTATGCAGTGGTCATTGGATGCTTGTTGCTCATCGCATCCGGCCGACGGCGCATCTCGCCTAGGCCTCAGAGATGACGCATCACGCGCCGGTGGTACTTCAACAACATGCCTTTCACGCACGGGTTTCGAGTACGCGATTAACTACCCGCCATTGCGGAGTGTTTCTAGTTCCTCGCGCCTAATCGCGTTCTACCAGTGATCCGACCTCGGCACTCTCTTTGTAGCGCTACCGCTGGGTCTTCGAAATAATGGGGGCACCAAATGTTACATCCCCATGGGGTGCGGCTCCTCAAATGTGCGTTCGTGATTGTGCCCCGCCGCAGTCGACAACAATACCTGCGGGTATGCACATTGAAACATCATGCGCCTACCCTCGTAGCGAGATTTAAAACCTCGGACTCTGAGCATCGTATATACCGATAAGTCAGTCGGGTAATAACGGCGGGCTTAGCGCGCATCGCTTAGGGAGTGAGTGGCCCGTAGTAGCTCCAAACCGCTTATTGTAGGGTGTAATCGTAAATACCAACAGAGACTCCGCGGTCACCGTTAGTGTTGTTTGGGATCTATCTTAGCTAGAAGCTTTCTCCGTAGAATCATGTAATCATGTATTATGTAATATTGCGCGCAACATTATTTATGTGATAATGCTATGAGTGTTGGCATATCACTTATCGTGGTGGCCTCTCATTCGCGGCGAGGTCGTAGGGCGGTTCCTCGCCAGCGGCCGTGGCCTTGCACGCCATCTCAGGACTCACCGCGGGGTATGTTCTTGCTGTCTATCGCACCGCTTATGAAAGACGCGGAGAACCGGGGCCGGGCCAAGGCTCTATAGAATCAGATCTCCGCCTGGGCGTAACCTGGATATAATTTCACTTTTACCCCCGCCGCAGCATGAGCATTTTGCATGCGGCTTGCACAAGCCTGACGCTCGCCATGAGCAACGTATCCCATTGTTGTAGTACGCATGAGGACGCTTCACGCTGCTCGTCAGGCGCGCGGTCAGCGAGGCATGGGCGGAATAGAATTGTCTGGCTGGGAAATAGCTCATTGTACAATGCGGTGGTCACTGTAAGGAAATAGTCTCCGCTTATGAGATGTTTGCACAATGTTATGAGGCATGGCAAATGCGAATATCGCATCTCATATGCCGAAAGTGTAACGCCCCTCCCGCTGGATCGGGTTAGCCATAGATAACCCGACGTCTCACAGTGATCTTCCAACCGGATGGCGCTAGTTATCGCACATTGATACTGGAGTGAGTACCAGTATAAGTTCTTGGGATATGAGCTGCTGCTATAAAGGCCCAAACTCGGGCCGCATGGAAAAGAGAGGTTACACACGCCAACACACAGAGAGAGCTACACCCTTTTAAAATTCTGCTACTCAAGACTCCATCTTTCTTCTCGCGACCGAAGTCAGATTGTGCCTCCTACTGCACGCCCCACAGTCCGAAACCACACAATAAGATGAGACACTAGTGTGTACATCCTTATATTGACTTTGCACCGCAAGGTTTGAGTCTTCAAACTTTCCAAAGGTGATTCCAATGAAGTTTGTTGTGTCGACG
Organism: Isoetes taiwanensis; assembly: GCA_021234155.1. NCBI lineage: Eukaryota > Viridiplantae > Streptophyta > Lycopodiopsida > Isoetales > Isoetaceae > Isoetes > Isoetes taiwanensis. The sequence continues at coordinate 1,587,019 of JAJEKV010000087.1, forward strand.
CTGGCGCGGTTGAACATCCGCTTTGTGTTCCCCATTTACCATCCCACGCCGCCCCATTCAACCGCTGTGATTCAAGTACCTACATCAAGCAACAATGTGTTTGCCACAAGAGTTTGATGATACCACTAATCTAATGCCCGCGACTCACTCCTTGATGATGTGGTTTTGTCCTCAGAGAAGCTGGAAATTGTGCCGCTACTGGCATTGTAGGCGCGCGGTATTTGGCTCGCCATCAACTTCATGTACCGCAAGGCTTTCACGCCTTTTCTTAGCATTCCTGCCAGCGCAAATGCATACTTTTGCCACAAAGACGCCAGATGGAACCAACATGCAAGAACATTGCCTCGCGAACTATTTGCAAAACCTAGGCTATTGTTACCAATGTGTTGATACAATCAATGCATCGTCGCGATACTCGGCCGCCATCTTCTCCTAACAATAAATGGCTCCGACAACCCTATGGATAGCCCGCCTCTCTCACAGCCTCGCCCATGTCGTACGGGTGATTGACTCGGCCCCGATTGTACCATTCATCAAGACAGCGGCGCTTATCTTCGTGGCATGTCGTTGGTGCTCCTCGGTTTGGCCCACGCCGTAGAGTACAAAACACTGTACCTACCGGCCCCCTAATCGGTACAACCCGCCCGCATAGGGAAAACTTCCGCGATTTGTGGCTGTATAAGTTGAATCCATGGTCTAACCACCGCCGCGCCCATTCACAAAGACCTTCAACATCCCCGTCATCTTGATGACTAGGATCCGGTTGGTCGCCCCAACGCTCTAAGAAGATGCGGATTCCGTGGCCGTGAAAATCACCTTCCTGAGGCTTTCCATCAAGCTAATCCCGGCCTCAGGCTTCCCAAATTGCACTCCAAACTCCCCCGCCACGAAAAGTAAATGTGGATAGATAAAATGATAAAATATTTACTGCATATCCGCACGACAAAGTTGAGCGAACTTCAAATTCATTACTATTCCAAAACTAAGCATTCTCTTTAAATCTACAACAACATCACTGCTCCATAGTAAAAAGAATTTTCAAAGGAGTTTACCGAGTATTCTCTCGCCGGTAGGCCAATTGCCACACATCCTCCCGCTACTTAACGGAAGCTTTATGACTCTTCAACTGGCTTACCGTCGCATGAGTTTAGGTCCCCGTTCTTGCGATGTCCCACGCAAAGACGGGTCATTCCAATACTTCTAAGCTCTAGTGCGACAAACAAGAAGGAGTTCGTGGATGCACCTGCGATGGACCACCTTCCGCATTGGTGAAAGGATCATGGTTAAAGGTGTTCGTGCTAACGTGATATCCGCGTAACTATTTCCATTATCTTTCACCGTCCGCTAAAACGTAAACAAGCAACCTTCTCGGGGACTGCCCGATGGTTTATCCCCCTTCGGTCCTCTCCGCGGTTGCCTCCATCGGTGGCGGTGCATAGTCATCTCAATCTCGCCTTCGCCGCCTCGACACGCTAGATGTCCATGGACCAAACGACACGTATGAGTGGGTTTGAAGCTCAATCACCCTTTGCTCGAGGAGGCCCACGCGGTCTCCTCCGCCGTAGTTGAAGTCGTTGTCCTTCATGGTGCCATCACTTTGCACGCGGCACACTTCCATGCATGCGCTATGTATTCTCTGCGGGATGCCATGGCCGTTGCACTCACCTCCCATTTCTCAAATCTTTTCAAACGTGGCAAAGGGGGACCGTATGGGTGCTTCCATTCAAGTGGGCCCATGGCAACCAATCGGGCTCCAAAAACTCCACCGCAAGGACTAACTTATGAGGCTCCTGCTACGGCATAACCGTACCGTGGAGTCATCGCCAACCGCAAACCCTCACAATATGCCCCATCTGCGACATCAACCCGACATGGTGCTCGATGGTGCCTCCGCCAGCGACCTGGGGCAAGAGGGGATCACAGCACTTATTTTCCCCTGACGGGTGGGGAACATAGTGTTCCTCAGAGGGCACACCACAACCCATACTACGTACCTCGCTGAGGGCATAACCACTCGGAGGGCAACACGGTTATTGAACCTGGGTCCCGCAGACACCGCCACTTCATGTACAAGCAGCTTCAAATTTTGGTCGGAGTAACTGTGGAGCATCCCTGACCAGGCGGGTTCCACCCGGCCGCCTACATTATCCCTGTCCTCCTCCGACATTGTGTCATCCTCGGAAGTCATGAAAGTGTCATAATTATCATCATTTTCATTCACATCTCACTCATCGAAGTCGCCGTGACTACCTCCTTATTTGTATAACTCCGCTACCGCTTCTAGCACCTACTTCCATCTCGACAGATATTCTCGAGGTACAAATAACATGAAATACGTAAGCCTTTAGTACAAAACCTATAGATACATTGGGGTCTTGACAAACACAAATATGAAATATAAAGCAACACATTATACTACTTGCTTTCCCATTCATAAAAAAATATTATACATTGTTTTTTGTCCATTCGAGGATTCTGGACACTGATGCAACGACTTGCATCATTATTCCATCCAACACATTGTTTCATCTCATTTGCCTCGTGAGCCATTTTCGGCCAAATGCTCTCGCAGTGGAACGCCTTCTAACGCTAAAGTTAATCAGAGCCCTTTCACTATCAAAGGTAACGACGCAAGAAAGGAGCCAGAGGAGTAGGGGATTGATGCCCTTAGAGAGGAGAGGAGGAGGAGGAAGGGGATGCCGGAGATGTCCCCGAGGAAGAGGAGGAGGAGCATTACTGCTAGAAGGGACACAACGCATGAAGACGTCTTCAATCAAGGACTATTGTAACAAGATGGGCAAGAAGAATGGCAAATGCTTTTCCACGTAAAATGACAATATCAAGCAATTTCCCCTCGCCATTTTTAGAATAAAAACATTTTAACAAAATATGGACTGTAACAAGAAAAATTCGCTCACCAAGCCGGATAGAAACTCACTTGAGCCGGGATAGACGCTTGCCGCTGAGATTGGTTTCAAGATCGCCGACTTGAATCCAGCCACCGCTTCACATACAAACCTGCTTCACCGGCGTATGAATATACCGGTGACGTTTACACTGAAGCCTATAGATTCCTTTCGCTTTTGCAAAGACCGAAAGTTGGGATTCAAAGAAGACCAAAGTTGATTTCCACCAAACGGTCGCACGTAGTCTCTCGATTCACTGGCTTAACCCGGGCAGGGTGCCTGTGTACTCGCCACCGAAGTTGCGCATAATGGGTTGTCAGACGGCTCGCGCACTCCCGTGATCGGCCTCCACAACCCGGGTGGCCAGCGCCCCGCCAAATGCGTACCGCCATAATGGGGCCGGGCCGTGAGAGGCCCCGCCACCCGTGATTCGGCCGGCCAAACCCGTAGGGTGCGGTCAGTATTTCATCGCAGTGGCCCCGCAGAGTGTCCGCAGACGCACTATGGTTAGGGGTCTGCCACAACCGCAGCAATGCCAACTAAGCCAGCCGCCCCTCGCCACCAAGATCTTCGGTTCGGCCTCGTGTTAATCACCTGCCCGCTTAGGCGAGACTTCGGTTCAAGGACCTAATTTGGCCGCTCAACTTCGCTGTAGTTGGCCTGGCACCGCCGTGCCGCACTACAGAATGTAGCTTAGCCCGACCGACTATAGCTGGATAGCTCGAAGGCATGGTTTATCCTCACAACAACCCCAACAGTAACACCGCATACAAAGCCTGTCCCCGGGCGGCCTCCAACCACCGAATTGGCCTCGCCGAATGGTGGGCCCTCGCTCGAGTGAGCGATAATCCCGCGCCATATGGGCAACCGAGAATCCAGTGGTCGCGGCCTCTAAACCGCAGTGGGGTTTATGTGCCGTTTGTAGTGTGCTACCTTTACTCGCTTCCAGCATGGTGGTCCTGCAGAGCTTCCCCTGTGTGAAACAAGAGTCCAAGTACCCTCAGCCCTTATCCCGCCGGCGCGCCTCAGTACCCGGACGCTAATTCCATGTGCGCTCTATGCCCAAAGGCGCCCACTCGGGCTCTCTTGTCCTTCCAACATGCCTCGAAGTCGCTGGAGCCCCGGCCCCACACCTCTCGGTGGCCCCTGGGCCATACAGCTCGCCTCGCGGACTATTGTTTGCATTGGCGCATAGCTACTTCCAACCTCGCTGGCCACCCGGCGGTGGTCGGATGCATCCCAATACATTGAGGATCGAATTCCACCCTGCGGTTCTTGTAGCCGGTGTGACCTCTACCATCCCGCCGTAAGTGAGCCGAGGTGTCGGATGACGGGAGGAGGATATGAGGACCACCTTAGTCTTGGCCGTGCTGACCCGCAAGATGTCCGCCGCCTCGCGTAATGTGTCCGTATATCTTTAGGTGTGCTCGCGATTCTCCTCGTGTATGGGCTAAGAGGCTACATCATCTCCGCATAGATGGACCGCCGGATGACTCCGTGCAAGAGCTGTATACCATCCCCATTGGCAAATAGCCAAGTCCTAACCGGGTCAATGTAAAGTCCAAAGAGTGTGGGGCAGAGACAACCTGTTTAACTCCAATGCTACCGCAATGATACCCTTCCCGCTGCACGCTGCAGCATATGTAGCCTCGTGATACCAGACACCGCGCTCAAGTAGATCCATAGGAGCCCCTAAATGGTGCAATCTCGCCCACAACTTTTCCCCGGATCAGGTCGGTAAAGCCTTTAAAGTCTTACAAAACAAAGAAGATCGTCCTCCCGACTTCGCTCGCCGGCCCCATCGTGGTCCCGAGTGTGAAGATGTGATCAATGGTTGAATGTCGGGGTCAAGCTCGCCTCGATAAGTGCCCCCGACTTCCACCGCCGCCTATCCGTTACCGCCGAGAATGCTCAAGGCACAAATTGCAAATATCATCAATCAATTTCATGACGGTGTCCATCACCGACAAAGGTGGGTCCCCGCCTTTGTAGATCTAACAACCCGCTGTGGTCCATAGCGACCTGAAAACCCTCTTGCAGCGCCTATTGAACAAGTGTACGCATCAGCACCAGGCCGTTCCTGCCCATTTTGAGCAACTCGGCCATAGCCATCCAGTTCCGCCACTTCCCATTAGCCGTGCTTGAAATATGTAATATGTTAAGTGAGTGAACATCCGTCCGCGGTTCCCGAGATCATAGCTGTTGCGGTGTACTACTTCCCACGAACGGGCAGATGTCTCGTAGGGTCACCGCGGCTGGTCACAGTACCCTACCGTAAGCTTCGGGTGGGCGCCCAAGAGGGCCTAATATTTCTCCCCTCGGTGCTCTTGCCGTGCACCTTGCCTTTGTTTCGGGAAGGCACCTGCGAATGGCCGGTGGCCTGAGCTCGCCGGGTCCGATCCACTTCATGAGATCTTCGCGCTCCTTTACACTCAAAGATCAAACCATCTCGCTACTGGAAGGTTGGGCGGCCCTCGACCGCATGGGGAGGTCTCCCAAAGCATCCTGGCTCGCCGCCCAGGAACTCATCCAAATTGGCCGGTTTGTCGCGCCTCCCAGCCAGGCTCAAGCAGAATCGTTTGAGGGCTTCAAGGAAGCATGTCAACAACCTCCCGCCTCAGCCATAATCCAAGCGAACCGAAGTCGGGTAAGGCATCGCTACCGGGGCTTCATAGCGCCTGGCCAGCCAGCCGCCACATAGAGTGGAGGTGATCTCAGTCGGCCTTCGGCCCGACCGTCTCGTGTTGATATGAAAACGGCCGACAAGCGGTGTACATCCTACGCAGCCCACTATGACATAATCCACGCATCAGTTCCGGCCGCGGATTGTCCCCGCTTCCCAAGTGTACCCGCGGGAAGAGGGCCATTGTGGCGCCATCGCGATATGAGCAGTGCCAAAGATACCGCACTCGTGAGCAATTGTTCCGCCAGCCGCAGTGACTGATCAATATTCGAAGGCCAAAGGTGTACTCCAGCTCAAGGAAAGACGCAAATCAGCAAAGACGCCATCCGCTAGGGTCCAAATGCCCGCGATGGCCTCGCTCCACCTCCCTGGGTTCTGCCGCGATTGAAGTCTCCCAAGGAGCATAACTTCATCCACAGGTCAGCCAGATGTCATCATATAGATCGACATACGGAACTCTGCCCACCTTCTAAAAATGCTGAGTAGAAGTGTACCCCTCTCAAGATGGGGAAAGTAGCAAGCGCCTAGGAAGAGAGGATTCCCGGGCCGTGGTGGTGCAACCCGATCCACAAGTAGCGTTATACCGCCGGTCTCTCGGAGGGAAACCAAATGTGCCAAGGCTACCCTATAGCGTGCAACCCCACCGCGTTCCACGCCTTCTCCGCATTAAACCATTAACACCTAAAAATGTCAACGTATCCCCGGCAGACGTGCAGCCTCGCGGGTCTGGTATTCCTACGTTCCATGAGAAGATGAGGTCCATGTGTCCACAGCCAGCCATCGAATTGAGGTTATCACCCTTCCGCCATGGGAAACCCGGCCAGCCTGCACCACCAATCTCGAGGTTATCACTCCTATTGAGCGCTAGCTGGAGCAGCATCACAAGGTATGGGCGATTTCGACAAAGGCGAGGCAGCAGGCGATTTGGTCGAGCGGGAGTGCATCGAAGCCGAGGGGCAGAGCTGCGGAGGGTCGACGCAGAGGTGCCAGGTATCATTTGTTGAGCTGGTGCGTTTTATAGTGCATTTTGCTGATTGTGGGCGTTTCCCGACTCGGGCGGTAACTCCCCTCCCCGCGGCTTCACAGACTGAGTAAGATCCGCTCACATACAGAGATGCCTTCAAGAACCTGTCCCGCCGCAGATGGCTCTCTCAACTTCGCATCCGCGAAATCGCGAACACCACTACTCTAAGCAGGGCTCGAGCTACCGACCCCACACCCTACCGTCGCTGCAGAATCAATGTGTCCGGACTGTGAAACGCCATGCGCCCAAGGATCTCGTGTGTATCTTCCTCGTGAGACTTCTCCAAATTTCCGGCAGTTCTCGAATCATTTAGGTTGGTCGCTACGCCATACCACGGAAAGCTCAAACCGGCCCGCGAGCACCGCCCACTTCCGCTCGCTAGCGGCACGCCAGTACGCTGGAAGTGGCTGGCCGCCGCCAAGATTCCGTTGACTAGGCGCCCCCATTGACGCCTTGCAAAGTTGTTGGGCTGGCGGTAATCGGGTGTGTCATTTGCCGCAGCTCGTTTCCTCCTGCCCCGAGCTCGCCTTGCAAGGCTTGGTCCCGGTTTCCTTTGCTACTTCCCGCTGCGGCGCGTCAGCCATTGTTCATGCGCCGCCGAGGCTCCTGGTTCTTGCCGGCAATGACAGATCGTGAGTCTCAAGATTTCCCCGGATCCCGTACAACTTTTCTCCGGCGGGCACTTCCTGCCGCCTCGACAACCTCCAAGGCGGCCTCGCAACCTCTCCGCCTTGGCAAAGGTAGCTCTCACCTCTAATCGAGGTGGGCCTCGCGGCGATCGCATCATGGCATTGGCCTCAGGGGCTGAAGCGCGAAATGGTGACGCGTGATTGTAAAGTGTCTCGGCCGCCTGCCCCTATCCCGGCCGGCAAAGATCCAGGTATCCAGGAGCTCGTATGTTCGCGAAGAAGCCGATCTTTGCTGCCTCTCAGTGCAATTAATCGGAGCGTCGCCGCCCGCCCAAGCAAGCTTGGGTCTCCAACTCGCTGATCTCACAAGCTGCTATCACCAACCGCTCACAAGAACACGGAGATATTGCGTAATTCATCCTGCCTTCCAAAGTTCTCAAAGAATGCGTACTTGCTGGCCTCAACCCCAGCCCGGATGGTGGCCTGCTGCTCCTCGCCAACGAGGGGGCCCCCTGTGGGGCTCGAAAGGTACCAACTTTCGCTGCCGCAGCCTGGCTGCAGTGGGCCTTGCACGGGCCTCCTTCATGGAGGAGCAGCCTCCTGCCCACCGCTGCCTCAAGACGGGTCGCCTCTGTGCTCTGTTTTCCCAGCGTGCTCGGCCCGCTGGAGTGTCACAGGATGTGCGTAGGGTTTCCGTTCCCAGGTGGGGTGGGGCCGTACCGTGGAAGCCTTCACCTCGCTAGGGGTGAGTCCTGACACCTGGCCGCTCGCGGGCTACACCGGGGTGTGGCACGCCGCTGCTGTTTAGGCTATGGCGTGGCCGTCGTCCTATAGGCTAGGCGTGCCATGGTGGCGTACGCGGGCCAAGTAGTAAGGCCAAGAGGCAGTTGGTTGGGATATGGTGGCAATGTCAGTGTTGGAGCCTGTGCCTCAACATTATTCTCGCGGGCGCCTCACTCCGTGCTACATGGGGTCTCGGCCAGAAAGTGTGCCTTTAACTAATTTGGGGATCCAAAATCACTGCCGAGCACCTTTGGGGTTTTGGGGCTAGAGAGAGATTGTAAACCCCAGAGAGAAAGTTTAAAAAGGGGCAAGCAAATCAGGCTCTATGCAAGGGCGCTGAGGGCGCTAGGAGAGAGAGTGAGGGCAGAGAGAGTGAGGAGGGCGTCACAAGCAGCGACAAACTATCCTGAGGATATTACTAAAATCAAATTGAACTTGTAACACAATTGACATGAAAGTCACTTTTGAAGCTGCCCAAATCACATTTTGTTTTTTTTCCTGATCGCCACGATTCTATTGCAATAAAATAGAATTCCATATCTCTTGATGGGGACTTACCTGTTTCCTATTTATACCGCTTCTTCCTCATTTCCACCGGCATTCTCTTGAGCTCTCTTTTCTCGCCATTTTGCCCACAAGATTCTCCTGTACCTGCCATCTAGGAAATCACCTTTTCAAAGGTATGCATTTGATTGTTAGCGCGCTTGGTTTTATTTCTTGCTTTGGTCCGCTTGCATCCTCTCCTTGTTCTGTTCTCGCTTCGTATGCTTGTGCTCAGCTATGTGATGGAACCGTGGTTGTGGATGCAAGTTAGTTTTTTCCTTTATTTGATTTTCGCTTTGTACCTGTTTGTGATGGAGTCGCATTTGCATTGAGCGGTTTTTTCTATCTCCAATTTCTTGCAAGTAGCTACTCTTGGTTTATGATGAGTCATGGTTTATGAATCGATACTCGTCACTTTTTGGCTAGTTTGCTTGGGTTGTGGAGCTCCACTTCAGCGCATTTCTGGCAAATCGGTTCCAGTTTCGGATGGGCCGGATCACGCTCCAGCGCTCTTTGTTCAAAGCTTTTCGTGATCCGGCCTCCTCGGCAGGTTTTGCATATGGGCTGCGCCACCTAATTCTAATCGAAACCCACTTCCAGCCTACCCTTGCATCCAAGCCCAAAAATCTCGCTTTGTCGAGTGGTTATGGCGGTGAGCTCCGCGGTCACTCCAGCATGCCTCTTTTGAGTTGTGATAAAGATATGCATCCCGTATCCGGGCGTATACAGACCCAACCGGGTTCTCGGGCTTGACTGGTGACCCATCACTTTTCTTATGCGCTAGATGGATCCCTTTTGGCCGCATCTCTGGCTTCAGCTCGTCTCTAGGTTTTTCTATCCTCGCATTTTCTGATCAAATCTCTGCTTAAGTTCTTGACCTTCATTCCGTGAGCCAGATCCTTATGTGTGTCGTGAGATTGGGTGGATCCAACCGACAATGCGCTCTGCATCCCCGGCCACCTCGCCTCGATTCAAGAACCATCAGCCGCAGTGGATTTTCATGTGATACCGCTATGGTTTCCCCATGGCCCTTGGTCGGGGATACCGGTCCTCGCTTTCCTTTGATAATTCTTATTGTATTGCCCATTTCGCTTTGTATTTTTGTTTTTTTTCTCCGACATCCAAGATTCCCGCCGCGGTGTCTCTTTGATTTTGTCATCCTTGTTCTACTTAATGTTGGCGTCTTGAAACTATGTTTATAATTTTGATTTCCAAATTGAGTTGCCTTAATCTTGGATAAACTACCTGTCTATCTATTGAAGGTTATGGCTGCGAAGTAGGAAATGAGGAACATATGCCTGAGCATTTAATGCTCCAAGATCAGCCTCGCGGGACCTTCTATGCACATACCGCATAACACCAACATATCTCGTTGTTTTTGCAAATGGCTCTCATTCTTTTGGCTTACTTCCCTTTCTTAAGGTTTGCCTAGATTTCTTTTATAGGTTCACAATTGTTTGCAAATTTAGTCACGAGAGGTTTTTGTGTTGGGCAATACGAATCCACCTCGCCTTTTATTCGACATGTATCGCTTCTGCGGGTCAGATCCGTGCCGAAAGCGAGAACCTAGCTTTGATCCCGATCCCTTCAAGTAAGGCCTAGATTGGTGCATGTCCAAATGAATCCTACTTTAATATCATTGAGTTTTTATGGCCAACATGTGAGAGAGATTGTAAATGGCTTGTGGGCCCTCTTTTTCTAGTTTCCAGAGATGGGATCCCCGGATCCCACTCAGTAAGTGCATGCTGTATCTTTTGTGTTTAAACATTTCCATCTATTTATTTCCTTTTGCCTGTGGATATATTTGTATTTTCGCCAAAACATGTCCACTCTATATTTTTGCTGCCTAAAACTTTTTTCTACCTACACTTTGCTAAAATGATGTGTCGTTTTGTGCTTCCTCATGGCTGTCACATTTCTGCCATTTCACTTTCAATTTTTAAGCTTTTGACACATGTAGAGTTCCATTTTTCTGCGATATTCTTTTGATGCATGCCCAGCTTCTATTGTTCTCGCCAGTACATGGCGCGTAAGTTCCGCTTGTTTACCGCTTCCGCTTGTGTTGTGCATGTTGTTCCTTGCAGCTTGCATCCATTGGGCATATAGTGGCTTTATCGCATCATCTAGCTGGTTACTTGGACTATTCCTTAGTTTTCCAATTTCACCATGATAGCATCATGCATCCTGCTTTTGTCCTTTGCATGAGCAACTCTTCTCTGCAGCTATATGGGTCCCCTTAAGTGATTGCTGATTTTACGATTACGGGTTCGCTCCGCTCAAGTAGGGTGATCTTTCTCATTCTCGCTGCCTTGTAAGTTTTTCTTTGGTATTCTCTATGCTGCACTATTTCTTTACTGTACATGTTTCCATTACAAGATATTTCATGAATATTTTTGTATGGGTCCTCTTGCTTCATATTCCAATTTTTCTCCATGTTTCGCGACATTCCCGTGCTTCTGGTACCATTGCTCGCTTTTTCCTCATTTTTCTTTTCTGTCATGGTTTTCAATTTTACGACCTTTTTTTCCTTTTGTGTTGTGTGTGGATTTCGTTTCTTCCTACAAATTCGTTATACATTTTAAAAGTATGGTCCATTTTAATGGCTTTTGCTCAATTTGTTGTCCGACAGCCTTTTCGATTTTAAGTATTTGTCCCTCTTAGATTTACTTGCCGCAGCTTCTTCTTTGTTTCGCCTTGTTTTTATCTCCAACCTCTTTCAATGCCGCTAATGCTCTTTTGTCCCCTAATGGTCTACTACTTCCACTGGTTACGGTTGTCCGCAAGCGTCACCGCTTTATTCTTGAATCACTTGTACCGCTGGCTCCTCACTTAGGCCTCGTTGCCTTTGGTCACCCCAAGGTTCAACTTCCTCTCTTTTCTTCCTCGTTTACACTCTTTACACCATTTTTCTCAAGTATTATATGTCAAGAATTCTTATTCACGATCTCGTTTCCTATAATTGGCCGATTTTTCTCCTCCTTAGATTCTTTTCGTGGTTCGATTTATATGGCCTCATGTTAAGTATTGCCCTGAAAGATTAGTATTGCATCTAATTTTGTTCCCTTTTGTCCAACTACCTTATTTCATGTTGGTTCATCTTTCGTCGCTTATCTAGTCTCATTGATCACCTTGAACATCAGCTTCCGCTGTTTCATTTGGTGACTTTGTTGTTTTCTTACATCCTCTTTGTCGCTGTGATATTTCCGCTGAATTTGTTCACCATGTCTCACCACGTTCCAATACTTTCAGTTTATGGCTTTCCCCGCCGCTTGATATATTTCCCTAGTTTTGATCCGATTCTTTTTCTTCCTTCTTCGCCTCGAGTTGGTCTTTATTTGTTTTATATATTAACTCTAATAGCTCTCTTTTATCCAATTTATTTCTTGTTTTTACTCCTCGCATGTCTCATTTGTCCACTCTTGTTAATTTATTTTTCCTGCTTTTCCACATATTTTTAGTTCCTTTCTTGTTCTTTGTGTTCTGCTTGTATTTCCCTTTGTCGCTAATCTTTAGATTCTCATTTAGTGCTTTTAGTTCAATTTTTGTTTGTTTTTTGTTTTACTTCAATTTTTGTTTACTTTCATTTCGGATTTTTATAAGTGTCTTTTTAGCCTTTTTTAAGTTCATTTTTAGCATTTTTTTCTAGTGTAATTCTTTTGCTCCATATATTCATCAAGATCCCTTTCAGCCTTCACTCTCCTTCATTTATTCTTTAACCTCTTAAATCGCCTTGGGTCCTTTCTTTTGATTTTACCTAGTGAGAGGTATGATTTGTCCACTAATTTAGCTTAACGCCTTGAAAACTTAATTTGGTTCTTTATTTTGCCCCATTTGTTTGTCCGCCCTATTTGTATTTACCTTGCAAGTTAATTCGCCAACACTTTGCATTGCATAGTATATTGTGCCATGCCTACCTGATTCCCATGCCCCATATTTTCACATGTGTTCTATTAATTATAATTAAAACTACAATTAAACTATTACATTAAATATTATAGCATTTTTGTTTAGCTTTTTTCAGCCTCTTTGGCTTGGGGTGCATGTCACCGGGAGACTCGCAACGAGAGCCGCTGGATAGGCATATTCACTTTGTTCCTTAATTCCACCTCAGATACAAAGTTCCTCGCTTGTGGGTATGGAAGTATGGAATTTGCTGTACCTATAACAAAATTTTTGCAAAATACTATAAGATTTGAGGTAATATACTGCGCGGTGTTGATTTTGCACGCAAAACATACTATAGGGGTTCTTCGCCGCTCTACGCCACCCCCGTGTGAATATGCACCCAAACTAAAAGGGGGTTTTGAAGGGGATTTAATTTAAAAGGTAAATCAGAATGGTTTAATGTAATGGTTTACCTTTTAATTTAATGTAATGGTTTTGTTATAGTTAAAATTTTTCTAAGCAAGAACAAAACAACAAAACAACGCGGATTTCGCTAATTTGATGAGTTAATTTTCTCGCAAGTACAACGGACAAATAAGATGTATGGCTACTTATGGAGCAAGAGCGGCCGACTTCGCCGAAAAGTAAAGAGCATTTCTTCAAGCATGAAATTTCTTTACATTTTCGCAAATAAAGACTTTGATAAAGCAAGAAAATACTTATATATGGCACCCTACTCATAGATTCACGAAACAGCATCATGGCGCATGTAAATTGGCATCGCCATGTTGACAATAAAATCGTATTTTGTTCTCGAACACTACATTCAAACACACAAATCTGTATCCATCCTTCTTAGCCTTATAAGGTTATATCCAATGCCCCCGCCTTAATCATGCGATATTCCATGCCCTCAAACTCCGCCTTTGCTATGTAAGAATCGCTCTATTTAATGCTTCTCGGTGATCATATTTCCATCTAAGCAGCCTCGCTTCCCATCTATCTCTCTCGATGCCAAACGGCTGCTCCACGCCGAAAATATAGCATGATGATTTACATTCGTTTCCGCCGCTTCCCGTGAGAATGATATTCCAATCCTCTCGCTAAATGCTTGCCAAAGAGCTGCTCATGTTTGAAATTCCTCGGTCACAAAAGTGTTCGCCGTGAATCGCAGAATGTGTGTGAATGCGATAAGCGCAATAAGTTCATGCTTGGGCTAGGGATATGATCGAATTTTACAACCAAGTGCGAGTACCACCATCTCTAAAAACTCGGGTGTCAGTTTGAACTTGTTTGCCTCTCTCACTTTAATGACCTTGTAAGTACAGCCTTCAAGAATTGCTATAGATAGTAAACCCACAGACAGTAAAAGAACGTATTTCACGCAAATGTTTAATGGGGAAATGGCCCAAAAGTAGAACATTTTGTAATGATTTGCATCGCTGTTTTCCTCCCCGGATGCTACTCTCATTTTCTATCTTCCTTGCCGACAAGCTTCATATCACTCTCCTTCTTCTCAAGGATTTTAGTTCTGCATGGATCTCTTAAGGTGTAAGTACCCCTCGTCGCTCAAGCAGTGCTTCTTTTGTGTCTCAGCCTTTCCTCTCTTACAACCTTTGCTGCTCCACTGCCAGATAAGGCCTCTATTCACAGTATACTTAGGAAAAAGTAAAACCAAATATGCCAAAAGGATCTCAAATGGATGTGATTGCTTCTCACAGGTTCTACATATGGGATTATATATAAAAGAATATTCGAAATATATCCAGAGGGACATACCTATGTTTTTCTTGCAAAGCATATCCTGTTCTCAACGGGTCATGAAATGTGGACAAATGCCTGTAAGCATGTGCCTTCCTTGAAGAGAGTCACACCCTACCTGGCCATCATGAAAAGTAATATCTTGAATCACCGCAGCATAAGGCAAGGCAACAAAACCATATTCACATGAATCCCCCAGACCAAGTGTTTGATCCCAACGATTTTAGGCGTCGCATAAAGTTCCCTCTACTGGTAATTCAGTTGAACCAAGCGTTAATTCCCCGCGATGGTGGTGTCAAATGGAGGACTTAATCAGAACCCTCGCATCCGCGACAAAAACATCTCGCATTAAACCTCGATAAGCCTTCCACAAATTGCTTCATGACTCTGCACTAAAACTCCAGTCGCGAAATCCAGAAGGAGCTAAGCCGATCAAATCTTATCCGCCTTGCCCCTTGTTCTTCGCTCACAAACCATTGAAAATCTCGTTGTTGCTAACCATTCTCAAACCCTAGGGTTTGAAATGCACGCATGGTTGCATGTATGTGCCCTCGGAAAGAAATGCTTTGGCTCGGAATGCCATGGAAATTTGAATAGTGTGGTACAAACCGCCAAGCGCGACCGCCGCATCATCCTTCGCACTAAAGCACTAATCTTCCAATCGCGAACTGCTTCCACTCCGATCACAGTCAAAGAACACATTAATTCTGCAAAGAATGCCCTAAATGCTATCATGTGCTATTCACTCTTATAGGGGTTTGCATGTCCAAAATTTAAAATAAAAAGAGGGCTTGCTTGCAGCCCTGGATGTTGACCATTGGAAAAAAAAACAAATGAATCCACTTCAAGAAATGGTGCACTCTAGATGCACTTACATTAGTACATCCATCTCTAATACAAGAAATCTGAGAAAACCCAGGAAAAGCTGCATAAAACAATAAAAGAAAAACCCCTGCTATTATGTGCTATCTTAAGGTTCATCGCTTCATAGATAGTTCTACTTACACAATACCTTAGGTTGTTCCGCTTTTTTAATGTTTTGCTATGTATTGTTACTGTTCACGGTGTCAATATTAAAATTCTTTTGGTTATATGCTTCATGGGCATCAATTTTTTTGTTTCCTTAAGTATACCCATTTGTCGAAAGCTATTGCTAGGTCACATTTGCTCTGGCTGATGCCTCCTATTATGCCCGGTGCACGCTTGTTTCATTAGTCTCCTCTTTGCTGCCCCATTGGCTTTGTCAATTTTGGTGTTGGGTAAGTAAACCTTCAGACTGGCATATTATCCCATTTCTCGCTTGTTCCTTTCCTGGGCTTGTTTCCATGGCCATGTTGGCACCATAGGTCTTTTGTTCTCCGCTATTGCATTGATCCCGCTCCACATGCATACCTCTTATCCTATTAGTTTGGTGTTAATAGTTCCAGTATTCAATTATTCCAGTTTTAATTATGTTCTCACGCTGGTTCAATTTTATTCCATGGGCCCTTTCTTGACTCCGGCTTTCCTCCGGGCCCACAGCTTTTTCTTTATTTCTCTCTTGCTCTTTTCTCCAAGTTTTGAGTCTATGTATTTCCTTCTTATTTTTCGCTGTTCAGAGTTATATTTGTTCTTAGCTCGCCTATTTGACCCATAACGTATTTATCTACCTTCTTCCGCTCCCCATTTGGCGCCTGAACCGCTACCTTCGTACTTCTCATTTCTTTTCCTTCATATTTCTGGTTTTGCCCTTTTACACGCTTTTTAGCATGTCGCTTCGTTTTTGAATCTTCGTGAATTAAGTGCGTTGTTGTCCTGATGCCCTTGGTTGGTTGCTCAAGTTTGTTGATCTCCATTTCTTTTGACCCAGTTTTGGCCTTAACGCGTCGCCTCTTTGTTCTTTCTGGCTTGTTCATTTTCTCCCCACTCATGACTGAATGGTGTCACAAGTCTATCTCTTCCCTGTCCCATATTCTCTTTGACCTCAAGTATCTCCTTGCAGTGCCTTTTGCCTACCGAATGGCCTCTTTCTTTCACTTTGTCGCACTGTCTCATCCTACCTGACTTTTGTTCTACCCAATAAGTGTTTGTGCGTATTTACCCTCCTTGCTTCTTTTATCTTTGCTTACTTGCACTTCCTTTGTATTACGCTAGTCCTTCCTCAAGGCATATTTCTTACCTTTTACTATGTCTCCTCTTGCTGCCTTTACTTCTCTCTGCATCCATATATCATGCTTTTGTGCCTCCTCAAGTGGGCTGATTATCCCTAGCTATTTTATCCCCCTTGTTTACAGCTTTGCTAAGCCTTCCTTTGCCCTGGACATCTTTTCCAATCGCCTCTTCATACTCTTCACTTTCTAAGCCAAGCATCTATTTTCCTTGTCATTCCTGGTTTGATCTATTCTTTGAGGTTGATTCTCTTCGGCCTGCCAACTACTTGTTTCCTCTTATATAGGATTCCATCCTATCGCCACTTATCTTCTAGCTGCAAATAGCAATAGAATCACATTCCTTGATGGGGACGCTCTATCTTGCTCTCCTATTTATACCGCTTCTTCCCTCATTTCCAAACGCTATCGGGCGCTCTCTCAGTCTTCTTTTCTCACTACTTTTGGTCTACAAGATCTCCTTCTCTCTCCCTCATATATTTGAGCTTGTTGTTTCCATTTCTTCACCCTACTTCTCGCTTTCAGCATTTCGCCTTTGCTGTGTTGCTCCCTTTTTTAGTCTATGTCCGCTTAATCTTTTACTGAAATACCTTATAGCCCCTCATATCCTCCTTATGCCTCCTTTCTATCTTTTGAAAGTATATGTTCTATTTTTTCATGTTTCTGTGGCTCACAGCCTCAGACTTTCTTATCATTTGTTCTTTTTTTCAACGGGTTATGGCCTTCGAGATATGATTTCTTTGCTATTTTTCTGACGTGGGCGAAATATTTTTGGTTTATCTATCTTACAGTTTTCTCGTGTTGTAGCCTCTCGGGCCAATATTTTATTCATATTTTCCTCTGCTGCGGGCGCTGTTGCCCGGTGAATCATATTTATTGGTTTTCTCTACAAGGGCGTTTAGGGGCCTCCGAGGCAGCACTAATCGGTTGTTTTTCCCGATGGTCATTCCGCTGATTCGCTCCCCATTAGCTCTACTGTTGTTTCTTTCTGGCTCCCCGAGCCTTTAGTTGCCTTGCCTATGGCATTTAACTCTCTTTGACGGGTTATTTTTTCTTTTCGTAAAATTTCTGATTCTCGTAGATTGTTTGGGGTCTGCAGTGGCTGCCATAATGCGGGGTCGCGTTTCTTCTGCCATGGGTTCTCGGAGCTTCTCAGTCTCTGCCGCATCTAACCTACTGACGCAAGCGTTTTCTTCACTTTGATTCAGAGGGATTGCTTAAGGCTTTGTGGCCGCCATAGTGCGTGGGGCCTCTGCTTCAACTATTTGCCTGCTCTCAAAAAATTCCAACTTCTCCCGCTGAGGAGCAAATACCGGGTTCCTCTCAACTTTGCATCAACCAAGTGGCGGATTAAACCATTTTTTTATGTTGTAATTTTCGGCCATTATGCTCTCGATGATTGTCTAGCTGGAGCATTTTATAGTTCATATTTCCAAATTTATCTATCCCTAGTGAGGGATCCATTTGTACTCAATGTTTTACAAAGCTCAATGAGAACACCACTTGCCGCCAACTACTTGTTTCATAGGACCCATCCTAGAATGTTATCTTAGGGTGGAATCACAAATATCCCCCGCGATCTTCTTGAGTCAATGTGGCATATGAGCATTGAGAAAGCTCAGATTAGTTTTCTTCAACTCTAAAACAGACTAAGATTTCATGCCCAAACCAAAATCGTCGTTGTTTCATGCTAGAAAACAGTTTGAATGTCTATTTTTGCCATTTTTCTTATATAATCGCGCTTATCGGACCGATATCAAACACTTTGGGTGCTTGCCAACTCATTAATACAAAGTTCAATCAATTTCTTAGGGTACGCGGGGCAATCTAAATAACATGCAGGAAGGAATTTCAATAACCTTGAGTCAGAGTAATTGTCATGCAGCAAACAGATCGATGTCATTGACAACCTTCACAATGTAAGCATACAACTTGTTACCGAGCTTTGATTTAATGATACTCCAAAATGTAAAGCTAAAGCTACTTTATCCTCGGGTTACACATTTTGCTACCTTATTCAAGTAAATGGCAAGTTACTTCTCTTTCGTTTCTATAGGCATGTCCCGCAACCATCACATTCCATAAATAATATTTTTGTATCTATTATGTTAAACAATAGGCAAAAGACTATGTATCCACATCTATAACATATATTTATAATGGCATGCAATATATACAAAGTTATTTGAATTAATTTCATAATGTGATAGGTTACAGTGAACCCAAAGTTCCTTATGTTGGTTTGCTATTAAGTGAGAGCGCAGACAAAGATAATTAGATCTAGCTTTGTACCTTCCAGTTTCGGATATAATGCCTAAGGACCTGCTCATGGATGCTGTTTGAAGCATACCCCGTAAGTAATGTGTTTCAAGAGACCATGGCTTTTGCATACATTGCATGGAAGACATGTTCTGCATCCGCCATCTTCATACATTTCCAGTATATGATGCGTGACGATCACAATCAGAGATCAGATTCTGTGAGAGGGCGAAATGTATATATATTTGTCTTTTCGGTTTTTTCTCATCTATGCTCCTCTCACAAGCAGATAGTAGCATTGGGCAAACCCTTTTTCCTTGCCAATCTTTTTCTACTCCCTTCTTGAGCTTTGTTAGTCGCGCCCTCCTGCTAGAGTTATGTCCTTTCTTCATCTGATTCTACCCGAATCCAATACATGACTTCTTTATGGCTGGTTAGTATCTCTCATATCTAGAACTTTTTCATGCATGGGTAGCTATGGTTGTGGATTGTAACGAGCTTGGCCCGTTAGCAGGCATGCAATTTTTCATTTCATTATTGATGCTTATGGAGAGTATTTCAACTAATCATTACATGAGAAATACATACTATGTATGAGGAGTTTATACTAAATTCATGTGATAGAACCAAAGGGCATCGGCGCCTATGAGGGTTTCGAAGGAGTGCGTATGAGCAATCTTTGGGCGCTTTTGCCGTCAAACTTTGAGCATCATATCTCGCAACCTCGAGATCCAATTCAGTAATTTCTACTTTGCTGGAAAGGTTTTCAAATCATCTTTTCTGATTTGGGTCTGATATGACCAAATTCATATGTATGAAGGAGATATGGCGTAAAGAGTGAAGCTGTATCGCACTGACCGTACCATTGTATCTCTTTGTGCGCCTTACTTCCTAGAGCTAGGGGCTGAAAGGAGGGATATTTTGAGAAGGAAACAGTACAAGAGTCAAAGGATCATCATGGAAGTGGTTCTCGTGTGGGTGGTTTACCTCATAATTCACTTTGAATCTTAGATTGCTTAGATTGTTCTTGTTGTTGAAAGAGAATCCCCATTTAATGATTTTGAATTAAGAGTATAAAGGAACTGGGTGATCCTTAATGTGATAATGTGCCATTGAATGTTTTTTGCCACATTTATATAAGAGGAAGTAAGAACTGTTAAGCCTATTGTAAGAAGGCTCGAATAGTCCTCTCAATTGTGGTAGATAGTAGGGCGTAATCTTGGATATAGTAAATCTATAGGATCCTCGCAAATAAAGCAATGTAGAGATTGTTCCGTTGAGCCGTAACTCAATTGGAACCTTAAGATCATGTAGCTTATGGGGGCTGCATGGAGGCTCTAACAAGGGTAACGAAAGGCCGCATCGCTCCATGAGACAAGTTAGAAGATAATTTAGAAGATAGATAAAGATGTATAAATACTTTTGGTGATTAGGATTGAAGTTAAGATGCTAAAACAAACTATGATAGGGAATTAGACCGCTAAGAAAACAACCGCGGTGAGATACGCACCTTTCACTCTTAGATGGTAAGAGAATGTACGTCAAAGCGCCTAAAGAAGCTTATGGGCTTCGCAGCATTTCAGTTGGCATGGAGTATTGCCGTCAAATAAAAATGCTAAGTTATGTAATTAATTTATTAATAAGAAAAAACAAGCTAACATATCAATTGCATATGAGTATTCTCAGAAATGTGCACTCCCTCGATGGAGAGAGTGACTTTGGGGAAGCATGCCCATAAGTATGTTGCGCTTGCTAGATCCTTGTACCTTATATGGATGTAAATTGTAGGGATATCATGATTGTTAGAGAATAGGACATTATGACACCCCAGAGAATGCTTTTCCTATGGGGAGGAAAATGCTAGACCTTATAGTGTTCCCCGTGATAATATATTCAGACATGCTAAATGCTTGGATACTATGGTGATGTGTCATGCTACTATGTTAGCATGTAATTTGTTGAACATCTAACATCATGTGGTAGAAATTCATGCAAATGCATCCGCCTATGATATCATTGCATATGTTAGCCCCTGGTAAATGCATGTGAAATGCATGTGAATTATGTATTCTGATCATATGATGTAAACATGGTTTAAACTCCGACATGTGGGGCATATGCTAAGTTCTTGGCTGGATACATGAGTGCATATTTCGGGGCCGAGTCCATCATGTGGCTTGACTCAAGGGTTGTTCTTGTTCTTGGATATCGGGCGCTGAATACTCCTAGTGAGGGGTGCTTTGTCGTAGTTTACATGGCTTGAAGTGGTCCCTCAGGCAGTTGGACGCGTACAGGAGGGTGTGTACACACGGTGGCTTCAATTCCCGGCCAGATTTGTCGCAGTGGCCCCGACTCGGTGGCCTTCTCTTATAGAACCGTGTATAGGCACCGCGATATTTGGCGGATATCTCATGAATATTTCATAGTTCTTCGTATGGTCTCACATGATTATCTCTTGGTTATTGTAAGGTTAAGTGACATGTGCATTGACACCTTATTTGATGGCTTGATGATGTTCTTGATTCCCCTATTATCATTGTTTATGTTCGTATAATACCGCATTGTTGGTTTTGGGGCATAGAGGGATTCTTTAGGTGAGGCATCTAAGTCCGAGGAATTACTTCCTGTGATTGGTACATCGCATGCTTATTAAGCTGATTATGCCATCATTTTCTAAATGCCTCAAACTTAGTCTTTAAGACTAACTCTAATTTGTTCGCGTAAGCAGCTTCAAGTAGCGTATCGTAGCAGGAAACCGGGCGCGCCACTCTATGCGCCTTCACTTATGGGAATCAGATGCCTCTTTAGAAAGGCCTTATCATTTCGAGCTATGGATATTAAACCGCATATCACATTATCTTGTAAAGGTTACGAGTGCTATACAATTATGTTTCAAATATGTATGCATTCTAACCGTGGGTTTGAGGACAAGATTCAATTCTTTTACCAAGATTTCTTCAAGAGAATTAGGATTATTCAACTCATGGATAAACAATTTATCATTGACTCATGCAAGCATAGATGGGATTTCTGGTTATTCGATGGTTATTCCTAAGTAAAGTTCGCTACAGCTTGGTACCGTGAGTATAAAGTTGGATCATTGGTGTTGATATGGTGGATTAGAGATTTCAGCTAAGGTTATTGGTTGTTGGATGGTGCTAATGATAATATTTTAGATCATGTAGGGACGATAATCTAGGATGTGCGGTGTATCTGTCAAGTATGGAAATGTAATGACATGATATCCTAGTATTGATTCCTTTGATTATATTTTCAGTGGTAAATAACTCTGGTGGGATGTATGTGAAAGGAACTAATCTTAGTTCAATCTTGTACAAAACATGAAGGACGCTAATAGAAACATCTTCATGTGAAGCATGAACAGTGAGGCTCGATGATGTGAAGGTATGATTTTTACATTTGCTTATTTTCTCTACAATTGGTAGATGATCGAGTGGTAGACCCTATTGGCAAATGTATTTTGGATAAAGTGCAAAAGAATGTCAAAGCAAAATATAATTATATATGAAGGTGAGCTTTCCTTATCAAAATCGTAAGTTAGTTTTATATTTGCTAGTAGTGATTGATGCTTCCGATCCTTGGTATGAGGTGTTGATATATCCTCGTCATGTTGCCGAAATAATTTAAGACAAAAGCTATACCTGAGTTCTACTAGAATAAGAATGCAAACTCAAAATAAGATATAATGAGCTTAAGTTTGTCCGATCAGACGGATGTTTCTCGCTGTCAGGATGGCTAGTTTGAAAAATTTATATAGATAGTTATAGTATTGACAGAGAAGAAAATGCCATTACCCTATACAATGACCCTATTTGGAGATTAAAGTTTTGTGCATGTTCTTGTAAGCGCCTTTTGTAATTGCTTTTCTATCCACAAGTAGTCAAGTAGGTTTTGGAGGATTTGGAAGATTCCTACATTTTTCAAAGCAAAAGAGTAGTGCTTTTCATGTGAACTTCATGCATTGAATCAAAGGATTGAGTAAGTAGAGAATGATTGTAAACATTTGGCAAAATATATTGAGAGAAAACTTGAGCTTATGTTGATGTATATAGGATATTATATTCATATTGCAAATGCTGATTGAAATAAATACGGGTCCTTGGTGGTAGAAGCAGCCATGGCAAATATAGTAGTGGAACCTCTAAAAGTATAAGGACATACGAGCCGAGAGTAGAAGGAAATGTTACAAAGAAGGTGAAGTGCCACATTTGGAATTATTATATAATTTGGATAGGAAGGTACTACAAAGAATATGCCCAAGAAGTTGGGGTTAATCATTCATATACTTGTGCTCTCTTTATCTGAAAGCCTTTTGAGGGAGTTACATTAAAAGCGATGTTAATTTCATCACAATCTATGAAGGAAGTAAGCATTGGTTGGGGATTGCATCATGGCATTCTTGTTAGTAGGATGGAAGGAAACTTGATGGTCCAATAGTTTGGATTCCGCTCCATGTGGTTCTAGCTTGCTAGTGAAGAAGCTAATTGGATTATAATGTGAGAGCATGCCGCCAATTTCGAAAGTGTGTAAGAATAGAGGTTGTATTTGATATATAAGATAAAGGCTTTTTATAGCTTGACTGATGTCTGAAAGTTAGCTACTGGTATCAGAAATTAACCTATATAATGGGTATGATTTAGAATAAGAATAAGAATAGATTTTAGCTCCACGGAGACCAATTGGCCTATGGGACCTAAACCAAAAGAGAGCAAAGAAGCCTATTATCGGCTGTGATTAAAATCCCTCACTCAAGGGTTTTCGAGGGAAAACCCAGAAGCAATAAGTATGCCGCACGCCGTATTAAATTGTATAGACGCTTCAATGCCGCCTCCGTAGAGGGATGGCAAACGGAACTGCATCCATAACCTCCCGGAGGTATGCGACCCCCAACAAACCCATCACCGGACGCCGCGTGAGTCAATAACCGATGCAACGACCGCGACACTAGTAATCGCAGCATACCGCCTTCGGATATGAGCAAATGCCGGGCGTATCCGAGGGCATGACATTCATCCTCACGGCACTCCCCGTGGTAACACCGCAAAAGCCTTTTGTTCCCGCGTTTCGTTTCCCAACGCCCCGCTTCACGCGGAGGCGACGCGCACGGGAAGCTTGCGGCAGTTTGCTTTCTTCGGCGGGCAACCGCGTACAAATACCGGTGTGGGCCTCTCGCAGCCTAGATTGACTTGTTGCTTTATAAAGCCGCCTTAACGTATGCCGAGAGCATCTCGATCCCGTGAGCGCCTATAAGGAAAGTAGCATCTAGGTATAGCTTAAGTGCCTTTGGGCGATCTTTCTTTTTGCCCCGATTCGACGCTATCTATTTGCCTCAGACACCCCAAATAAGTGAGAACCACTCCAGCCTGTTTATCTTTCCAAATAGATTCAGCGCGAGGACTCCATCGGCCTGGCCAAAGCAAGGTTGGGTAAGCGTGTATCGCCTATATAGCTTACTCACCTCTAGAAGTAAATCCATATGGCGCTCCAATGCGTGCTCTCGCTGAAGGGGCATGTAAAGCCCTGCCTCCTCAAGTAGGATCCTGCAGGGAATCAGACTTCACCCCGCGGCCCGTGCTGTTAGGCCTTTGCACCGCCAAGGTCATTCCAGGTGCCGAGGATATCATCTATCCCCACACTGCCCCATACAAAGGGCTTCCACACCTCAAGGTCCAAACAAGTGTGATCAGGCCCCAGCATTACAATCCCTCGCTTTGTGGTCATGGTTCCGTGATGGCATATAGTGTCTTCCAACCCGTCAGACCTCGAGAACCCGATGGCAAAGATCCCAATGTGGGGTGGTAGTTGAGAACTCGGACCTCAAGTACTTGTAGTAGGTCGGAGCCACTCTACCTCTTATCCCCGGTAAGTGAATGTGGGAAGCCTTGTCGACGGATGATGCTACTAGTAAAGACTTAGTTTTGGCCAAGTTAACTCGCATACCGCTGGAATCGGGCAAAAAGTGTCAAGAGCATCCGTGATGACGCTGCATATCCTCGTGAGTATAGGCCGTGAGGTTACACGCCAGCATATATGAGCGTTTCCGGGATTGTGTGATGCATGAGAGATGGGCACCTGACCCCATGCTCAGAGAGCCAATCTTCCGGGCTGGTCACGTATAGGCCAAAGAGTGTGGGAAGAGGGGGCGCAACCCTGACGCATCATTACTGATTACCGACCGCCCCGCTGACGATATGATACGCTCCGAAAGTATGCCTGCGACAAAATTTCAGAGCACCGCATTCCTCGCAAGTCAAGGGGTCCCTACCGCCGCAGCTCTTATCCTTTACAACCTCGTCAAGGCACTGCGTCAAAAGCTTTTCAAACTACCTAAACAACAGCATGTGCTCGTTCTCGGCACTCCCCAAGGCCCTCAATCAATGTGCGCAGAGTGAAGATATGATCAATGGTGGAGTGCCCGGGCCGTAAACCCCCGCCCGCCAGGTAAGAGCTCGACATCCGTTTTCTCCGCCCATATTGTTTACCGCTGCTCAAGAATGCCGCAACGCACGCTTTTCAAAGAGAGAGTCGACTCATAATAGTGCAGAAGGTCGGGTATCGAGGTCCCCGCTTTGTATATGGGCACAACTCTACTAGTGGTCCACCGCTGGAGGGAAGCCTTCTCCAATGCTTTATTGAACAAATGCCGGATATATGCACTAGCTGAGGCCCGCAACCATTCCCGGTTCTCACCGCGATGCCATCCAAATCACCGGCTTCCATTAGCTGACGCCAGGCCCATGATGACATCCCTCGATGACCACAAAGCCATGCCTATCTCAGGAGGGACCGGTAAACCGCCCCTCGAAAGGGTCGAAGCCGCCGTAAGTAATCGGTGACTCCATTGCCCGAGGTGATGTTCCCCCGGCCGGTGCAGGCTTGCTCAAGACCCTTCTCCGCATCGTCTTAGTGCCATCCAGATATCAAACATATGTTGTCAGATGCTCTCATGAGGTATCCTGGGCTTTCTTGCCTTGAGAAAGGAGCCGGCGTTGATCGACGGCCCGCGGGCGTGGAGGTGGGATCGCTGACTTGCCGGAAAAGCGCCGCTTGGAGCTCCCGAAGACTCATCATCAAACCATTCAAGTGGGGAATGTGGTAGTGCCCGCTCTGGCGAGCTGCCTCCCAAAGCACCTTCAGCAAATTGCCGTAATCCAGTGAGTCACCGAGCGGATTGCTCTTAGTGCGGGAGTTGCGCTAGCCCCGCGACATGCGCCTGCCAAATTGGGCATAGGTCCCCTCAAGACGTTATAGTCCGTAAAGCAGCCGGGCACCCGTGGTGTGTTTAGGCAGAGATGCACGGGAGCCGCCAATGGAGTATATGAACAGGCCGCAGATCCGAGTCACTTCCTCGGCCCCTGTGCGTCTGCTCCATGGAAAAATGGGTAACTGTGCGTATCCCGCCCTCAACCGCCAGATAATCCACCACACTAGAGTCAGCCTCGCGGAGCAATGTCTATCAAAAATTATATTTATAGCTTAAGATATTTGATAAGTATTCCTGATGTGCTTAAATAGGCTTCTTTGAGAGAATCTATATTGTAGACTATGATTGTAATCATTCTAGGCTCTTTATATTGAGCCATTCAGACTTAGCCTTGAGATACTCTCGTGATCGCGGCTTAATCTCATGTATTCTTACTTGTCACTTTTGATTTGGCCACCCAAGAAGTTTCGCAGAGTACATATTGAGTTCTATCCGAGCATTTTATGTTGCCATGGTGTGGGCTTTTAGTATTTTAATGTATGGAAACCGAATGCTAAAATTCCTTCTTCTTTCTTCTTCTATAAAAATGGTAGACATTCATTCTATGGGTAAGTTGCATTAGGCTTGCTGGATTATACTTAAGTTTTGCCGCATTATATGCATAAGCATAGACATAGTTAAAATACCGAGTTGGATTCCAAAATTATGTGTATGCCAAATTCGTCATTGATGGTCAATACACTTAGCTTATGTAACATACATCTTTAACTTTGTTTATTATATATACCAAGCTAGGCAAGTTTGGAAGGATATGAGGTAGTTTGTGTACGACAAAGCATTGGCACTTGAGTATTGAAAGCAGCTTATGCTTGTTAAGGCCATATCGTATCATGGAAGGATCTTCATTTCATGTTATGTTCTTTTTGTTGATTAAGATGCTACATATGAAGAAGCTTATTTATAAACTAAAAAGCATTTATTGGTGAGATATTCTACGGTAAGTGCCTTGAATCGTAGCATCTAGTTGGTTGCCTCTGGAATTATTTTGAGCCGCATTTTGGCTATTTAATTCAAGAAAAGCTTTCCATGCATGTTGGCATCATGGAACATAGTTACCTTTGAAGAAGCACTTAATGGATTCCTGCTTAAATGAGATAAAGCGCATCCGGCAATGTTCGTGAGAGCATAAGTAGCCAAAAGATTATTTATCGCGAGCATGAGCCATTTATGGTCGCGCTTAATTGATGTTGTCAAGGACTTCAAGATGAATATGGTTTAATGGCATATGTAGTTCACAAATGATATGTTGAAAGTAGAGCGCCTCTGCATTACTCTAAGCTTGTAATTTCATTGTTGCGCTATACGTGTGCTTCTCATTCAATCAGGAAGTGTAGTGCTCCAATGAAAATGGGCTTCCTTAGATGGGGTTTTGATTCCTCGACAAAAAATTTTGGCGTTTGTTGTGCGATTGAGTGAGCAAGCAAGCCCGCCAACTCATTGACATGTAGGAAGAAATTATTATATTCACATGTACTAGCAAGGAAGGAAAAGGAACAATGGCGTAAGAGTGGGTTGGCTATTATATAGTTGGTCATGAAGGCTTAATTTAAGGATCACCGCCAGGGATACCCATTATAGTTTGGAATCTACCCATGAGGACAAGTTAAATTCTGGAAGAAGAAGAAGAGATTTTAACGCCACGCTTCACAAGCAGCTGCCCCTCTATAGAATGTAACGAAGCTTGGCCTCGCTGAAGGTGCATGCAATTTTTCGGCCTCATTGGCTGGATGCTTGCGGAGAAAGTATTTCAACCAATCATTACATGAGAAATACATATCATGTGTATGACGAGTTATACCTAAACGCGTGATAAAACCAAAGCGCACGCTTTCTATGAGGGTTTCCGGAAGGAGGCGTATGAGCAATCTTTGGGCAGTTTTGTTACCGAAACTTTGAGCATCATATCCGCAACCCCTAGATCCTACCCAGGTAATTTTACTTGTTGGAAAGGTTTTCAAATCAGCTTCCGGATTGGGTCCTGATAAGGCCGAAATTCATCCGTATAAAGCGAGGATAGAAGCAGAAAGAGCGAAGCTGTATCAGAATTGATCGCATCCATTGTATCTCTTTGTGCAGCTTGCTTCCTAGGATCTAGGAGTCAAAGGAGGGAGATATTTTTTGAGAAGAAACCAGGTACAAAGAGCCAAAAGGATCATCAAGGAAAGTGGTTCCTGTGTGTGGTTTTCTCGCTATACCACTCGAAGCTTATAGATTGCTAGATTTGTTCTGTTGTTGAAAAGAGTAATCATGATTTCAACATTTCCCTGAATTAAGAGTATATAGGTTCGGTAGACCCTAATGTGATAATGTGCATTGAATGTTTTTTGCCACATTTGTATATAAGTGAAGAGGAAGTAAGAACTAAGCCAAGCTCCATTGTAAGTAGCGCTGGAAATAGTCCTTTGAATAGATAGTAGGCGTAATTGGATATAGCAAACGAGATCCCTGAATGCTGAATGGTGAGATTGTTCGCTGAGTTTTAACTCAATTGGAACCTAGCTTGGTAGCTGCATGGAGGTTCTAACAAGGGTACCTAAAGTCATCAATTCCATGAGACAAGAAGATAATTTAGAAGATAGACAAAGATGTATAACACTTTTAAGACAGGAAGTGAAGATGCTAAAACAAACTATGATAGGAATTGAAAAATCGCTAAGAAACAACCGCAGGAGATAATGCTAATCTTCACTTAGATGGTAAGAGAATGTATGTCAAAGCTGCCAAAGAAGCCTATGGGGCTTCGGCAGCACGGCAAATGGCATGAGTATTATGGGTCAAATAAAATGCTAAGTTATGTAATTAAATTTTATTTGTAAGAAAAACAAGCTAACATGGCTCTACTGTACGCGAGTATTCTCAGAAATGTGCACTCATGGGAGAGAGGACTTGGGGTTACGTCATAAAAGTATGTTGTATGCTAGGTGCTCCCGTACCTTATGGGATGTAAATCGTAGGATATCAAGTATCGTTAGAATAGGACATTATGACACCCTAGAATAAGCTTTTCCCATGGGGAAAAATGCTGACTTTTATATGTTCCGGTAATATATATCTAGACATGCTAAATGCTTGATACTATGGTGATGTGTCAAGGTTGTATTTATGTTAAAATGTACTTGTTGAATATCCGACATCATGGTAGAACATGAATGTGATCTGGCCTATGATATCACGTAAAACGTTATGCATTGTTCTATGTTCTTGGTAAATGCACATAGGAAATGCATGTGAATTCATATTCTTGATGGTAAACATGGTTTAAAACTCGACATGGGCATATGCTAAGCTCCTTTTGGCCGATACATGAGTGCATATTCTCTCGCATGTAGTCCATTTTATGTGTGGCTTGACTCGCTATTATGAAATTTCGAGCATCGCTGTCAAATTTAGCTAATATCGCATTGGGCCGCTTCTAGCATAGAGGATTCTTATAGTAGTAATTTAAGTCTGCAGGAATTACTCTTGTGATTGGTACACGTATATGCTTTTTGTTGATTGGCGTGCCATCATTTTCTAAATGCCTCAAACCCCCACTTATAGTTCTTTAAGACTAACCCCCACGTTGTTCATGGTGTGCGTAGTTTCGTAAGCAGCGCACGTGTAGTGGAAACCCGGTAAGTACACAAATTTAGCAAATTCTACTATGGGAATCAGAGTCCTTTTTTAGAAAGGCCTTATCATTTCTGGAGCTTATGGATATTAAACTCTCATATCATTATCTTGTATAATGCCACAAGAGTGCTATACAATTGTATTTCAAATATGCTGTATGTACTTCTAATCAGGCTTGAGGACAAAGATTCAATTCTTTTACCAAGATTTCTTCAAAGAGAATTACATTATTCAACTCATGATAACAATTCTGTCATGACTCCATGCAGATTAGATGGGATTTCGCTATCTCGAGGGTTAACCGCAGGCCCAAGCATGGATTTTGGAACTTTTTCGTGGTTATGGATCTTAGAACTATTTCATGCACAAGAGTGTCTATGGTTGTGGATTTCTTGGTGATGGCTTGAGCATATGGACTCGGCAAGTTTTGTATTAAACATGTTTAGTGTCCTAAAGATCTTATGCATCTGTATAGGGGTGGGCAATTGAGTTTTAGTTTTAAGATGGCTGGATCATTCTGTGTAAGGAAAAGTATTCTGCTCATTGAACAATTGCCTATATATTCGCTTGAAGTCTTGGTATGTTACTGATTTTATAGCAAGGCTCTGGTCTTGAAATTATATTCTCGTGATTTGTGATTTGGCTATCTTCTGATGTCTTTGCTTTGTAGACTCAAGCGGGGCCACTGTAATTGACGAGGTCCTGCAGACTAGAATCATGGAAAAAGAAATCATTTAAGTAGATAGTGGCTCTCTTCTGCAGATGGTGGATCTCTTGTGCATGGGCATCGTGGATCGTCCCCTTGCTATTTTCTTCTCTCTGATACTTAGGCATTTTTTCATACAAACCGGTTTAGAGATGTAACTGTGGAGTTTTTTGCAGAGAGCATTATTGCAGGTGATTCCTTATCCATCTCACATCTGCCCCAGACGTCCCCAATCCGATCTGGTTGGATGGGATTTCACCCAGGCATTTTCTACAATCCAACCTCCTGGCCGGATTCTGTCCTCTGTTGTCAAGTTTTCTTGCATGAATTGATGGAGGACAGAGAAAAGGACTGGTCAATATGAGTGTGATGGCAGTTTCGTGAGCAGACCCATTCTCAGCCATCGAATTGGATGGTGCTAGTTGGGTTTCATTTTTAGTTGAGCGCTCTAGGCTAGGGGAGGGTGGCCATTGGCTGTGCCGTTGCCAGTCGCGGATGTGTAAAATTGCCATTGGCTAATGCAGAAGTTGCCACGTAGATTATCTAGGGTTCTATTACGGCTGTGCACAGAACAATGAAGGCTCCTAGCAATACCATCGTAGGCGGCGCCTGTAAGCAACTATCATAGCCAGGCTTTCTGCATGTGATGCTTTATGTTTATTCAATTCTGACACTATCAAATTCTCCTGGTGGTTTTGCTTCCAGTCGGATTGCATTTCCTTCACTGGTAGACTCGAATTTGCTTATATTTCATTTTTTTCTCTTTATTATCTATTAATATGCTACAGCTTGTAATTTAGGCACAATAGATACTATTGCTGATCATGGTTCAGACAAGAAGAGCCAATACATAGCGTGAGAGGCAATGAACTGGCAAATGGCTTAAAAATTTAAGGGAGCATTTTAAGATGATGGCAATACATTTGTCCTTGTTGATGAATGTAAGCAATTTGTGCATTTGTTGCTAGCTTTTTCAATGCTAAGTAAAGGCAGTTGTTTGAGGCATAAGCAGATGGGGAAAAAAAATAAAAAATGCATAATTAAAACCATCTAGTTGAGCTGCACTATCTGATAGTTATATGCTCATAATTGCTTGTGGCACATTTTCTAGGTTTGACACAGATGTTGTAGAGCTTATACAAAATTGATGACAGAGGGCAGCACTTTTGAAGCTTCCGTGTAAGTACTTTAGCAGGATGTGCATAGCTAAGCCTCATCCTGTGCCAAAGGTATACTGCTGAGTTACTTTTCATAGCTGGTAGTTGGGAGTTACTTTTTATAGCTGGTCTCTTAGAGGGCAAATAATTCTCATATCAGGTAGTATCTGGGGTTGGAGGGCACTGATAACATGGAGTATTACATATACAATTTGAAAATTGAGAATGAAACAATTTAGTGGAACAAGCAATCATGGCATATGGATGGGGGCAGAAAAGCTAATTCTCCGAATGTGTGTATTGAGATTTTGGATCCTTTCAATTATCTGTTCAAAACATATCATTAGGACAAGCTACCTTTTACATATTTATGTACATATTAGTGCATGTAAGCCATATTATTGGGCTAAAAATGTAATTCTGTTGCAAGTACTACCATGTCTGTTTTGACATTCCAACCTTGCTAATGCATCCACTGCTTTGAGTATTCTAATGCAGGCATTCATCATCAAAGGTTTCCATAAAAAATGACATTCAACAAACAGTGTACAGAGCTTTGGTTGCGAGATCTCTCTAGAATTAAATTTGAAATTTAGGTTGTCACCAGAATCTGAAAGAAAACAAGGTGCTGCGCACGGAGGGTTGCCTTCCATGGCCGGAGAGTGAAGTGGCTTACGTTGTAGTTGTAGACAATAGAGTGTTTAAATCGAAATTGCTATTTTAAAACATTCACATTTTGTGAAGGTGATGGTTCGCATTTGCATTACTAAGTTCTGCTTAGGTGTTGAGGTGTTGTTGAAATATTTCCAAAAATTATCCCAAGAAGCCTCTAGATTCTCTAAGATTCTATGTGATTTTATGAGACTTAGCAAGATTCCATGAAGACTTCCCCGAATTCCCTTAAGTTCTCCAAGATATTATGTATATTCCCATAGATTGACTTAGATTCTCTTAAATTTTATGAGATACCTTTAGGTTCGCTTACATTCTTTTAGATTTTGTAAGATTTTCTTGGATTTTATGAAGGTTGTAAGAATTTGTGCATTAGAATGAAGTGATAGTTATTGCATGTTGATGTGGTAGTTACAATTGTTGCATGTTGATGTGTTAGTTACGATTGTTGCATGTCGATGTGGGAAGGGCTGCGATTAGTTTTATATGAAATTTATCCATGGAATTCAAGCCCCATTGGGTGGATGCACAGGTAAGAGACCATGTGAGAAGAGTTCATGGTTTATTAAGTATATTTGTTCTATCTATAAGGTTGTTTGTCTATCATTAATGTTTCTTCAAGTTTCATGAAAATGGAAGGAAGGAAGGAAGAAATGTAAGTGGGCCAAAAGAGTGTACATTAAGACGTTTTTTATGGTTCATGGTTATAGTGAAGGTTGTTTATTGTTTAAAAGCAATTATTAAATAACCTAATATTCATGGCTGTAAAAATTCCACGATTATAATCGAGAAAACCCAAGGTAATTATTTATGATCCTAGAAATTGATCATTGAGTAAATGGGTGGGTCGCCACTAGGAGATCTAGTTGTTGTATAGGGTTTATTATTCGAATTATATTGTTCTTGTGATGCAAGTGCAAGTACGATCCAAAGAGATTTATTTTAGATGTAGCGGGCATAAGTTACGTATAATGCAATGCTCAAAGACATCTCTCCATGTGGGGCTCCAATAACTAAAGTCTATCCCCAAATAACATGCATGACCACACGGGGAAAATGAGTCCAACAATAACTAGTCACCCTAAATTTGCCAACTTAGATGCATTTCAATTTGATCTCAAACCCTGGATAAGTTACAAAGAACAATATCTTCGTCCATGTAGTAATGCATGTCAGAAGAAAAGTCTGAGCTCAAGAAACATGCATGACCGTGGGAGACAAAACACCTAGTTTATTCAACTGCATCACCTCCATAAATTCCAAATCATTACCGTAGCTAGCAAGCAAGCAAGTTCCATAATATGCACATCCTAGCACCAGCTCTCCATGCAAACATTCCCAGACTGTTCCCCTTCAATAAATCAGACCATCACATTAAACAACATGCAAGCAAGCTACACAACTTAATTTCATACCAAACCCTCTATAAGTTACAAATAATACTATCTTCACCTATCTAGTAATCCACAACAGCATGTCCCTGCGAGGCAAAGCAACTAGTTTATCCAACTGTGTCACACGTCTCACAGTATAAACAAGACTCTAGTGTAGATTATAACATCTCTCTACTAGTATATGCATTGTTAAAGCAATTCGAAAGATTTAAAATCCAAGACTAAACATACTAGCCTAGTTAGATCTCACAAAGGATGGTAATGCAAGGCTGGGTTTAGTTCCACCCAGAGATCCAAAGATGCACACTCTAGCAACAAAGCTGCAAGGTAGATGCATGTCACGGAGGCCATTTCAAGAATATTACCCTGCATGGAAGTCCGAAGGCTATTTGCAGCAAAATCGCATTGCGTAAATTATCCGAATGGTCACTTTAAATAACATCATGGAGGCAAGCTTCAGAATATGCACAGGTTAGCAGCATATTACCCTGCATGGAAGTCCGACGACTATTTCCACCAAAATCGCATTGCATAAATAATCCGAATAATCACTTTAAATAGCATCATTGAGGCAAGCTTCAGAATATGTGAAAACATATATGGCAGCCAAGGCATGCGTTTAATTCAAACTTGCAAGATAGATGCATGTTACAAGCACCTAGTTTAATACCCTAAGGCCAGGCAATAACGGTCAATAACTACTAATCTAGCAAATAATTCTGTTTCCCTAAATAGAAGCCTAGATGTTTCTCACAGCAAAATTACATTGTACAAATTCCACAAATCATCGCCTTAGCTAGCATGTAGATAAGCTCCAAAATATGCACGTTCTACCAGCACATCTTCTTGGATTCTTCGGACCTGTAAGAACCATAAGGACAATGGTATGCACAACTTACCAGCATAAATCAGTCATGCTAGCTCAGATGCATCAAACAGCGGATACAACAAATTTTAACAACAAAACTTTGGGAGAAAACAATTTTGGCAAGGGATCAGAAAACATATATGGCAACCAAGGCAATAGCCAGTCACAATAACTAGAACACATTTGTTACCTGCTTGCCAGCAAAGCTTATAAGCCCACTTAAAAGATAAAGAAAATTACATGAAAGAAAATGCATGGCTTCATGGTTCAGGTAAGGTGACTTGTTCTATTACTGTAATGCAAAACAAGAGGACTTTCAGCGACTTGCCCGATCAAACTCCTTTGGATCATCGGGCGCCATTGTCATTTGACCGCCAAAAATTGGTTAATCTTCTTTAGCATCTTTGCTTTGTAGGCTATAACATAGTAATACGTGCCAGCCGAAGATAGCAATGTGTGAGACAAGATTTTAGCCACAATTTGATATCTTCTAACCTTCTCAAATCGAGGAGAAGGATTGAGAATGTGAACTAATACAGTTGGGTTAGTAGATATATAAAAAAATCAAGCTGTAATGTTAAGAATGAACAAAAGAACATAGGATGGGAAAAGATTGTACCAACCACTTGCGGAGGTCGTACCAAATGCAACAAGTCTTTAATGATTCAAGCATCAAACCCTAAGATGGCAATCATGGAGCAAGATACTCATAACAATATATGGCGGTTTGTATGAAGCAAAGCCTATAGTAATTTTGCCGTCTTGTGTCCATAATTGATTTTGGCGAATTGAATGCATACTGGAAGCGAGATGGGCGAGGAACGAAAAAAAAAACAACGAAGAAAAAGAAATGGTCCTAGCCATGTGCTATGATGGGACAAAGCATATAGCACGAAAAAAAAACATGAATTCGCATTTTACGCACCATCTTTCATTAATCCAACTATACGGGGGCGGGGAATTCTTGTGATGAATATTTGAAACCGATTGAATCAACGAAATCTGCGAAAGAGGCGAGAAAATTATCCCGTGACCTTCTCCATCTCAGGTGGCTCCGTGCCCATTTTTGGCCGAATTTTTGATTTTCGGCCTTAGATTTGTAAAACTAGACATCTATATATTCAAGAAAACAATTTGGACCCAATTCGAGGGATATGTATAGTGGACTGCAATTTTTAAATTAGACCGGGCACTAAAACCTAGATCAACAATTTTTAAAGTACACGGACCAAGTTGATGTAGAGATAAAGATGTTTTTGGTGGCCCATTAAATAATAATGGTAGTAATTGTAATTGTTAAATACTGGACATACATTAAAATATATCACACAAGGACCGGAGAAGTGCTTTTTATTGACAAACTAAAAATGTCGATTTTGAAGTGAAATGTTCAATAATGGCTCACAAATACGCGTAACGTAAGATTTTCATCCGCACAAAAGAATTGTCAAACCCTCTATAATTACAAAATTTTTCGGGTAATACACACTCTTGGCATAGATTGCCACCGGAAAGTTCTGGGGCAATATCTAAGCTTTATTCCATCGTATCAAATTAGTTTCAATAATCCATGTCTCCCATTACGCCCATGCCCGGCCAGGGTGCTTGCTTCTCTTCCTTGGGTAGCTCATAGGCGGCGCCAAGAGTAGTAGTAAGCAATGAGGAAACACCGCAAGCGAAAAGAAGATTGGATAGATGAGGAGAAAGGAATCAAAGAGAGATACTAGAAAAGGATGACCCAATCGCATCCATCGGCAGATCCGATGAGCTTAACAGGATCAATAATGCCAGCCTTTATCATATCTACATATTCACCTGCATCGTAAGACCATCAGTACGCTATATCATGACATGCCACATCTTCCCAGCCATTCTAACCTTTTGCTGCATCATAGCCGTAATTCAAGTCCGCTTACTCAAGAAGCTTTCCAACAATAACAGCTCCTTCAGTCCCAGCATTGGCTGCTATTATATATGTGGGCATGTACAACGACACAAGCACATAAGGTAACATCCAAGTATATCCATATGAAAGCATTCAAGGCACAACCCACCTTCAGCGCATTTTGAATAATCTGTACACCAACTTTCTGATCAAAGTTAGGCGTTGGCAATTTCTCTAGTTCACGAGAAGCGTAAAGGAGGGCAACTCCACCACCTAATAAATTTTCAGCCATGATGTTTAGAATCAGCCTGCATTTGGAGTGCATCCAATATTTACTGAAATGCATCCAATCTTCACATACACACTTACCTGCAACAATTCCCTCTTCCACAACTGCTTTGGTGGCATTAAGGGCATCATTCACACGATCTTTTTTCTCTCCTACTTCTGCTTCACTGGCTCCACCAATCTAGGAAATATTCAACCCAAACAATAGTATATGTGCTCAAGATGGATAACACAACACTATTTCTATAATACCTTAAGCAAAAATTTACACCTCGATAACTTAGCCAAACGCTCTTGTAGTTTCTCCTTATCGTAATCAAGTGCTTTCATTGATCATATCTACGATGCGCAAATACAAATGGTCATTAGAAGTGCACCGCGGTGGTCTAGGTTTTGAAACTTGATGCTACGCTCACATCTCTCCTCAATTGCCTTTTTATCTCCTGCTCCATCTAAAACTATGGTATCATCTTTCGACCACGGTGATCGTATTTTGACATTGAGAAAATTCTTGATCTGAAATTGAAAGTGGCTCTCTGATAGCATAGTTTTGCCATTTAGCAATATATGTACCTTCTTTCTTTGTCCCTAGCATCTCGGCTTGAACTTCTCCACTTTTAGTCCAAGATCTTCGATCAATCGTATCGGTATCCAATAACACCTACAAGAAGACTATTGATATACCAGTAAAATGCTAGGTTACCGACGACGACTGCCCCTAGTCAAAATTGCAAGGTCTTGCAAGTTGGGTTTTAGTTATCGCCAAATCCACGGAGCTTTAATAGCACAAACCTAAAAGGATTTCGGATATTAGACATGGCTCGAACAACCACTCACGGGCATTCAGTAACACTTGGATACCTTAAATCCGCCCACGAAGCTTATTAACAATTAGTGTTGCAAGAGCCTCACTCTCTATATCCTCGGCAACAATAAGTAGTGATCTTTGCTCCTACAAAAGTAGGGACGTCATTTCTAAGATCAATAAAATGTGCTTAAGAGAATACTGAATCACGCATGCTCATACCTTGAAAACAAACTCAAGCAATGGTACTATAGAGTTCACAGATGAAATTTTTTTTTTCATGAATAAGTATAAGAGGGTTCTCGGTTCGGTGTGTGAGCACAATTTCAGTACCAATTCACGAGAGATAATGGTAGCATCAAATTGGCATCTCAAAAGACTTACACATTTTTCGAAGTTTTAGCATTGGTGACGAAATATGGAGAAATATATCCTCGGTCCATTTTCATTCCTTCCACGACTTCAAGCTCGTTAAATAAAGTTTTGCCGCCCTAAGGTAGAAAGTTGAAAGTGGTCGGTATCTTCTTTGCATCCATTGCAACAGATGTCGATCCATCCTCGATCGAGAATCCATTATATCACAATACTTACCGATACTGGTGATAACCCCTTCCTTCCCAACTTTTTTCCATTGCTCGGCAATCAACTCTCCTATATCTCCGTTCACCATTTGCACCGCTCGAGCAAGAACACGGACCCGAAAGCAATCTCTTCAGGAGGTGCTAATCATTTTGCTTTCGACTCTTGGTGGTCGACAAGCGCCTTCAACCGCCGAGTTGATGCCTCGTCTAAGATCCATGGCATTCATGCCAGTGACTACTGATTTGCAACCCTCGGCAAATATTGCCCTGGTAAGAACAGTTGCACATGTCGTACCTAGATTAAACCATTTAAATCTGGTAAGAACATTCGGCAATGCAATCAAAATCATAGCACGTAACTACAGTAGGTAAGCCTCGTACCATCATTGGCTATGGGGCTGGCATTGATGAGCAAGAACTTGAACTCTACCCATATACGCCACCGATCCAAAGGTCTCACAAGCTACCTTCCAGACATGCATCAGAAACTTGATCATAGAGCAACCATTTGGCTATCGCATCTAGTTCTTCTCAAACTATGGCCGTGCCGGTTCAGTTTTTCCACACCGCCTACAAATGATATCGGGCCACCGCCAATTTATGTGGTCGAAAGCAAGTTTTTAGCGATCCACCAAAGATATGCTAGGCATATGCCAAAGATATACCGAATATGCCCACATACCCACATAAACGAGGGTTTGCCCCCCTAGGGGCAACCCAAAAATACTTGTCTTCTTTTCATGGTACTTATCTGATAATTTTTATAGAATAGTGGGCATGAAGGGACCCTCCTATCCCTATACTGCATGATGCCATGCCTGCAATGTCCCAGCATCGTCAAGTGAAGATCACTACATCTATGGTTTTAACTGGGTATGAATGGGGAACTTAAAGAACTCATGCACCTTGTTATGCCTTTGTATTTTGGATAAATAACCTACAGTGTAGAATCCTAGCAAGTATAGATTTGAATGTATGATATAGATTGCATATCAGAAAAATGTATATAGATATATAGATTGTACATCAGAAACAATGTCTGGCTATAAGATGGGCAATATCAAAGTTTGTGGAGCTTTATTTTAAGCTTAACTTTCCTCTATTGAAGTATAATAATGTCATCATATGGCCTCTGCCGTTTTGGCTTCTCAGTCAAAATTTAAGGTGATTCTTACCATTGTCCATAATTTTATTTGGGATGGGAATGAGGAGCATGCTGTGGTCAAGGTTGCATGGTCCAAATGCACTAGGCCAAAATTCGTAGATGGTTTGGGTATGACAGACTTCCATCAAGAGAGAGTAAGATCTCGACTTCTAAGTTCATTTAGAGGATCCTTAAGGATATGGTTGACTCACCGGAGTGAAACAGGTGAAAAACTTGCACATTGTGTTCCTTTTGGAAAAGCTTCGTTAAAACCTCTTCTTCCTTGGAGTCCCTTTTATCAGCTATGGCCTTTTTCTAATGCATGCCATCAGTTGAGTGCCCCTTGTTGGTGAATACCTGTGGAAAATAATCGTCCACTTTGTGCCTTAGTTCATCCATGGCAAATCTTTCAAACAAAATTCTTATTGTCTCGATGGGACAGACCTATGTTCACGAGCATAGGCTTGTGAACTCTATGTATAATCTGCTTGTGAATGGTGATATCCTTCCGCCATCCATTAAGTGGTCCCTTCAGCTCTCACCTCTTAGTTGGAGATGTATGTGGACTTGGGCTTGGGATAAACTACTCCATCCTAAGGTGGCTATGCTTTGGTGGCAGATTCTTCACAGATGCCCTCGTGTGAATGTGCTTGTCCACAGATTTGATCCTCGAGTGTCGCAAGACTTTGCCCATCGCGGCATAAAGGGGACGGAGACCATTGAGCATTGCTTCTTTTTATGTGATCATCTCCAGCATGTTTGGTCTTGGCTGCTTTCTCTTTTTCATGTGACAATGACAAATCAGCAAGTGCTTTTGGCTATTTATTCGAATACTTGGAATAAGTTGCGGAGCCAAGCATTTCATTTAGCATCAGGATGGTTGTTGTGGTCCATCTGGAAGCGCAGAAGATTATCTTTCAGGGTTTGGATATTCCTCCTGCAGTTGTCCTCCAGGACGCACAAGTTAGAATCGCTAAGGCCTACCATTGCTCTTCTCTTGCTCCTGCCAAGCGGCAGTTGATATTTGAGTTCTATTTGAGTGTGTTGTCTTATGCATAGGCTGGTGGTTCTACTCAATGGATCATGATTATCCTCTGAGACTTTATTCCCGCCTCTACATTTGTATCTGGCTTTTGGCTTGGAGTTTCAATAAGTTTGTCGTTCTTCAAAAAAAAAAAAACTTCACTAGATAATTGTTAAAATAAGCTTCATGAATGTCACTTCTCTATCCCCACCCTATCCTTCACCCCCAAGCCTGCATTTCCGCTAGTTATCTTAAGTTTTTTCTTTTTTATTTATTGGTGTTATGGTAACAATGGAGAACTGACGTATGGTCCAAATTTATATCATGTGACAAGGACCCATGGAAAACCTTTGGGATGTATATTTTCACAAGCGTCATCTAATCTTAATGATTCCTTTTATTTGAATGGATTGGGAGGCACATATACAACCATTACTTAAATAGGATCATAAACATGATGCTAATGGTAGCGACGTTCATAAAACTTGGCATGCTCTTTTCAACGTACAATCTTTTTATAGAAATGGAGAATCGTCTTGTTATTGTCAAGCTTTTGTATTGTCAAGTGACATTAGTTGAGATATGAGACGTTATTGATGAGGGCTTGAAGTCTTTGAGAAAAGCTTCCTTGCACTTTGGGATTCCTGAAGCCACTTTTAGGAGTTGGGTTAATGGCATACGTGCCGAGAAGTTTGAAGCAACTCCAAGGCATTTGAAGAGGCAGAACTTGTGAATTGGTGTATGCAAATGTGTGATGAGGATAGAGGTGTGACATTGGAGCTACTGAGGGAGAGCATAGGTGAGATGTCTATGAACAGGGGCAAAGGAATTTTGTGAAATTGATTGCTTCTTTTGTCACGACATGGTATCTTTAGCTAAGACCAGAACGACAAAACTCTCCAATATTTCTCTCAAAGTTTTTTATTTATTGGTGTTGTGAAACAGGTAGATGGTCCAAATATAAATATATAGCATGGTCGAATGTCAAGGATCCATGGAGTATATTTTCCCAAGCATCATCAAAAATCTTTAACGATTCCTTTTCTTTGAAAA
The DNA here is from genome assembly GCA_021234155.1 of Isoetes taiwanensis. Lineage (NCBI taxonomy): Eukaryota > Viridiplantae > Streptophyta > Lycopodiopsida > Isoetales > Isoetaceae > Isoetes > Isoetes taiwanensis. The sequence goes on from JAJEKV010000087.1 coordinate 1,628,113, forward strand.
GACTGGCAGGCACATATACAACCATGTAGAGGATCATATGTTGAAGAACAGAAGGAGTAGGAGCTATGAAACAATCAAGAACAAGAAACTCTGTATATATATATGAACTGTGAATACAATGAATATATAGGGGCATTGCCCCAAATCATGGCTGAACCGCCGGAGATGACCGTTGGGATGATCCCAACCACTCCCACAGGTGGCAGTCAGGGATGCAATCTCTAACATTCCCCCCCAAACCTGATGCCACAAACCAAGAATCATCCCGGATCCCATATAAAAGTATCCACTGTTACCTCTTGAATGGTGAAGGAAAGAAAGCTGGCAAAACTTGAGTATTCCCAGCAATGTGAAATTCTCAATTCATTTAAAACACCATAATGATCATCAAGTCTGAACTGTTCCTCGGATTCTGTCCAGCAATACAATCCGTTCTCAAAGCAAGAAACTACCCAACTTGGGCATTGGGCATTTGAATCCAAGATCAAAGGACCGAAACTGGGCCTCAAATTTAGAGTTTGCCAAGACAAGCAGGCTAACAGTTCCACTGCTCTCAAATCCAAGGACCACATAAATCCCTTGCATTTCCAGATCAATGCCCACTTGCAATCTTCTCTAGCTTCAAGCATATCAAACTGCGCAGCACAAGCGGGTTTAACAGCAAAAACCGCCCCTCCAAATGTAAATAGATGGAAATTCGGCCATGTGTGGCCTGCATTCAATCGTGGCTCACTTCCTTCTGTGTATTCAATTAACTCAAAACCCAAAACTAGATAAGGAAGGCTAGGATCTCCAGCCTGCAGCAAGAATTTGCTCACTAAGATGTTCTGATTCTGCATATCCATATACCATATCCAATATTCATGAGATCCATAAAATGTTCTCTCATCAATAGAAAACACCTTTGGAATTAGCTTAACAAGACTAGCAGCCCAATGGCCCTGAATTTCTTGTGAAATCTCGTTCACACAATCTATGCCTGCAAATGTGGAGAATCCCACATGGTTTTCCACAACTGGTTGCCATTCCTTTGATAGATTACCTCTTCATCTATGAGGATTTTCTCATCTTCTTTAAAGATCCGTTTCACAAACTGGTCTGTGTTTGGATCTTCCTGACAAAAGATCAACTTTGCCTGCAGATTTGGTGTTGAATCCTCTCCAGAGATGAACTCTGCTCCGGCATGCATGCGTTTATCAACAATAGCATGTATTTCTGGTATAATGAAACATGTGTTACTGCCTGCTCCAATCTCAAAAGCCTGCATTCCCGGCTTCTGCATTGTCCGATTCTTCAAATCTGCAAGCACTGGCATCCCCAAATTTCCTCCGTCAGCAGAATTAATAATGTGCCTATCTGGGCTCTTAGCCCCACTTTTCAAGTCCTCCTTACTAGGAGCAAGAATCCTGGAGAATCCCAAGAATCCTCGCTGGTTACCAAAGATAAGCTTCTCCTGTATGTCCTGCATTGACTCCTCCCCGAGGATCAATGGCTGTTCCACCAGGTCCATTGCTAAATCTTCTACTGCATCTGGTTTCACCCATTGAGGGTCCGTCACCAAGCTTTTACTGCTGAGAATCAGCTTCTCCTGCAGGTCCCTCACCGAATCCTCTACTCCATCCTCCAGAATCAACTTCTCACTGAAGTCCCTCGTTGAATTCTGGTACGCTCATCTACATAGAAGATTTCTTCACAAAAGAACGTCTCCTCTTGTGGAAGAATCATCCTGTTAGCTACACTTTCTTGAGAATTTTCCTTTTGAATTTTTGGAAGATCCTGCCCTGTGGGACTGGGACATTGAAATGCCCAATGCCCAAAACCAAGACAGTTCTTGCACTGATCATTCTCGAGGGCATGCATTGCCCTCCCTCCAATCATAATGTCTCCCTTTTAAATACGATACAGATTTTCATGCATCCTTCTCCTCCCTCTCCTGCAGGATCTACTCCATTGAGAGTCCTTCTCAAATGGAGAGAGGCTCTGATACCATGTTGAAGAACAGAAGGAGTAGGAGCTATGAAACAATCAAGAACAAGAAACTCTGTATATATATATGAACTGTGAATACAATGAATATATAGGGGCATTGCCCCAAATCATGGCTGAACCGCCGGAGATGACCGTTGGGATGATCCCAACCACTCCCACAGGTGGCAGTCAGGGATGCAATCTCTAACATCATAAACATAAACGTACAATCTGGTACTCTTTTTTTGAATGGAGAATTCGTCTTCAGAAACCTTGCTGGCATTGGTTGAGATAGATGGGATGATGAATGCCCAGATCCAAATTCTTTATATGCGGCCATTTCTGGGATAACAAATCCAACTTGTACATCCGTTGAGCGCAGGAATAAAGGAGATGAAGTGGAAAAATGTTGCTTTGCCGCACAGTAATCTCTGCTCCACAGTTCAGGTAAATCAGCCTACAAGGAAAACGAAGGAAAACCAAAATTGTCTGCAGAAACTGTGGTATGCTCCTGCCAAACTGAGGGGACTAAATATCCCACAGGAATATCTAGCAGAAAAAGGAGAACGGAGTATTATAAAAGAAAAGGAGAGGCACATTGCACCATACTTACCTGGGCGGGGTTTATCAGTGATCAGAAAGGCTGATGGCCTAAGATAGTTTGCGCCATTGCACCAGGGCGTGGATTGTCTTAGCATCTCCTCAAGGGGAGAGTGCACGTCATAATTTGTGCTAGTGGAGGCTCGCGTTCGCGCGGCCTCCTTCTATTCAATCAACCAGTATTTTATATTTATGTTATTGAAGCTTTTACTTGGTTTTACAGTTGAAGCTGGTCTAAAAGCTCCGGTCTGGTTTAAGTTCTGATGTCAAATTTTAACAGGTAAGTCTTCTCTGAGAATTAACATAGTTCGTTAAAACTTTGAAGTCTTCTGAGGTTCAGGAAAGTATAAAAGAGTTAGGTTCAGGGAAGTTTAGTTAAATTTAAAATCTTCTGAAGCTCGTATGCTCGTATGGCTATCTCCTTCTCAGCTGAACAGCTTTTACAGGAATACCTACATTATACTTCTTTAATATTACGTGGTGATTGTAACTGGATGACTAGTCTAATTGCAGGGAAGTTTGGTTAAATTTAAAAATTTTCTGAAGATCGTATGCTCGCATGTGTGATCTTCCCTGTCTCATACCTACATTATACTTATTTAATGATTGCAACTATGACGAGTCTAATTGCATACGGTTATGGTGGTGCATTTTGGTATGAATTTCATCATCTAGACATGAATTAAGATTGTTCAGATCTGTGACAAAGAAGGAAGCAAAAGACAGCAATGCTCTTGATTTAAAGTTTCAGAGGCAGAAAAGCTATAAACATTAGAGGTGAGAATTCGTGATTGTAATGACTGGAAAATGGTATGGATGCTGGGATTAGAAGTGTCTTGTGTAATGCAAAGGTGTGACTTTCTTATTTGTTTGTTTGAACTCTTCATTGTATTGTAATATAATGCTGAAAACCCATGTTTGAAGGTACAGTTTTTATGTTTGACTTAACTTTTAGACGAGTTGCCGATCAAAAACTCATCTTATAATTTTAATCGTTGTGCAGAATGGTCATGAGATGCCACCTGAAAATGGGATATCTGTTCAAAACAGTTAATGACAAGCTGGTGTCATTATATAACTTGGCATCCATGATATATTACATCAGCCATTGATCATTTCCACTGTGCATATTAACATGCAGTTGTGGTGGTTCTTTGGGAATTGGCATTCGAAAGGTGCTGTAATTTTTAAGAGAGGTAAGGCAAATCATTGTGGAGAAGTTCGACAAGACTATCGAAGCAGAAAGATGCCTAGTTTGCTAACATTCTTCTCCACCTCGCCCTTGACGCCCACAAATTTTCTTTTCTCCACGTTTGAGCATTGATCTTCTACGTCTGTTTTCATATGCTGGATGTTTTGAGCTGGCTTTACTAATGATTTGAGAGCTGGATCTGCACATCAAGGATTGTCTTAAAATGAATACAGCATTTGTAATTTAATCAGTCCTGCAAGATAAAATTGCACTATATCTGGGATAGAATAAAACCAGCAGTATCGGGTTAGAACAAACAATGTCCCAAACGCAAAACATATGAGATATTTTAGTTGGCCTTGTGGATCTCGGGAAATGGTATATATGAGAAATCTTAGGCCTAATGGACATAAATGCATCAACAAGTATTATCAAGAATGGCATTGAGGCATGAAATTTATCTATTGTGACCTCGTTACAATGGTTACAATGCACGTTCTTATGCGAATGGGCCATCTTGAACAGCCAATTCATTTAATCTAGCTGTGCAGTATTTCGAAATCTTAACATTTTGTACAGTTCCCTGTACGTTTTAGTACGCCCCTATGGAGGAACAAATGCCAACGTCAGTTTGTGTTAGAGGTGCTTTGCCAATGTTAGTTTGTGTTAGAGGTGCTTTGCCAACGTGAGTTCCTCTTATGGAGGAGAAAATGCCAGCCAATGTGTGTTAAGAGTTGCTTTGCCAGGTCCTGTGTACCAATGCAGGATATGTTGGTATGCCTGTTTGACGACCAGAATTAGGCACTATGATTCCACAACCAAAAAACCATTCAAGTGTTTGGTTATTCAAAAATGAAGGCCAAGATACCTAACTTATCAATAGAGTTTCATGTTAGGCAAGTAGGGTCGGTCTTGAACAACTGAGGATCTTATTGTGGCATATTTTGAGGAAAACATTCTTCTTCAAAGAAATAATCTCATTTGGTACAGCTATCTGCTTTTTCAAAATTATAGAGGAGATATGAATTTGCATTTCAATATTCAGTAACTTAAAACAATGATGATAGCTTGGATTTCCTATTTCAAAAATTGTCACATATCATCTCAATGAAAAGATATTTGGATCTAAACATTCAGTTTGCCATCTATCTCAACCAAAATCCAGTGAACTTTTTATAAGCAAGTTCTCCAGTTTATAGAAGATGAAAAATCACAGGCTAGTATTCGTTTTGCAGCCCCCTATCTGATGTGGCATAGATCTCAGTCTTTGATTTTTAGATTGTATGATATGTATTTGTGCCACATCAGGTGGAGGGCTGTAAAATGAAAGTGTCCCAAATCACAAGACAACGTATGTTAATAAAGAACAGATTTATAAATGTTCTTGGGGATATCCAACTTCATGATTTCGTCTAGATCTAACAACATGGTTATGGCATACATCTTTAGATGTGCATCCCAATCCGCTCAAAGGAACCTAAACATTGGCATACCATAAGGACTTGAAACTGGCTGTGGTATGGTGAAGAGGGATTCCTTAGAATTTGGAGGCAGGTAGCCTCCAAATTCTTGGAATAAAATAGAAAGGGTTATACTTCCCTAAGGGAAAAAAGTTTTTTGTAACTATTTCCCATAATAAATAAATCGCGAATTTTACCAAAATAGCCTTCGTATTTCAAATATTTCCCTAAATGCCCATGATCAACAAAATACCATTGTATTATAGCATATTTACCTAAATGCCCAATTATTAACAAAATTACCAAAATGCCTCTCGACTAATGGACACATTAACAAAAAGCCTTTGATACAAGATATCCTTTTCCATATTCTTATGGTTGTATTTGTATCTTTTATTCATACAAGAAATGACCTCCAACCTTGCCACTCCACCACAAACCTAAGGACAACTTTTTTCTCCTAACAAATTTTCTTTCAAACATGGTTTAAAAAAAAAAAAAAATCTAAATTGAAATCCTAGAAAATTTTACACATATTCTAGTCATATCCATCTTAACTATCACACCATATCTTAATCATGCCATCTAAAGGTACCATTGCATGGAAAAAATTTGGGCCTACAAAATTAAATTCTCACTAGTCTTTGTGAACTCGTAAGGGGGAAGCTTTTCTCGATCCAATTTTGGCTGTACGAAAATGCCGAAGCATTCAGCCGACGGATCAATGGAAGAATTGCATGTCTGCAAAAGGGGCAGGCGGGAATTGACCACCATACCATTGCAGGAAATTTTCACCCAGCATGAATTGGCCGTTGAAGCAGATGTTGTAGAAGAAGAAACTAATGACAGTGCACTTGATTACACCGATTCTTCTTCGGATGATAGCTCTGACTGCTCTGATTTCATATGAGTCAGAAACCCCCGCAGAACTTCTAGATTTCCAAGAAGCCCTTGAGCCAGAATTTAGCAGAGAAGAAGGTCGTGAAAAAGATTCAGATAATGACTACGTTGAAGACCAATCCTCTTTGGTCGATGATAGTGAGGAAGAAGAAGAAGAAGATGAGTAAGCCGAAGCTGAAGAATTGAATGATTTTTGTGTCTGGCTAGGTACTTACTTAAATTACGTTGATCTTCTTTCTTAATTTTAGTCTTATCTTCTGTTGATCCTTTGCTAACTTTTTGAATTCAACGGGTGCAGCTACTAGTTACTGAGGCATGATGCAGGAGTGTTTTCCTTGTTAGATGGACAAAACTTCAATAAAAAGCCCGAAACGGTTTGCATGTTTCGGCCTTGTTTTTTTGCAAATTGTTTCGGGTCCCTTTTTTTTTGGCTTAATTGTTGTGTAAATCCAGGCCTTAGGCCTTTCTGAATCAGGACTTAGTGCCTTGTGAAACATCCGACCTAGTGCCCATGTAAATTCAGGCCATCGTGACGTGTAAATCAGGCCACTGTGCCTTATCTTTGTAACCAGGCCTTGTGCCTTTGAATGACATGAATGGCTCCAAGCCTTTTATAAAATTAACTTGTGTATTATTGTAATCTTAATCTTTCCTTGTCTTATGTAACAGTATGAAATTCTGGACAAACTAAAGGAAGCAAAAACTCAGAATTTAATCTTTCCTTGTCTTATGTAACAATATGAAATTCTGGACAAACCAAAGTATGCAAAAACTCAGAATTTGATATATTAATTGTATTTGTAAATTTTACACAATTTACATCAGCAATACTTATTTTTTCAGAACCTCAACTGCATGCTTGGAATCTTTATCCAAGAGGTTTGTTAGTTCCTTCTAAACTACATAATCATTCATATTCTCAACGTCTAGTAGACCTTCTAACCAAGGTCCTAACTGCTCGATAAGAAAATTACCTTCTCGATGAGATGGCTGGTAAGTGTTTGGTGTTACACTTGTTCCTGCAGCATTCTTGTAGCCATGATAGAGTAGATCATCAATCAAGAGTGTGTTGTATTTAGTCCAAGTACCCCTGTATTTAGAATATTGGTAGATCTTGCTTAACTCCTTCAGCAAAATAGGCTTCTTGTGCATTTTGTATGATGTGTTTGTATACATGTCTGAACACCAAATGGAAACAAAATTTTCCTTCAGACCTCTTGGAAATGTATGTTTCATGATCAAATTTAGAGTGGTGCTATTGAAGGTACTTCAAATCGCAATCTTGAAGTGCTCCACACACCATTCCAAAAATTCTATTACTCTTGAGTACATAACTAGTATCTTCGTGTGGTTAAGATGTTTTGCCACTGCCTCATCTTGGATGCAGGATGCTGGTTGCCCTTTCTCAAACACTTTGCACAGAACTCCCTCTAGCTCAAAAACTAAAAGCTTCGTAGATTATTTAAGTCGCTTCATGCTTCGCAATGCAGAAGGACTGCCACGTATACCACATTTTTTGTTGCAGCTGTGAGGTCTCTCGTATTTCCCGTAAGTTTGCAATTATTAAAATACACACACAAAAAAAGCAATTTAATCACTAAAGGATAGTTACCGGTGAGGATGCCGCCTCGGATTGCAATTGTTGGCTTTCTTCTTTTTCTGGGCTATGTGCAACCTGAATTACAAAGCTATTAACGAGATGCAACTATAAGCATAGAAAATATCGAGAACATCCCTAAGCTTATGTCTAAACTATCCCGGACCAAAAATACTAGCACCACTAACCTCAATAGATTTGCTCATGTCTGAAATCACACTCTTTGGATTTTTATTTTTCACATTCGGTGACGCAGCAGTGCCAGTTAATTCGTGGCCATCCTTATGACTTCTTGACATCTCTTGTTTAGCTGCAATCAACTTAAAAACTATTAAGTACAAAGGAACCACATACTAATTGTTGTACCACAACATAAGCTACCTGTTTCAATCATTGTTCCAGATCAAAGTTCTGTTTCTACAATACCAATATCCTCTGTGCTAACTTGGTCTTTCAAACATGCTATATTCACAATAACTTCTGAAATAACATCTTGCACACGAACACCTGCATTTGTATTGCTGCTAAATTAAGATGTTCCAAGTCTTCTAATCTGAATACTTCAGCATGCATTAATTGGAATGAAGAAATTGAAATGGAAGCCATACATTACCATCTAAATTGTTATGTTCAGTATTGGAATCATCTCCCATTGTGAGTCCCTTTTTAACTCTCAATGCACTGCGCAAACATCTTGGCAGAAGCTTCTTTTCCTCAAAACATGACACGGATTTGGGGAGGGAGGGGGCGGAGTAGAAATATAGGTTGTAAATCTTCCAGTTGACTTCTTCTCTGCTAACAATTCTTTAATATAAGTCCAACATAACAAAGAACAAAATAGGCACCCAACTAACCATTGCAAGACTCCGGTAGTGTTTCCATTTGTTCCCTTCCATTTCTTCAAACCGAACATAGATAGCCATGTATTCGTTAGCATATGCTCACAAAAGCTCTCGGAGCATACTTTTGTTGTATTACATATATAGAAGCATTAAGTTAGTTAGGAACATATCTCAAATGAAACAACGCAACTCCATCATCAAATAATAATAAAACTTTGATTAAGGAAATTACCAGAAATGTGCAAGGCAGCATGGTACATGATAGACATGCATACACTCTATAACGATTATTGGTAAAAGCTTGCCATCCAGTTTTAGTGATCTTCGACAAAACGGATGTGCAGAATTTAATTCAACACTCTTCTTCATAGCAATGTTGTTAAAAAACCCGTTTTTTATTTTTAAAGTACCTTTATAAAAATCCTCACGTTTTTTAAAGGATTTTTATGATTTGGTATGGCCAAAAAATAAAAAATAAAAAAATTACACATTCTTTGCACTGCTTTATTGGATATATGTGCTATGGTTAAAATCCATATTTTTACTACAAGTTACAAGATGTAGCATGTCCAAGTAAATCAAAAATTTATGATGCTATTAAGTTCAAGTACAAAGATATCATAGTTGTTTTGCCATGCAACTTTTAAGAAAGTTCAGAAAAACATCATTATAGAGATTAAGAAATATAAGAATTTCATATACAAGGATAAATAAGTTCAAAAATATCATATATTTGAATAAACAAAATCACAGTCTAAGGATTTTTTGCGATTTTTAAAGATTTTTAAGGATTTTTAAAGATTTTTAAGGATTTTAAAGATTTTTAACGTATTTTATATGAAATACGTTTTTAAAGATTTTTTCCAAAAATTTTAAAAATCTTCAAAAAATCTTAAAAAACGTTTTTTAAAGGTACGGATTTTGACGTACTTAACAACATTGCTTCATAGTATTTCTAACTATTGGTGTCTGTGGCTTGGAGTTTTGGATTAATACACCGTTTATAGAAATCCTTTTTAATCTCCGGGACTCTCCAGTTTTTCATAATGACATGCTCTTTTACCCATGTTCGAATATGCTTGCAGTGCACATACAGATCGTGAATATTTAACCCTCATTTCCACATCCACTCCTCAACATCAGCATACCAACCCTTCAATTTTGTCTCCTCCATTGCCAAACGTGGCAAGTTATCATCATCTCCTCCAAACCATATCTTACAAAGATATGTGAGTAGTTTACACAAAGCTTTTGCCTCAACAACATCATATCACATTCAACAAGCATCATGTCATACGGTGTTTGTACCTTTGTGCCTAGCTCCGTTCTAAGGAATTTTTTTTGGACCTTCTCTACCTTTTTCCATGTATCCGCTGCCAAGCTTGGCCCCCAAACCTCACACCCGTATAATAGTACTGTCAGAACAAGTACTCTATATCGCATCCGTTTTATGTCAAAATTCCAAATTTCAGCTTTAGCACTTCTATGCTGCATGCAATACAAAGCTTTGAGCATATTCCAGCTCGGACTTTTATCAACTTCCACTCCCAAATATTTATATGAGTTTACCAGCTCAACTGGAGTGCCTTTATAGAAGAATAACAGATGATCTATTTTATTTGCCTCAAAGACATCCAATTTTGTTTTAGCTAGATTTACTCGCATTTCCTTGCTATCACAAAAATATGCCAACGCATCCAAGTGCTTCTGCATCCATGCCACGAAGCGTGATAGGATGACTATATCATCCGCATATAGCAAAAGCTTCACTACATAAATTTACCAATATACTATCACCCCCATGTTCAACCAACCAACTCTCTAGCTCATCAATGAATAACCCGAACAATGTTGGAGATAGAGGACATCCTTGCTTAACCCCAATATTACTGACTACAACACTATCACACTCTTTTACATAGGGAAAGGACAGCTAAACTAAGACTCTTTCGTAGAGTATCTTTAACCGTCTTCTTGGTCATGTTGTCAGTAAAGAAGGCATCACCATGGATCCTGCCAAAATCAGTTGTGTGCTGAAGGCTCACGCACCTTCGAAAATCAAAGAGACACGGTCCTTCTTACTATGCAACCTTCATTTTTGGACTCGCTGCTATTGCTGATCCCATTCATAAACTCACGGGTGACGAATCCTCTTGGGCTTGGAATCCTCAGGTGGATGCAGCATTTCAGAAGTTGAAGATCTTGCTAACTCAAGCTCCGGTTCTCGTTCCACCTCAGTGGGACAAACCCTTTCATGTCCATGTCGATGTCTCGGCTTTTGCTATTGGTGCTGTTCTTTCTCAAGCATATGACGCGCACACAGACAAACGTATTCGCTATGCTAACAGGAAACTTAATCCAGCTGAGTGGAACTATTCTCTATGGAAAGGGAAGCCCTCGGCCTCGTCTTCTGTGTCCAATGATTCCATCATTATTTGCTGGGTAGCAAAATCAAATTTTTTGTTGATCATGAAGCTCTCCTTTATCTGATCAACAAAACCACGCCCACGGGTCGTATTGCTCATTAGGTCCTACTTCTACAAGAATTTGCTCCCTTTGAGATCATTCACAAAGCTGGTAAGTCTCATGTTGTGCCAGATTATCTTTCACGCATACACACGGACGACCCGTCCACAGGTGTTTCCGATGTCTTTCAGATGCACAACTATTCTTGGTCACGGCCACGTCCCATTAGTTTCATGACTATCAGCAGTATCTCCTCTCTGGTGCATTCTCGTCTGAAGACCCCACGCTCTCTCCTGAGAAGCTCCAGTCACGCCATCAATAGTTCCTTCGTGAGTCCGTGACTATACCATGGTTGCAGGCCATCTCTATTAAGGTGGCAAGGACATAGTTTTGCATCAGTGCGTTCTTCCTCATGAAGTACCAGAGATTGTTTGCCAAGCTCATGAAAGCCTTGGTGGAGGACATTTCAGTGGTGATACCACTGCCCGCAAGATTCTTCTAGCAGGTTATTTTTTGCCTACACTCTTCAAGGATGCCCATGCTCAAGCACGCAACTGTGACGTCTGTCAGCGTGTGGGTCGACCCACGGCCCGTGACGCTCTCCCTTTAACACCAGTTCTCACCCTGATACCCTTCAGCAAATGGGAAATGGATTTTGTTGGCCCAATGGATCCACTCGCACGGCACAGCCGTGCCCGCTACATACTGGTTCTCACGAATTATGCCACAAAATGGGCGAAGGTCTGTGCCCTTCTTGACAATATTGCTGCCAGTACGGCTAAGGTCCTCTACACGCATGTCATCACGCGTTTTGGCTGTCCCACAGAACTTGTTAGTGATCGTGGTGTTCATTTTGTAAACTAGACCATCAAGGAATTGATGGATTATTTACATATTCATCACAAAAAGAGCATTCTCTATTATCCACAAGGGAATGTCCTTGCAGAAAGCACAAACAAGACTCTCATTACCATCTTGAAGAAAATTTGTGATGCTTCTTGCACTGACTGGCAGGAAAAACTACCTACTGTTCTGTGGGCTTATAATACCAGTTTCAAATTGCTGCCGGGCACACACTATTCAAATTAGTTTATGGCCAAGAGGCCCTCATTCCCTTTAAATATGTTCTTCCGTCTCTCCGTTTCCAACTGGCTACGGTACATGATCCACCTGCTGCACTCCAAGAGCGAGTCTATCAATTATAACAGTTGGATGAGCTTCGCAGAGACGCATATCTTCGTGTTCTTACTGAGCAACAATTAAGGAAATTATGGCATGACAAGCACATCAGAGCAAAGACATTCAAGGAAGGAGATTTAGTTCTTCTTTACGATTCCAGATACAAAATATTTCAGGGGAGATTGAAGTTTCGCTGGCTTGGTCCTTATCAGATTATTAAGGTGGTGCAATCCAGTGTGTTTCAACTCGCTGAATTGGATGACACTCCATTACCCACTCTGGTTAATGGCTTTCGCCTTAAACTTTTTTATATAGACACAACCGACATCAACTCAGACACAGAAATGCAAGAGTGAGTAGCAGCATATTTTATATTATAAAAGCGGCATCAAAAACAAAATTGGGCATCGCCCATACTTAATCGCTACGGGCTTAGCCCTATGTACAAAATCCTAAGTTAAAAGCCGGCTACTTGAATGGCCTTGGTAGCGAGACTCGAGAGGACGGCTCGAGGTCCCGGTGAAGTGCAAGACCATGTATCCATGCGCGGGTTGGTCGAGGATCAAGATTATCGGTGATCGGCCCGGTAACTGGATCCCCGGTTTAGCGACTTCCAGCCGTCGAGCCGTTCATCCGCACGTTATCCATTCATTTGCAATTCTTGGCATGGGGTGGGCATATCCATCAGCGTGGCGGTGTTCTCCTCTGCCAACCTAGCTTGTCTTATATAGTCCCAAGGCACGCTTCTGAAATTGGGCCAATCGTGATTGTTCGCGATGTGTCGGCATGCAAGGCACATTCCAATCAAGATTACGCTAATCGGTCGCAATACAAACCCTACGCCTTGCTCAATGCGCCACCATTTTTAAGGCCTTAGACTCTCGAGTTGCCCCTCTTAATTATTTTTCCTTAATACCACAACCTCCGGGTTGGTGGGGAGATCGGATTATCGGGTGATCCGATCCAGCCAGCCAACAATCCATAGGATCCCCGGTTTTTGCGGCTTCCAGGAGGTCGGTTTCATATGGCACATTATCCATTCATTGCAATTCTTCGGCATGGTGTTGGGCATATCCATCGCAGCAAACTGGTGTTCTCCTCTCGCAACCTCGCTCGTCTTATATAGTCCTACCGCCTGAAGGCTGCTCTCGTGGGCCAATCACATTGCTGCTGACGTGTCAGCATGCAAGGCACATTCCAATCTAAGATTCTGCTAATCAGCCGCAATACAAAACCCTACGCACTGCTGTGTCTGCCACCATTTTTAAGACGTTCGACTCTAGAGTTGCCCCTCTTACCGTTCACTTTGGTTCATCTTCACCCTTTATTCACTCTTAGTTGTGGCTTGGGACTTAGCAAAAAATGAAGCTTCCTTCATCGCTGCTGCCATCTGGCCCAAATGACGGTTCAAATTCCACTTTCGACGCTGCCTATAAAACCTCTTCCTGAAAAGACCCGCGCCCTAAACACAAAGCTTTTGCAACTCTGTCGCTCTTCGTCTTCCGCCTCCTTGTCAATCGCCATGGCTGCCTCTCCCAAGCTTCCGACTTGCCAGGCCACTGCCCCAATGGATCCAGCGCTCTTTGAGTCCGTTATTTTCTCGATTGCGACTGTCCGTGATCCTTTGGAAGGTGCAAATCGAGAAGTTACTGAAGGGGCAACTCCAAACAAGAACTCCCTGTCACTAGTCCCACTCAACTCCGATAGTTCATTGCTCATTTCGTCAAGATGGTGGATCAAAATCGTATCACTCTCAATCAGACTCTTTTGGCTCAGGTATTTCAATTACCTAGAAGAACTCCTTGTTTAAATTGGGCAGCTTTACAGGATTATGATGTCACAGTATATGGCCAAACATCATACGCGGCCACCACTCACAAGCTCACAAACATTGCCAAACCCCATGAAGCCTTTGTGAAGTTTTTGTGGAGAAAGTTCTATGGTTATTCCATCAAGAACACCCACATAAATAAACATTTTTTCCATACTGTCATTGCTGCCATTTACTCCACCAGTTCTGTAGATTGGCCCCAGATCATGCTTCAGCACCTGCTTCATGAAGTTGATCGTATCAGACAGTCTCCAGGTTCTGGCTTTGGATCAGCTATGGGAGCCCATTTTGAAGCCATCATCAATCACTGCCTTCCAGAGCCCAGTCGCTTGACCCCCACAAATCTTGAAGCCCCTTCTGCTGCCTCCAGTCATCAACACATTGTCATTCTTGCTATCCTGGAACTCCAAGAAGAAAGTTCCCGCCCGCGCTCTGAAGCCGCCCTCAGGAACCACATCGTCGTCCCTCATTAATGTCCCTTATTCCCAGTCCACACAAGTTGAAAATTCCCGCTCCCAACAAGTCTCTCAAAGCACTACTTCCACCATTCCATAGCCGTCCTTACCGCTTTAACCTCTGGTTCCTCCCCCGAGACGAGCATTGTATCAGTATGAACAGGATGTTGCTGAATGCAAGCTCCGACTTCAGGACTCGTAAGAGCATTTCATGAATGGCGTCAAACACTATATGGATTCCATGGATGCTGTCCACCGTGATCTCTATGCAGCTACCACACAAGTTCAGACTCTTGAAGAAAGCATCCAGAGTAAACACGTTGTCTTGCTTCAGACCCGTGATGCTCTCAAAGCTGAACAAGACACACGCGCAACGTTAGAAGACCATCAAGTTCAACTTCAAGCTACTATTCAAGAACTTCCGACTCAACTCAAGGACAAAGACAAAATTCTAGTTGACAGTCAGGATCTGTACAAAAGCTTACACAGTGATTACATCCGTCAGCTTCATCTTGCTGCGCATCTCTGCTCTAGAAAGTCAACTCGCAGCAGTTCAGACACAGGTCACAACCCTGCAAGCTCAGCTCATAGATGCCCAGAAACAGAAGTTAATTGATGACACAGAAATTGCCAGTTTTCAATTACAGCTTCACTCCCATAAGAAGATCAGAAATCAATTACGCCTTCTCGCTGAGAAAGATAACAGAATTCATGACATGGAACATCAGTTGAAGCAAGTTATTCAGTCTGCTGAAGAAGTTCAGACTCAGCATGAGACATATATTCAATTAGCCCTCACTATTCCACGAGATTTCTCAATACCCACAAGCTATCTGGGCTATGTTGTCTCATACCGTCATCTTTTCCTGCTTAAATGGTATTCTGCCAATGGCAAAATTAATGAGCCCCCCCAGCACAGATGATCTTACCATTTGTCCTGATCTCTCCATAGCGCCTGGTTCAACCCATGGCATATGTGATTCATGATTTTTATTCGGCCGACACTCTGGATAATTTTAATGATGGGCAACGCCGAGCTTTCCATGGGAATGAAAATGCTAAATGGCTTTTGACGTCTGAGAACAAATATCTTCAGGATCGGACATGGGCCACTGCTTTCAAGGACGAGTATATGCCCGAGCTGGCTCATCACCTTCTTCTTTGGATTGCAGATACTCTGTATCGGTCAGGAAAAATTTGAATGAAGATATGGGAATTCAATTTGCCCAGATCTATTTACAGCATCTTGGAGGATTCAACACTCTTCGTGCATACCTTGAAAGTCAGACCATTCCCACGGAATGGGTCCCTCCTCCTGTGCACACCTTGCTACCCTGTTCAGACTGGGAACAATGGTGTCAGACTTTGGATGCTGATCTCCTCAAGGAATTTTGTGATCAGGCACAGAAGCCCATGATGCAGCCTCCTCCTGAAAATCATCTGTATGCATCCTTGGGAGCGCCCCCACGCCGTCAATATCTCACATTTGATTGGCGTTGGCTGACCATGCAGATTGGACTTTAGGTGCACAACTTCTGAGACCTCGGTGGGATCACGCTTTGTTAAGCGCTCTACGTGCGGCAGAGGGAGAAACATCGAACACACTAGAAATTGGATTTATATTCCAAATGAATGAGGTTGGAAAGACGCTCAAGCCGTCTAGGGTCTCACCGGTTTTTGGGCGTCTTTGCCATGTCTCCCCGATCCCTCGGTTCATCGTCAAGTTGGCTTACGTACATCTTTGAAATGTTTCCTCCGGTGTTCCCCTTGCACGGAGGGAGTCAATCTATTATTGCAATCAGAATGGCGGTCGCGGGGTGCCTTTGGCCTTGAGACATGCCTTCTCATCTAGTGCCAATATGTTCATGAAGCCCAGTACCCTTGAAGACATGGTTGCAGTCGGGGTTTCTCATTGAGCGTCACCTTCAATTGGCCTCAGCTTTTGATGCGGCTCAAAGACGGCAAGATCTCATCCACGAAAGTATCATCGAACCCGCCCTCATAGCCGTCAAGATGATTTTCGAAGGTTTCGACTTCGCCTCCGAGGCGTTCACGCTTTTCTCTCCGAGTGTCATTTGGTTTGCCAGGGGGGAGGGAGAAATGTTAGTCCTTTCGTCCAGTGCAGGACTATTCACGAAGACCCGCGGCTTTAGGCGAGGGAATAAGGCACCAGGTCAAGGATTGGATAGTAGACCCATGCCCCGCCCGAAACCACGCAGAAGGACCACGCCCGATCAAAGAAGAGACCGGAATAGACAAATGGCGGCCTCGCGTGGAGTATAGTCGGATCGGTGGTGATCGGGGAGTTATTGGCGAGACGCCACATACCTATTTTGGGCTCAAGGCCGTTGTACTATATATATGAGTAGAGATAGATCTCAAGTTTTTAGATGAGATTTTGGCCTTGTCTCGATTGTTTTCCTCTCGCTTGACGAGAGTTCATGTAATCAAGTTGATATCGAGAAAGTCTTATTTCCGCTTACTGTTTTTGTCTTGCTTTCTCCTTTCCTTTCTTTCTTCTCTCTTTTGCAAAATCCCGCGTGACACTCAGCTGGGATTCTCCTGTTTGATCCAAGGGTCCTCACAGAGGGCTGTCTTGTAGGAGATTCCGAACCCGGACCCTAAACACCCACATATTAATCTTAGTGTTTAGCATAGTAGCAAATAGTTTTGCAAAGAAACTGCAAATCATAATCATTCTATAGTTACCCGGGTCTTTATCGTCTCCTGCTTTGTATAATGAGATAACTCTGTTAACTTGCCATGTGCGAGGAAAGCCATCTCTTACAGCCGCATTTAGCAATTTTAATACTATCGCGTGAATCTCGACCCATTTGAACATTTTGCGCCACTAATCCATGTGCATCGGTGCCTTACCATTTGCTACTTTACTTAAACCTTGTTCAGGGTCTTGGGAGAACTTGCATTCATCGGCAATGGGATATATAATCTCTTCTTATCACACACACACAATGAGAGAGAGAGAGAGAGAGAGAGAGAGAGAGAGAGAGAGAGAGAGAGAGAGAGAGAGAGAGAAATGAAATGTCTAGAGAGAAATGGATGCCTCAGGGCCCTATTAGGCAAACAAGTTTTATACTGATATCATAGAATAATAGATGAGTCTCAGAATCCTCATCTAGTTTCCTCTGGCTCAAATCCTCATTTTCTTCTAGTAAAATATTTACATTTTTTATACAACTCTCTCTATCTTTGTAAAATTTCAATCATATAAGACCCTATCTGGTCTCCTTGTAACATGAAAAAGTTTTTTAGATTTTCAGCAGTTATATCAAAACGATTTCTTATCAACTGGTATCTTTGGACATCTTAGCAAAACATGGTCTTAAGTCTTTCTATATCATCCCTCCACAAACTTTGCAATTCTGTTGGGTCTCTTGGAGTAATCTGACCCCATCTACCAACTTCCCTTTGCAAGGTGATGTGAACTAAGCCGCATTCTACATATTGTGTGTCTTTTTTTAATCGAAATATTCTCCTTTAAGTAGGTTCTTTGCTCAGAAGTTGGGTTCATGTTGTGCTGTACAAGAGCATCTTCGTCTTGGGATTACGCCACATTTTTCTTTAATACTTTCTCATGTACCCATTCTCTCAAATTATCTTTTATTGAATTGCATCCTCCCATTTGATATCCCACTTATTGAGCCACTTTTTCACATCATCAAACCATCCCTTTTCGGTACTCATTAACAAAGCTTTGCTTTGGGATTCTATTGTCATCCATCGCATTACTTTCTTAACATATCTCGATGCATCTAAGTATTGCTTCTCCCTCAGCGGCATTAGACACGCCATAGCATCATCGGGATATGGGAATTGCACTTTTACTCCAAGTTCCAAGCGTAAGAATTTCTTGATGTACTGTTCAATATCCTCCCATAGGCATTGTGGAAGACTTGGGCCCCATATTTCGCACCCATACAAGATGACACTCACGGACTAAAGATTCAAATAGTCTAATCTTGAGTGGCCAAGACCATAAGTATATTCTTCTACACATACTTTGCATAGAGTATAATGCCTTGTCCTCCCTCAATTCTACCGGACTATGCATGCATTCCATTTATGGTTCTGCTCATCTCTGGCCCAAGATATTTATATGCTTCACATGCTTGCACAATCACGCCTTTATATCTGAATGTGTGATCTTGCCTAAGTGCCCCAAGCTGTCATAATGTTAGATTTCTCTAAATTTACTTGCATTCCCATCTCATCCACGGAATCTAGCAAGGACATCTAGGTGTTGCTTTGCATATGCTCTTTTTTGCGTGCAAACATAACAATATCATCAAAGATACATAAGCAATTGAACAACATGCGGGTGTATTTGTGTGCCTCCTTTCACTATTGGCCCATAGCATCTCTTCCAATCCATCAATAAAGAGTCCAAATAAGGTCGGGGACATTGGGCATCCTTGTTTCACTCCGGCGTTGCTTTTTGGATTTATCTCCTGCATCCAATGAGAAAGGCATAGATAAGCTGGACAAACACCTTTTAAGTACAATATATGGCCTCTTACAGGATGTTTTGGAACACACGCAATTTTTCATTCTTTCCCAAAGCTTTGATCTCGCACTTTATCAAATGCTTTCTTAAAGTCAATGAAACATATATGAACGGCTTTTTTAGTGCCTTTTACGAGGAATCAAAAATAGTTTTCAAAGCAAGCAAGTGATCTATGGTAGATCTATTACGCGAAAAACGGCACTGGGATTACGCCCTCTTTTCCGTGTCTTTCAGCCCAAGTCACTAACTTTTCTCTCTATAATAGTTGCAAATAATTTTGAAAAGAGACTACTTACCATAAGTGTTCTATAATTATTTGCTTCCGATCATCGGGCGCTTTTTTATGTATCGGGACCACTCTATTCCGTTGCCATGTTTGAGGGAATCCGCTCTCATGGCCATTTGCTGTAAACATCTTTGTAACTATTTCATTCACACTATCCCCGCCCACTTCAAATTATCTCTGCACATAAACCATATGAGTCTCTTGCCTTACCATTTGCCAAGTTCATAATACCTTAAGCTACCTCTTCCTTTGTAAATGCAAGATCCGGATTGCACCTTGACTTCCTCGGGATAGCATCATCGTGATATAGTTGCACTACCTGCTGCCATAAAGCATGAGTGACAAGGGGATACATTGCTGTTTTGCTTGCTTTTACTCCAAAAAGAGCTTAGGCTCTACAAGATATTGATCAATGAGTGTCTCTTGTTGTCTCTCGACAAATCTTCTTTTTTTCAGTCTAACAGGAGGCTTCTATATATTTTTTTACATGCTCCCCTTTGGATAGCACTACACCTTCTTAGCTTTTTCTTAGCATCTCGGCATTCATGATCGTACCAAGAGTTGCACTTTAATCCTTTATAGACCCTTTGGGAAACAAAGCAGTCCCTTGCGATTCCGGCCAGATTCTATGCAAGTCCCAGGCTCATGTCATTGAGAGAGAGAGAGAGAGAGAGAGAGAGAGAGAGAGAGAGAGAGAGAGAGAGAGAGAGAGAGAGAGAGAGAGAGAGAGAGAGAGAGAGAGAGAGAGAGAGAGAGAGAGAGAGAGAGAGAGTGAGTGAAATTTTATTTATTATGTCTGTGAGACCGCCAGGTCTATAAGACATCCCGCAAGTACATCATCCATACAACCATTCGTCTAATGCATCCTCAGATGGAAATGCATTAGTCCCTCCCTCATTCGAATCTTCCAGTTCATCTATATTCAATATCTTAAGCTTTTTCTCTCTGCAATCCATTATATCCCCTATATATCGTCCCATGTTTGTGCCTGGAAGGCTAAAAATCTCTGTAAGTGTATGCGTAGAGATCTGATGCTTCTCTCTGATATTTATATATGCGGGGCAGTCCAACAGGACATGCAATTCATCTTCAAGCTTGGCAAAGGCGTAATTCATGTGGAATATTATTCCACCTGCCAACCTCGACCCCAAGTGCAGGTTGGTGAGCTCAACTAATTACGCAAATAGCATGTCTAATATGCGGTATTTATGTCTTTTTCCAGATATTTACTTGCCTGCATACTAGGGTTGATCTCAGTTCTATAAAATTCTTTCTTTACTCCCCCTTCTCTCCAGCTGCAACAAAAAAAGCTTCCTGACACCCACTTTTATGTCATCTTTATTTGATAGTAAGTACTGCATATGCATCCCCCATTTTGACATCCATAATTCCACCTCTGCAAAAACCAACCTTTAGCACGAAGTCCCCTCCAAAGCCATCCATCTGGGTAAATCTATTACTTTCGCAAAGTGTATAGAATTTTATGGACATACTTGAGTGTTCTACACAAGGCCTCTGCTTCAAGTTCAACTAGCATCATATCATATGGCGTTTGCACCTTGACCCCTAGCTCTGCTCTGAGAAACCTCTTTTGTACTTTTTCTATCTTCTTCCACGGTCGGGTTAATCCACAGCCCCCAAATTTCACAACTGTACAATATGACGGATCTTACCAATGTATCAGTATAGCATCTTTTTCATCTTTGAAATTCCAAATTTCATAGTACTTACCTGATATTATTTGCATTGCATATAAGGCTTTAAGCCTGCATTAACTACGGTCTCTTTGCCGATTCAAGCGGGGCTTTTATCTACTACCAAACCGAGATATTTGTAATTTTCTACTAGCTCATCTTTATAATACAGCTTAACATGGTCAACTTTGGATGCTCCAAAAACTACGACTTTTGTTTTAGCCAGATTTACATGCATGCTTTTGACATCGCAGAAAGAGGACAATGCATCTAGATGTGTAATCCATTTACGCTACGTGAGAGCAAAACCACATCACAGCAAGAGCAAAACTACATACCTAGATAGCTGTGTGCCATCCCCACCATGCAGTTCAATCCAGTTTTCAAGCTGGTCTATGAAAAGTCCAAACAACGTAGGCGAGAGGGGACACCCCTGCTTCACTCCCATGTTGCTTTCTACTCTTTGCTCACTAATATATGGAAATGAGAGCTGAATAAGTACTTTTTCATAGAGCGCCCCAACCGCATGCCTTATCTCTTTGGGTACATTTAACTCAACCAGCCGATTCCATAAATGTTCCCTGCTCACCGTATCAAAGGCTTTGCTAGCGTACAATGGTTTCTTTTTCCCAATAACGGAGTCTATCATAGCACGCACTGTCAACAAATGATCAATGGTGGATTTCTTAGGCCTAAAGCCTACCTGCCCCATTGTTCTAGCATTCATCTCCTCTACCCATGCACTAATTTTAGAGTCCAGGATAGTAGCAAAAAGCTTAGCATAAAAGCTACCAATCAAAATCATGCGATAGTTATGCAAATCTGATTTATCACATGTCTTATAAAGTGGAACTACCCTATTAAGCTGCCACTCCACTGGAAATCCCTCTCTCATTACAATATTGAACAAGTTTAGTAGCACATCTGCTACTCCATCTCCTGCTCACTTAAACATCTCTGCTACAAGGCCATTAGCATCAGCAACTTTGTTGTTGCATAATTTCTGAAGCCCCCCAACTATGTCATTATGTATGATGGTCAAATATTCATGTTCATATATGTGATCCAAGCAAGTTTCAGCTCCTGGAAAATAATAAAGCTTCTTAACTGCTGCCAATAGGTCTTCTACTTCAAAAGTGGTTCTAATATTTTGTGGAGTTCTGATTCTGTTCCAAAATCTTCTTGGATATGCAAGCAATTTTGTGACCATTTGCATATGTTTTTTATGTAAATACCTCCTTTTTTTTTTCCCCTTGATCAGCCTAATATATCTCGTTCTTTCCTTATTCTTTTCTTGCCCCCTAGCATTCTTAAATTTATGTCTCTGTTGTTTGCACTCGGAATCAAACCAACCATTGCAAATGAAATTGTATTATTACGTCTATGAGACTGCCATGTCTATAAGACGTCCAAAGCAATACATTGTCAATTATAAAAAGATCATCTAATGCATCATCTGATAATAATGGATTACTCCCCAATTTCTTTCCTCATCCATCTCCTCTACACCCATTTTCTTCAGGCACTCTTCTCCATGGTCCAATATATCAAGTATACATGCACCAATTTTATTTCCTGGAAAACTAAAAAATACAAGAAGTGTGTGGGCCTGCACACTATGATTAAGGCATATGCTAACATATGTTGGACAATGACACAACACATGTACCTCATCCTCAAGGATCCCACAGCCACATACCCTGCATGCCCTAAGCTCATGTGGAATATCACTCCATCTGCCTAGCTCAACTCCAAGTCTTTGTGAGCTCAATCTCATCCTACATATGGCATGTCTATGTTTAACAAAAATGTTTTCTTGCAGATACCCAGCCCCTTGTAACATGGAATTGATATGGCTTATGTAGAACTCCTTCTTGACCGCGCCTTCTCTCCAACTCACATGGGTAACATTCTCTATAACCCATATTCTTATATTGTCTCTGTAGTAGTCTAAGTCATATACGTGCATCCCCCATCTGGCCATCCACCTCTCTATGTCCGCAAACTACCCCTTTGTGCGAGTCTCCTCCAAATCCAACCTAGGCAGGCTATCATCTGGCATGACATAGAGCACTTTTTGCACATGCTGAAGAGTCCTGCAAAGTGCTTCTGCTTCCAAAGAGAGCATCCCACACTCCACTAGCAGCATATCATATGGCGTTTGCATTTTGGTTCCTAGTTCAGCTCGAAAAAACCTCTTCTGTATTTTTTCAATTTTCTTCCATGTATCCAAGGCCAATCCTGGCCCCCAAACTTCGCACCCATATAGCACAATCGACTGCACCAATACAACATACAATTGCCTCTTCATGCCAAAACCCCATATGTCTGCCTTCCTACACCTCCTCTGCATGGTATATAGAGTTTTAAAACCACCATCTGCTTTTTGCTCCACTGCTATATTCCAATTTGGACTTTTGTCTACAATAGAATAGAATAGAATAGAATGAGACCAAGGCATTTGTAGCTGTCCACAATGTCAACACGCTCTCCTTTATAAAACACCTTCACATGATCTACTTTAGGTACCCCTAAAACCATAATCTTGGTTTTAGCCATGTACACCCGCATGTTTTTGTATCACAGAAACTCTCCAAGACATCTAGGTGCTTCTGTAGGCCTGCCACACTCCTAGATAGTAGTACCACATCATCAGCATACAACAACAGCATCAAAATATATCCATTAAGAGGTGATCCATCACCACCAGTAAGGTTTATCCACTCTTCCAATTGATCTGTGAAAAGACCAAATAGCGTGGGGGGAAATGGGCAACCTTGCTTAACACCCATATTACTTTCCACATATTCATCACTAATATTAGAGAAAGAGAGTTGGATCAGACTCTCCTAGAGCCTTGCCATTGCATGTCTGTATGTAGAAGGCACCCTGAGAGCAACCATTCTATCCGGCAAGTGCCTTCTTCCAACCATATCAAAGGCCTTTGAAAAATCCACAAACAAGGTATACAAAGGTTTCTTCTTCCCCACCACAGAGTCCATCATTGCCCTCATGGTGACCAAATGATCAGTGTGGGTCTCTTGGCTCTAAAACCAGCTTGCCCTATTGCTCTCACATTATTAGCTTCAGTCCAGGTGCTAATCTTAATATTCAACATAGTGGCAAAAAGTTTTGTATAAAAGCTACGTATTATAATCATACGATATCATATCATAATCTTATGAAGAGGAACCGCCCGATTGATTTGCCATGTGCGCGGGAAACCCTCGAGCAAAGCATCATTGAACAATTTCACTAGCACTTCTATCACACTCCACTAGCCCATTTAACATTTCAGCCATAAGACCTTCAGCATCAGCACCTTTACTATTAGACAATTTTTGGAGCCCCCCATATACGTCCTCCGAGGAGAAATGCAAGCACTCTTCATATGCACCACCCATATTTGTATCCACTCCTGGTACATGGTATAGATGCTTAATATGTTTCAGCAGTACATCAGCTTCAATCACTGCACTCGTTTTTGAGATGGCTTCAATCTATTCAAAAATTTCTTTGGATATGCAAGCAACTCTGTTACCATCCGTTCATGCTTCTTATGCAGGTAGGTATTTTTCTTCTCCTTAACCATCTTAATGTACTCCCTTCTTGCCACGACCTTCACACCCCCCTTTGCTGATTTAAATCGCCTTCTTTGCAGCATACATTCATGGTTAAACCATCCATTGCAAGGCAACCCCCTTCTTTGCCTGTTCGAAACAAAGCAAGTGTTAGCAGCTCAATAATCATCTGGGTAAGGGTATGGCTGATACTGCACTAGTTGGCCATGGAATGATAGCCATTCTCTCACTGCAATCTTTATATATTTGAGATTTATCATATCACATAATAGGTTTAAGTGCTGATTGTGACACATCAGCATGTACAGGCAAACTAGCAATGTGTAAAGTAAGAAATAGGGGCCCATGATCTAATTCAATATTGTCTTTTCCAATAATAAAACTAGCAACTTGTTGGGCAAAAGAGGGCTTCGCTAGAACATAATCTACCACACTCGCTCCCCTACATGTGTGTGTTCCTATTCATGGGAACCTGTCCGTGCCATTATAGATGACCAAAACAGACCACTACAAAGTGCTAACACATGGTGCCCCCGAGGTGCCATCTAATTCCTCAATATTCCATGTCTCTTCCCATTCATCCAACAAACCCATACCCGGATCCCCATCAACACTTGTTGGGCCCATTTGTGTGAAGGGCCCATTTCCCAACATCAATCGACATCTCGCAAAGGGTCCCCATCTGTGTTATCCCATGGGAACATGTAGACACACTTCAAAGGCCTAAAAGACAACCAAACTTTTACACATCATCATAAAAGAGTAGATGAGTTTCAGAATCCCTCATCTAACTCGTCACTCTCACTCAACATATTATCATCCTCTATAATGTTATTCAATCTCTTCAGACAATTTCTCTACATCTCATCAATTCTAATATATATGCCCCAATCTTATCTCCTCCCAAGGTAAAGAAGGTACAAAGATCTTGGGCATTAATCCCATGTTGTGCTCTTAATGCATGATAAGCACTACAATGAAGCAATGCATGTTCTTCATCTTCTATTTGTTCTCCCCGCAAATCTTACAATATCTCCATCCTAGGGATAACATGTCCCCATCTACCGTTTCCACTCCCAAATGATGCGAGCTAAGACGTATTCGGCCCTATTGCATGCCTTTTCTTTATAGAGATATTCTCATGTAGGTACTTGGCTATTCCCAAACTAGGATTCATGCTTTGCCTCAGATAGAATCATTTTTTTGTTTTAGGTTGAGACCACATCTTCTTGTATACCTTACCAAAACCCATTGTCTCAAGTTATTGCCTACCGTAAGTGCCTCCCCGCCACCAATATCCCATTTCCTTAGCCATCTTACAACATCTTGAAACCATCCTTTATCCTTGCTAACCAAAAGGGCCTTGTGAGGGAGTCTTGTGTCCATGGTATCCACTTTTTCAGGTATCTAATGCATCCCGACTAACGCTTCTCCTTCTAAAGGCATAAGCCCACATTCATTAACATCATTTGATATGGAGTCGAGCTTTTACCCCTATCTCAAGGCGTATGAATTTCTTTTTAGAATTTGCTCTAAATCATCCCATAATCCCCCTGGAGAGGCTAGGCCCCCATATCTCACCGCCATATAATGCTACACTGCACTAGTGACACAAAAAGTTTCGCTTAAGTGACCAAGACCATAAATGTGCTTCTCGGCATAGGCTCGTGATAGCATAAAGAGCCTTATAACTTCCATCGATTCTCTGGCTGTATGCACATGTTCCATCTATGGTTCCCTGTGGAAAATCAACCCCAAGTATTTATAGGAATCATGTGTATTCACCGAGCTCCCTTTATATTGAAATAATTCTGTTTAAGTGCCCCCTTTGTCATGATATTTGTCTTATCCAAGTTCACTTGCATTCCCATGGTATCACGTAGGCGGGCCAGCCCATCTAAATGTTTTCGCATGTGTTTCGGTGATTCGCAAAAATAACTACGTCATCGCAAGATACATTAGTATCTCGTACCACATAGCCATAAATATCTGTCCCCTCGGGCAATTGTCATGTAACCAGCCCTCAAGACTGCCAATGAACAATCCAAACAGAGTGGGAGACATTGGGCAGCCCCCTTGACCCCCATATTGCTATCAATATATTCTCGGGTTTTCTACAGAGAGGGAAAGGAAAGTCAGATCAATACCTTTTCATATAATACTTGCACTGCTGCCCGTAATTGTTCTGGCACCTCTAATTTCTCCAATCTCTCCCACAATTTAGGTCTAGGCACTCTATCAAAGGCCTTTCTAAAATCCACAAAGGCTACATATGCAGGCTTCTTAGTCCCTTTAAGCGTGTCAAATATTGATTTGAGCACTAATAAATGATCCATCGTAGATCTTCCAGCACGGAAACCTGCCTGTGTTTCCGATCTTTTGTGATTGCTCTCCGCCCACATACTAATTCTCTTCTCCAAAATAGATGCCAGCAACTTCGTTAACAAGCCACTTACCAAGATTGTTCTCAGAATTATTAATTTCCCCGCCGCACCACCTTTATGCAATCGGTACCACCCGATTAATCCGCCATTGTTGAGGCATTCCTTGTGACACCGCTGCTTTTATTGATCTGAAATAATAGGATGGATTTTGGGCCCCGCCCATTTGATATGTTCCGCAAGAAAGACCTTGAAGATCCTTGGCTTTACCGTTTGCCAAACGTGATATACCATCCGCTACTTCTTCTGTTGAAATCAATAAGTTTGATCTGTTATAGTGGATAGAATCAGAATTCCCTTCTGAATCATGATAGAGATTATATACATGTTTCCAAAGCACATCCGGATCGCAAAGGGAATTCTGTTTTTTCTTCTTCTTAGCATGTGTTCCAAAAACTTTTGGGTTCCAATAGGTAGGCTGGTAATGCAGACTCGCATTTTATGATAAGTAAACCGCCTTTTCTTTTGCCGAATTATCTTTCTATATTCTTTTCTATAATATTCTTTTACCATGCCATGGCTATTTCTCCATTGAGCTTTTGCTTCCTTACAAGCTTGGTCGTACCATGCATTACACGGTAGCCCTTTTCCGAGCACGCTTAGAGGTAAAAACCTCTTTGGGTGATTGAAAAGCAGATCACATAATTGCTTGCTAGCCATTGACAAGTCTGCAGATCCCACTTAATGGATTCCAGATCTTGCTCCAAATTTTAGCCCTCAGAAAGCAATCTTTCAAACCAGGTCTAAGACAATATCCTTGTATCAGATTATTTCCTTTATCCGACAATCTGGTGTATTGATATCCATTGTGAGCTTCAACGGCGTTGATCCGATTCTAGTTGTTCCTCCATAACCCGAAATTCGTGATATGATGTAATGTTTGATCCGCCATTATAATATAGTCAACAATGCTCCCCGATCTACACGTAGTCCTCTCCGCCCCGTGGAATCTATCCAATCCATTACATATCATCATGTTAGCACTACAAAGAAAGGGTCAAAAGGAACCCACCAGTTCCGTAATGGTGTGATCCCGTGATTGTCTATTCCACCCATTAGATATCAGTTCATCCTTGTCCATATACTCTAACCAGAGCGGGTCATGTATGTCTCAGTATAGATTGCTGCTTGTCTATCACCCGCCCCGCCATTAAAGTCTCCAGCTAAAATTACTTCCCCTTTCTTTTGAAAATACATTATGTCCTGTTCAATTCCAAAAAAGGATCATCCTGCGGAGGCATCTGTTTCCTTGTATACTTTTTGATGTCTTGGAGCAAAGTAACAAATGGCTAAATAGTATTCTCTTTGTAAACCGTTTATCTTCAACCACATATATTGCCCATTTTTATCCTGTTTAATACCTGTCACCAGTTCTGTGTATCTTTGTCTTACATAACATGCCAGCCCACCGTTTCCGTTATCTGTTGTTCCAAACTTGTTACTTCTTACTGTACAAATTAACTCAAATCCCTGTATCATAGGTAGCGCATATAACTCATGTTCTTTGGTCTCCATAAAGCATATCATATCCACATCTGTCAATATATCCTGCATCGTGACTACTTTTTCCATTGTCAATCTATTAATGTTCCATATGATTATGCGAAGACCTCCCGCATTTCCCTATTCAGTGATTACTACTTTCCCCTTTGCCCATTTAACTGTTTGATTCTTCTGCTTTGCTTCTTTGAATTTCTGAATTTCCTGTTTTTTCTCATGCATCTGTTCCTTTGTCAAGTCCTCATTAACCCATATGAACTTCCCTTTCAGATTATGCTTATTTTTCAGAACTTGGAATCTTGTATCACGATTTGCAAACTTTATGAGAATATGGCGAGTACCCATCTCTTTCCTGCCAATCCTGAATGCATCTACTATCTCTGTTTTAGGCACTAACATGTCATTGGTAAGAAAATTCTCTACTAACTCTTTGGTATTTTCTTTCTCCTGTTCCGGCAGTCCAACAATACGAAGATTCAGCGCTCTCTGCTTCCTTTCTTGCATTTCCACATAATTATCAAACATATCTCTAAGATTGCTGATCTCTGCTATTGCTGCCATGTCATTCTCATTCTCAATTGACTGTTGCTGTACTTCCGGTTGTATTTCTGCTCTTACTGCAGCTAATTCTGCTTTCAATTCCTTTATGGCCAGAGCATTTTCCTGTTTAATCTCTTCTAATGCTAATTGAAAATCATTAGCTAAAGAATTCCGTACCTCTTTAAGCATGTCTTGCATCACCGAGCTCATGAATTCCTTCACAAATTCTTTCTTGAAGTCCATCAGCATATTCTTCATGTTATCCGCCATGGCAGCCAGCAACTCCTTCTGAAAATCTTTGTTCTGTTGGATAGAGCAGGATTGTGTTATGGCAGCACTAGCGGCAACACTAGCAGCATCCATAGCAGCAGTATTAGCGGCAGCAGTAGCAGCACCCATAACAGCAGTATTAGCGGCAGCACTAGCAGCAGCCATATGAATAGCAGCAGTAGCAGCAGTTTCGGCCTGCAGAGAGTCAACCATCTCCATTTCGGCATGCATAGAGTCGGCCTGCACATCGACATCTGAGTCTGACCCTGATTCCGATGTTGCCCCTTTAGTTTTTTGGATGCCACACCAACGAGAATGGTCTCAGATGTGGTCCCCTTTGCTTTGTTTTTGTCAGTGTCATACTTGGAAGACTTTGCCCTTGTTGCCCTTTTGCGCCATCGTAAGAGAGAGAGAGAGAGAGAGAGAGAGAGAGAGAGAGAGAGAGAGAGAGAGAGAGAGAGAGAGAGAGAGAGAGAGAGAGAGAGAGAGAGAGAGAGAGATGAAATGAAATGAAATGTTATTACGTCTGCGGAGACCTCTAAGGTCTATAAGGCGTTTCAAATTCTTACATCATATAATCACGAGGAATCCTCCTCAAGGGCTTCCCTCAGCTCTCTCCTCCCAATCATTCTCTTCCTCACTCCCAAATACCATATTTTCTAATTGTTTAATACATGTTTCCTACAATGTAACAATTCAATAATAAAAACCCCAACTAGGTTTGCATCTAGCTCAAACAATTGTGTTAGGCTATTCACTTTAATTTGATATGCAGCGCAACAACTCATATGTAGGGCACTCGATCAACACATGGCGCTCATCCTCACGATTACGCACTCCCACAAGCCTTGCATGTCCGTTTCCTCCTAGGTATCTTAAACCAACGGCGGTTTCTACTCCAAGTCTATGTGAGCTAAGTCGATTACGCTGATCGCATGCCTTTTTCCCTATTGAAATGTTTTCACCTAGAGTGCCCTAGCACTTTGTGTCAAGTATGGATTCATCGAGAATGATATATATCCATCTTAGTATGTGGATTTTCCCATAACTTATCAACCACTTTCAATTTTATCCGATTATCGATATCTCAGTCATATAGCGGCCTCATCCGGGGATATGCCCCATCGCCAAGCCGACTTTTCACATCGACATACCATCCATTTTCACTACTTGCATTGCCTTGTATGGGATCCGTTTCTCATTTTGTTTATGTAATCTTTTGACATACCTAATGCACCTTACCATTGCTTCTCCTTCCATTGGCATTAAACCACACTCACGCTAGTAGCATTGGGTATGGTGTTTGCATTTTCACACCTATTTCTTGCTTGAAGAAATTTCTTCAAGACATGCTCTATATCTTCCCATAACCCTTTAGGTAAACTTGGCCCCAAGCTTCACATCACGTACAACACTAAATGCGTACCAATACAAAGAAAAGTTTAATTTTCGGGGCCACGACCATAAATGTATTCTCTGCTTAGGCTCTTGCAAACTATACAATGCTTTGAGTCCACCTTCCACTCTTTCGTTATGCATGCATTCCACACATGGTTTCTATGAATTTCAAGACCTAAGTATTTGTAAGAATCACAATACGAACCTCCATCCCATTAAAAGTGAAAGCATGCACCTTAAGGATTCCCTCTTGCCATAATCTTTGTCTTGTCGAGGTTTACGCATGTCGATATGCTCACGAAACTTGACAAAGCATTCAAATGTTCTTTGCATTTGCTCGGGTGATCTGGCAAAGATAACCACATCATCGGCATACATTAGCGGTTTTATCATGTAGCCATGTATCTACATTCATGCTCCTCCATTTATTTTGAGCCAATCATCTAAAGCGTCAATAAATAATCCAAACAAGGTTGGTGGCGGGCAGCCTTGTTTAACCCCTATATTACTTGCAATTGTATCGATACATCAAAGAAAAAGGAAATGACAATTGACCCGGTACCTTCTCGTATAGTGTTCTCCTTGCCTCCCTTATCTCCGTTGGCACTTTTATCCGCTCCATTAATTTGCCATAATTTGTAACGGGCACCTTATCAAAAGCCTTCTTAAAGTCAACAAAGCGGTATGTACAATGGCTTCTTCTTGCCTTTCCACGGAATCCATAATCACCTTCGGTGTGATCGGGTGATCAAAGTGGATCGCCATCGCGCTCTAAAACCTGCTTGTGTTTCAGCTCTTACATCCTCTTTTTCAGCCCATTCACTTAATTTCCTTTCTACAATGGAGGCAAAAGTTTTGAAAACAAGCGCTTATCATCGATTAATGCGGTAATTGTTTGCTTCTTAGAGGTCTCCTCCTTTCCATATGGGCACCACACCGGTTAATTTGCCACGCTTTTGGGAAGCCTTGCCTTAATGCCAAGTTAAGCGGTGAGTTACCCTGTAAG
Source organism: Isoetes taiwanensis (assembly GCA_021234155.1). Taxonomy (NCBI): domain Eukaryota; kingdom Viridiplantae; phylum Streptophyta; class Lycopodiopsida; order Isoetales; family Isoetaceae; genus Isoetes; species Isoetes taiwanensis. Next base: position 1,659,844 of record JAJEKV010000087.1, read on the forward strand.
TATCTCATTTGGCCCATTTTAATAATTACGCTTCAAGATTTTGAGCATCCTTTGCTTTGCCATTTGCAAGCCTTTGTATAGAAGCGACCACATCTTCCTTTGTTATGCTCAAATCTGATTTCCCCCTTCCTACTTCTCTGTGCCCTTCACAAAATATAAGCGAATGGACATGCTTCCATAATTAGTTTGCATCAATGGAGATTTCAGCCGGTTTAGTTTTTCTTCATCTTACTCAAGAATTTCTTTGGCTCTTTGAGGTATTGCACTAACTCTTCTGTCTCATAAAGGAGGTATGCCGCGTTTTTTTTCCTTCTAACCAGCCTTACCAACTCTCTTTTCATATGCCGCGTTGCTCTCCTTTGGCCATTTGATATTTCTTCTTCATATTTTTCTGATCATCATCATACCATGCATTACATTTCAGCCCTTTAAGAGCTCTCTTGGAAACAAAGCATTTGGCGGTGAGACTCTAGCAAAATGGTGGTAATGCTTTCATTTAGCCTATTCACATCATCCGGCCAGCTCGATTTCCGGCACCTAATGCGTTACATTGCTCATATTGTTTAGCTTTTTTGTGGTCATACCACATATTTGGCGCTTTTTACCTTTGTTCTTTCTTTCTTGCAACGTTACAGTATGCAAAAAGTTTAGGGGAGCATGATCGATTCAACTCTTTCTTCCATAACAACAAAGTTACGCACAAACCTCATAGTGTCCTCTCCGCATATAAGGTAATCCACTCACGGCTTCTCACATGCGCATGTACATCCTCCGGATTTTTGGGAATCTTTCTATGCCATTTAAAATGCGCGATATTTGAGCTACTACATAAATTCAGCAAGTGCCTTCTGTCTTTGTTATGATCAAATGTTTACCAGAGGTCCGTTTGAGCCATTAATTTCCGGTTGATGTTCATCTTGAGCTTTCAAGCCACAATGGGTCATTGCATCCACAAAAGCCGATTTGCTGGATATGTTACTGTCACGATGACCGTTAAAGTCCTCTGTTAAAATAACATGCCCTTTTTCCGATATGCCATTATATCCTGCTCAAGATTATAAAGCGGATCATAAGGATGCATCTGACATTTGCATATGCTTGTTTATGGCGTGGTGCAAAGTAGCGAGCTGCCATATATATTATATCTTCCCCTCGCCATTATTGATATCGGATGTCTTTGGTTGTTAACATCCTTCTTAACTCCTATTTGCATGTTTAAATTGGCTCCTAATATAACAAGCAACTCCTCCATTACCACGGTCACCCTGCTTAAAGCGTGCATTTTTAAGTATATATTATGAAAATTATCTATAGCGGCAACTCAGACCAATCATGTTCTTTAGTTTCTATAAAACAAATCATGTCTACATTTTGCAACAAATCTTCCATCTTTGATCACTTTTCTACCGTGAGTGGGTTAACATTCCATATTGCTACTCTAAAGGCCTCCTGCTCTTCCTATTCTTCAATGATGACCCTTTCCTCTTTTCCATGTTACCTTCTTGTTGCTGGCTTTGGCTTCTTTTACTTTCTCAATTTCCCATTTCTTTAGTTATCATTTGCTCTTTGGTCGGATCTTCATTGATCCAAATGAATTGATCTGAAAACTTGTACTTATTTCTTAGAAATTTTTAAACCGTGTATCTCGCTTTGGAATTTGACCACAACATGTACGGTTCCCAAGTCTCTTTTCCCTACTTAAGGAATGCATCAAGAACCCCTGTCTCTCTTTTATATCCAATTTGTCTTCAAAGAGCTTAGTCACTGGCATGATTTCGTATTTTCATTGTCTTGTTACGGCAAACCCACAATGCGAAGGTTACATGCTCTGTTCTTCCTTTCTTGCCCTTCTATATAATTCTGAACTTTCGTCTTCGGTGTTTCTATCTCGGAAGGTATTACTTCACGATGAGCACCAAATTGTGCAACTCCCCTTGAACTACGCTAATTCCGATTTTGATTTGTTAGATCTTCTCGAGTGCCCTGTTTTCTTCATGTAATGTTTTTACCAATTGTGTCCATGCCTCTTGTATTGCAATCCACCTGTTTTCTCTCTCTCTGCCTCTTTCCGAAACAGGGGTAAGTTCATGCGGATTGTTTCAAGAGAAACCAGGAGCTTTACGGTTGGTGGCTTCTCCCTCGAGAATCCGATCTAGCTTTGTGGTGTCTTTCTTTATTCCAATGCATACGCACTTTTCGTCCCCCCAGAGAGAGAGAGAGAGAGAGAGAAATGAAATGAAATGAAATATGTATTTACTACGTTTAAAAGGATTAACCACCGTGTCTATGAGACGTTCAAAATCATACAATCAACATTATAAAAAAAATATCCTCCAATGCATCCTCCGGGAGAGAAATGCATTAGATGTCTCCCACTTCTCTTCCTCCTTCTCTTTACTACCAATATCCTTGAGCACGATTCCCTTTGCTCCAACATCTCAATTATAAATTTTCCTACAATATTTCTGACAGATCAAAGAAAGTTACCGGATCACTACATTAATCCGGTGTTTACTACGAAGATCCTCATTTTCAGCAAGGTGCAAAGCGCATCGCTTCATCTTCAATCTCCCTGTGTTACACACTTTACATACCCCGAGTTCATAAGGGATATTACTCCATCTACCCACTTCCACACCTAGTGCAGGTGAACTGAGCCTCAATCGACTAATGGCATGCCACGTACTTCAATGACAACCCTTCACCTAGATATCTTGGTGCCTTAAGCAAAGGGATTGATGGACTTTGCTTATAGTATGCTTTCTTCACCTCGGGGACACACCAAGATCGTACAACCACATGATGCGTACCTGTGCCTAATGTCACCGCCGTCGGCAGGCGGTCATTGCTATCCAATCCCCATTTCCTCATCCGGATCTTTATGTCCGCGATACCACCATTTGTCTCTAGTTGCCTCCATAGCAACCCTAGGCAAGCACTCTTGTGCATATCCGGATGCACCTTACATATATATTCAAGGGTCTTGCACAAGGCTTACGCCTCGGCTGACATCATACCACATTCCACCAACATCATGTCATAAGGAGTTTGTGCCTTAACCCCTAATTTGACCGAAGAACTTTTTTGAACCTTTTCGACCTTTTTCCAAGTATCTTACAATTCCTGGTGCCCATACCTCACACCATACAACACTACCGATTGCACAAGTACTTTGAACAACATTAAATTTCTTTCGAAATTCCAAATGTCAAGATTCGCACTCTGCGGTGCATACTATATAGAGCCTTGACCCACCATTCACCCGTTAGTTTCTAACTTCTGATTCCAGTTGGGACTTTTATCAAGCTTTGGACTCCCAAGTACTTATATGAGTCTACTATGTCCAGCGTTCCCCTTTGTATAAAAACTCAAGGTGTTCTACCTTAAGTGCCGAAAACAATCAGCTTAGTCTTAGCTAGATTCACCTTCATACCTTTGTGATCACAAAAAGGGACGGAGAAACCAAATGTTTTGCATTCCCCACCGATCTGGATAATATAACAATGTCATCAGCGCATAAAGTAGCATAAGCAACACATACCCATTCATGACCATGCCATCCCTCCCGAAGTGAGCCATCCATTCTTCCAACTGGTCTATGAACGGATCAAACAAAGTGTGGGACATAGGGCATCCTGTTTTGACCCCCATGTTACTAATTACCTCCTCCGAGGCGGGTCTCGAGAGTAGGGAAATGATAATTGAACCAAAACTTTTTCATAAAGCAATTTAACAAACATTTCTCATTTCTAAGGGTACCCCAAAGCATCTCCAACCTCTCCCAAAGATTGCCCCATTGTATTGTATCAAATGCTTTTGTAAAATCTCTCTAAAGGCGCATACAATGGTTTTACGTGTTATATTTACCAAATCGATCAATATAGCGTACCATGACTAAATGGTGCATTTGTCGATTTCTTGGACCTAAAACCCGCTTGCCCTTTTGCCACGACATTGTTCTTTTCGGCCCATCCACTAATTTCCATTTAATAACCATAGTGGCAAAAGTTTTTCAAAGAGATTACTAACCATTATCATTCTATAATTGTTTGGGTGGTTTTCATCTCCAGCTTTATGGAGGGGATAACCCTATTCATCCGCCACATGTGGGGGAACCCTTCTCTCAAACCTGCATTCATCAATTTCCATAGTGCTTCTGTGTTGTCATCCCCGCCCATTTAAACATTTCAGCCACTAACCCCATATTATCTCTTTGGCTTTCCCATTCGACAAAGCTTGTAGCCCCTCTTGTATATCATCAAATGTGAACTCCCACTCGTCCCATTTCAGTCTTTGACTTTGGTACATTATCTTCTATGCAGGACATGATATAGATTGCCAATATATTCCAATAGATCTTCCTTTCCTAACACAACAAATTGTCTTAGCTTTGGTCCGATCCTATTCAGAACTTCTTGGGCTCTTTAAGCAATTCATCAATCATTTGCAAAGTGCTTTTTGTATAAAACTTCTTCTTTTTTATTTCACCAACCTCATGTATTCTCGCCTTGATCGCTCTCCTTTTATCCCCTTTTGCTACTTTAAACTCATGTCTCTTCACTTGCATTGGATGATCAAACCAGGTGTTGTATGGTAGCCCCTTCAATTTTCTTTGGGATAAATAGCACTTCTTAGCATTTTCAAGTACCAATGTACTAAGCTTCATCTTGATATCCCTCACCTTTCCCGCCATATCACCTATTTTGCGCCGCCTCACACATGGAAGCAAATTTGTCACCTTATGGTAACTCATAACCAGTCTTGACTGTCATTAACATCTGCTTTGAAGGGCTCAAATCGGGCCAACGTTTAATGTAACAAAAAATGGCACATGGTGGGATTTGGTCTCTCATCCCCAACCTCAAAACTCACCATTTGTTCCATAAACTAGCGGTCTTGCTATCACCGGATCTACCACAATTGTTTCAGATGAGATGTGTGTGTGTGTGAGAGAGAGAGAGAGAGAGAGAGAGAGAGAGAGAGAGAGAGAGAGAGAGAGAGAGAGAGAGAGAGAGAGAGAGAGAGAGAGAGAGAGATGAAATGAAATTGTATTATTACCGCACGTGAGACCGCCCGGGCCTATGAGAGGCGTCAAACCAAAGACATTAGTAATTATAGAAAAGTTCATCTAATGCATCATCGGATAATAATGTATTAACCCCCTCAATCTCTTCCTCGTCCTCCTCTTTTATATCCATTGCTTTCAAGCATCTTTCTCTATGGTCCAAAACAGCAAGTATATACGCCCCAATCACACCCCCAGGGTAGTCAAAAAATTCAGCAAGTGTATACGCTTTCATGCCATGTTTAGCACGCAATGTGGCATATGATGAACAGTGAATTAGCACATGTGCCTCATCCTCAAGAGTCCTACAGTCACACAACTTGCACGACCTAAGCTCATGTGGAATATCACTCCATCTCCCCAACTCCACCCCAAGCCTGTGTGAGCTTAACCTCATCCTACATATAGCATGTCTGTGTTTAACAGAAATGTGTTCGTGCAAATAACTGGCCCCTTGTAGCATGGGATTGATATGGACCCTGTAGAACTCCTTCTTAACCGCACCTTCTCTCCAGCACACACGGGTTACATTATCCACAACCCAACCTCGTATATTATCCTTACAATTTTCCAAATCATCCATATGCATCCCCCATCTGGCTAGCCACCCCTCTATGTCCGCAAACCATCCTTTCGTGCGTGTCTCCTCCAATGCCAACCTTGGCAAACTATCATTCGGCATGACATAGAGCACCTTATGCACATAATGAAGAGTCTTACAAAGTGCTTCCGCTTCCAAAGAGAGCATCCCACATTCCACTAATAAAGATATCATATGGTGTTTTGCATCTTAGTTCAAGCTTCAATACGAAAGAATCTTTTCAGTATTTTTTTCAATTTTCTTCCATCTATCCAATGCCAAACCTGGCCCCATACCTCACATCCATATAGCACCACCGATTGCACCAAAGCAATATATAACTTTGCTTCTTCATCTTTGAAATCCCATATATCTCGCTTTCCCTACACTGCGTTGCATGGCATAGAGAGCCTTAAGCCCGCCATCCGCTTTTGCTCGACCACTATATTCGGTTGGGACTTTTGTCTACAATTAGACCAAGATACTTATAACTATCCACAATGTCAACAAGGCTCTCCTTTATAAAATACCTTTACATGATCTACCTTGGTAGCTCCAAACACTACAACCTTGGTTTTAGCCATGTTGACCGCATGCTTTTCGTGTCACAAAATCCCTCAAGAGCATCCAAGTGCTTTTTGTAGACCCTTACACTCTAGATAATAGAACAACATCATCGTCATACAACAATAGCGTAAGAACATACCCATATAGAGTATGTTCCATCACCACCATTTTGGCGGATCAATCCTCCGGTTGGTCTATGAACAAACCAAAAGTGTGGGCGATAGTGGGCAGCCCTACTTAACCCCATATTGTTTTCAACATACTCATCACGGGTGTATGGGAAAGAAATTTGAACCAATACTTTATCATAAAGTTTTGCCCTTTGCATCGCGATATACTCAACAGGCACACCAAGAGTGACATTCTATCCCACAAATGTCCTCTTCCAACCATATCAAAAGCTTTAGAGAAATCAACAAACAATGCATATAAAGGTTTCTTCTTACCAACCATTGAATCCATCATGGCTCTCATGGTAACCAAATGATCTGTTGTAGACCTCCTCGCCCTAAAACCAAATTTTGTCCTGTTGCTCTCACATTATAAACCTCGGACCATGTGCTTATTTTAGCGTTCAAAGATGTTAGCAAAAGTTTGGCATAAAAACTACATATCATAATCATCACGGTAGTTATTTGGATCAGACTCATCACCACGCTTATGAAGAGGGACCACCCTATTCACTTGCCATGTCGTGGAAAGCCTTCAAACAAGACAGCATTGCACAACTTTTACCAAGACTTCTACCACACTATCCTTTGCCCATTTAAACATTTCAGCCATAAGCCCTTAGAATCTGTTTGCCTTACCATTGGATAATCTTTAGAGCCCATCCCTGACGCCCTCCAAAGAGAAAAGCCCTCCTCATATGCCCCATCCATTTTTGTGTCCACACGGCACATGATAGAGATGTTTAATATGATTCATCAAAGCACCAACCTCTACCATTGTACTTTCGTTTTTGGGAAGGTTTCAATCTATTCCAAAACTTCTTCGGATATGCCAATAATTGCGGACCATCGCTCATGTTTCTTACGCAAAATAAGCCCGTTTCTTCCTCTTAACCATTCTCGATGTACTCCCTTCTTGCCAAGGCCTTCGTGATCCCCTTTGCTAATTTAAATTGTCTTCTTTGCATCCCGCATTCATAGTCAAACCAACCATTGCAAGGCAGCCCCATTCTCGCCTTTGTGCGACACAAAACATGTATTAGCAGATTCAAGAACCATCGAGTAAGGGCATGGACGGGAGTTCGTCGCATTAGTTGGCCATGTGATAGTAGAGGCATTTTTCTCACAACAAGCTTTGAACATATCAGATTTATCATACCTCATAATAGGTTTAAGGAGTGCATGTGACACAACCTTATGCTTAGGCAAAACCAAAGAATGCAAAGGTCAAGAAAAAGAGGCTCATGATCCGATTCAATATTATCTTTTCCAATAGCAAAATTTTACAACTTGTTGAACAAAGAAGACTTAGCTAAGACATAATCCACCACACTTGCCCTCCGCATGTAAGTGCTCGATCCCTGAAACCTTAGCTCAATGCCATTATAAATAACCGGGTTTAACCCACTATAAAATGTTAGAACATGATTCCCCTGAGGGGAAGGCCACCGAATTTTGTCATCGATTTCCCTGCTCCAACCAATTTACGCCAATTCGGTGTCATCTAGCATTTCTACCCACTCTGGCTCTCCTCCATACTTACCATGGCATGGCAAAAAAACTGCCTCTGTGAAGTTCGTCCATTGAAATCTCCCATCAATAAAACCTCCCCAGTATCACAAAAAGGAAACAACATCCAACGCTCCAATTGCGCAAAAGGATCATCTTTATCCACTTCACCTGAATTATATATAAGGAGACCCTCATGAGTGGATAATAACATCCCGACAATATATATCGTTGCCAAATTGCTTACGGCACACTAATCCAAATGCAAATGCGAGTTGCTTTTGGAAAAAGAAGCTTTTTGTAACTAAATGCACAAATTCATGCCTAACAAAGCATGCAATGCCACGTAACTCTTGTATCTCCATCCTTTTGGGGACCAAAGCGAATGCATCATCTTAAAACCATTAATTTCAAAGTGGACCAGATTCCTCATGCTCACATTGTCTCAAGAAAGAAAACAATATCTATATTTGCAAGTATACTACTCATAGTAGTTATCTTTTCTGTGTCGAGTATTAATATTCCAAAGACATCACGGCGGTGGCAAATTCCTATGCTATGCTCTCAAATGGCGGCACACCATCCACTACTACGTCCCTTCCTCCAAATGACCTTAGACCATTCTTTTTTGCTTCCTTGAATTTCAAAAGTTCCTTTTATGTTCTTCATATTGATCTTTTGTCATATCTTCATTCACCAGACTCCCTCTCCTTTTAACATTGCCTTTTTCCTCAATATTTCCATCTTAGACTCTCTATTTGCAAATTTGACCACAATATGTCGTGTGCATTTCAGTGAGCTTACCAACTCTGAATGCCTCCAAAAATTCTACAATCCTCACATTGCATCTTTTCGAAAAAGAAAGCTCACCTTGGATGCGGTATTCTCCTTTGGTTCTTCCTCGAAGACCCACCAAACAGACATTTAGAGCTCGATTGCGCTTATCTTGTTCCTCCATGAAAGCCGCAAGTGTTTGATTGTGTTGTTCTTGGGCTGCCATTAAGCGAAGATAGGCTGTAACGCCATTAGAAAAAATGAGATCACATTTTGTCCCATTAGGGATGCTTAAAATGCCATGTCGACTTTTTAAACCGGTCCAATAAGAGAAGAGCTCCAAGATATCTCATTCCAAAGATATTATGGCGGTAATGTAATTAATGCGATTGCAACTAACCGTAGTATCATTTTTTCATTATAACTTTTGATCCAGAACTCCGATTCAAAAACTTTTTTATAGCAATGGGTTCGTCTTCACAAGATCTATCTAGTGATAACCCATTCATACATCTTTTACGACATAAATATATAAGAAATAAGCAAAAACTCATATTTTTTTAAGGTTAACGATATGACCATATTGAAATACATCATAACCATATATCATTGGAAAGATCTTTTTTCATTCCGCATCTAATGCAACAAACGCCAGAATCGCAAATTTGATGGCGACTTGTATTGTCCCTTTTTGCATAGCTTCCAATAACTCTTGTTTCAGATTTCCCATGAACATAGCTTGATAGGTAGCTATGGAAGAAGGATCCAGGCTGCCCACAATACCCACCACTTTTAGATCAAGATCATGGGTCTTTGTAGAAACAGAGCCAAGCCCGAATCCCCCAGCAGGGGCTGCCACCATCCCCAGCAGGGGCTGCCAAAAATCCTGTTTAGGGGCTGCGAAATCCGAGATTGCTGCTGCCCAACCTGCTGTACAACATCCCGCACCACACCTCCATCAAAAATCGCGGCAGGTCCCACCGGTTTTGAACCGGCATCCGAAGTCTGAATCATTCGTCGGATGTGGACATGGCTAAACAGTGGTTTTTAATGCTTTCTTTGCATTGGTAACATTAATATCCTTGGGCGATCCCACATTCCTTCGCACAGAGCCACTGAAGACCCAACCCCATCTCCCTTCTTTGCCTAGTCTTGGTCGCCATTTCCAACACCATCAGCGGTCGAGGAAAATGCCAATTACAGACTGTCAAACTGATTCAAAAGTATCGATGTTATACACCATTGGAAAGAGCTCGGAATAAGCTTTCCAATGAACCAAAAACGTTGCAATCTAACACCGTATGTGAGAGCTATGGCTTGCTGAAGTTCCACAGCAGAAACCCTAGCACCCAGCATCCAGAGAGAAGTGAAGTCAAGTGAAATGTATTATTCCGTCTTTTGAGACCATCAGGTCTATGAGACGTTTAGAAAAACATTTTCAAAATAAAAAACAAGTTCTTGTGACAAGCCTTCGCAATCGATAGGCTCATCATCCAGCTCACTCTCCTCTTCATCCTCAAGAATATCTCTAGATATTTTAATAGCCGTCTCCCTCATTTGTAACATATCCATTAAGAAACTTGCAACACGTGTTGCTGGTAGGTTGAAAAAAGAGATAAGATCCGTAACCACTATCTCAAATCTGCCCCTCAGAGCTTGATATGCCGGACACTTCAAAATCACATGTTCTTCATCCTCGATCTCATTTGCTCCACATGCCCTACAAAGTGCATTGCTCACGTGCTATTCGACCATCTCCTACCTCAACATTTAGATGATCTTGGCGCTCAACCTCATTTACGCATATAACATGTCTTTTCTTCATAGAGAGGTTGTCATTGAGATATTTCATCTCACGCAACGTAGGATTCATCTGTTCCCTGTAATGCAACATCTTTGTGCCTGGTCTAGACCAGATCCGGTTCATGATCGTCTCCTCAACCCATTCCCTGATCCTACTCTTATTCCGTTCAAGACCCTCAATGCAAAGCCCCCATTTCCTTAACCACACCATACCCCTCTCTGATACACAGGCCTCGATCAAAAGACCCCTTCAAAGCCAAACGAGGGAGACTGTCTTCCTCAAGACCACCCACTTTGCTCAGGTAAGTTAGAAATTGGCATAAAGCCTCACATTCTAGTGGCATCATACCACATTCCGCTAGCATTATTTCATAGGGAGTTTGGATTTTAACCCCAAGTTCAGCATGTAGGAATTTCTTTTGCACTTTTTCGATTTTTTGCCATAACTCCAATGACAACCCCGGTCCCCATACTTCACACCCATATAGCACAACTGCCTGCACCAGTGTCTTGAATAGCATTCTTTTCAAGCTAAATTTCCATATGTCTGCCTTAACACATTTCCTCTGCATTGCAAAAAAGGCTTTAAGCCCTCCATTTATTCTCTGCTCTACTGTCTGATTCCATCTGAAATTCTTATCCACTATGATCCCCAAGTACTTATAGGATGTAGAGATCTCCACTGTACTATTTTTATAAAAGAACTCATAATTTTTATCCAGTGTTGTCCCAAAAATCACCACATTAGTTTTACTCAGGTTCACCCGCAAGCGCTTAGCATCACAAAAAGAAGCCAAAGCATTCAAGTGCTTCTGCATACCTTCCCTGCTGCGAGCAATCAATACAATGTCGTCTGCATATAGAAGCAAGAGAATAACATATCCAGCCAAAGGAGTTCCCTCCCCCCCATGATTCTGTATCCACTCCTCCAATTCATCAATAAATATGCCAAAGAGGGTCGGCGACATAGGGCATCCCTGTTTAACCCCAATATTGCTAATCACCACCTCATCACATTCATCCCCAAATGGAGTAGAGAGTTTGACCAGCACTTTCTCATATAACAATTTTACAAAGATCTCTATATTGTTCAGCACATTGATGCGTTCTGTGCTATTCCAAAGGTTACCCTCAGATCTTTTGTATCAAAAGCCTTAGTGCAATCTACAGCAAAAAGCAAACAAAGGTTTTCGAGTTCCTTTGACGGCATCTATCATGGCTTAAAGGTGACGAGGTGGTCTATTGTGGATTTTGTGGCCGAAAACCCGCCGTGTCCCTTAGCTCTAACCCCATGTATCTCCCACATACTAATTTTATGTTCAACAATTGTAGCATACAACTTAGCAAATAGATTACTAACCATGATCATTCAGAGTTGTTAGGATCTCTTTTTTCCCCTCGCCTTATGTATGGGAACCACCCGTTAACCTGCCATGATGAAGGGAATCCTTCTTTAACTGCCAAGATTAAACATTAGCGTAAGCCCCTCAACTATTTTAGGTCCTGCCCACTTCAGAAGCTCTTCCACTAACCCTGTAGAATCTGCTGCCTTCCTATTTGCCAGCTTGTTAAGCCCCCATTGAACGTCCTCGTCCAATAACACAAAATCACATTTCGTGCCATGCCCTCCATCTTGCATGCCATCTACATGATACAATTTCTTTACCTGTTCTATCAAAATACTTGCATCCAACTGGATTGTTTCATGCCTACCTTGCTTGAGTCTCTTCCAAAACCTAAAAGGGTCTGTAAGCAACTCCCCAACCAACTCCTCTTGTTTGCGTTGTAGAAAAGCCCTCTTCTTTACTTTTACTAAAGTTTTAAACTCTTTGATTAGTTGCCCCCTAATTGCCCCCACTGCACCTTTATATTGTTTTCTTTTTGCTTTGCAATCCATGTCAAACCAACCATTGCAAGGCAGCCCCTTTCGCCTTACGCCCGTAAGAGAAACATGCATGTTGTATTAGTGACCATAGTTGTAATAAGAGTACTTATCTCATTTGCCCTTTCCGGCCATACCACCTGCCCATAGCGCTTCTCAAACATTTCAAGATAAGAGTCTTTCTTCCTCTCCACCATATATATGCGTCCAGAGCTACTAAAATCTGCTTGTATCTCTTCCTGTTGCACACATGAAACCCGAATAGAGGCAATAACTGGCACATGATCCGATTCGCTTCTCTCATTCAGAATTTGCAATGAGGTAACATTCTCCATAAAATGCGCTGCTGCAATGAAATAATCCACTACACTTTTACCTCTACACGTGCATTTAGAAGTTTCGGGAAAATGTCTAGTGCCATTATATAATAACAAATTCAAACCACTACACATGTTTAACAGAGCGGTACCCATAGGTGTAGGCCACTGGTCCATATCCATTGAGACGCGGTTCCACCCAATATCCTCCATTTCCTTCTCGTCTAACTGCTCCATCCACAATGGATCTCCATACGCACTTGCTATTGCTGCTTGTTTTCTCGCCGTTCTACCATTAAAGTCTCCCATAAGTACCACGTCTCCTTTAGACAAAAAACCGGATATATCTTGCTCAAGTGCTTGAAATGGATCGTCCATATCCAGATTATACATATGATAAGTTTGTTGTTTCAAAGGCGGAAAGTAACATCCTGCAATGAACACTTTACGGTCGTTTCCCAACAATTCCAGCCAGATATATTGTTTTGAATCCTTGACCATGTTAACCAAATGTTTTAACTCGCCTCTAATATAGCAAGCAACCCCTCCATACCCTCTTCGCCTCCAACCTTTCCTGTTCCAAACCGAATGTAACAAACAAAACCCTGGAATGTCCGGTAACCCAAATTCCTCGTGCTCCCATGTTTCCAAAAAGAAGACCAAATCTACTGATGCTAGAACATCATCCATTGAGTACACCTTCTCTGCGCTCAACTGGCTTATGTTCCATGCCATAATCCTGATGGCCTCTATTCCCTATTCCGATATTTGCACCTTCCCATTCTTCCAAAAAGCCTTTTGGTTGTTCTGCTTTGCCATCTTAAACTTCTGAATTTCTATCTTATGGCGTTCATATTGCTCTTTGGTAAGGTCTTCATTGATCCATATATTTGCCCCCTTCAACTCTGTCTTTTTCTGAAGCACTTTCACTCTGCTGGTCCAGTTAGCGAATTTCACCACCACATTTCGTGGCTTAGATCCCTTCGGGCCTGCTCTAAAAGCATCTTCAATCTCAATACCTTCCAGTTTCATTTGAGACGCAAAAAAATGGGCAACTTCATTCCTTATGTTTTCGTTTTCCATTTCTGGGAGACCTGCAACCCTCAAATTAAGTGCACGTTTCTGCCTCTCCTGCTGCTCCAAAATATCGTTCATTTGGGAGCTCAATTTATTGACTACTTCCTTAACAGACTCAGCAACATCTCCATCTTCCTCATCATCGTCACTTACTACTTCCATTTCCCTTTCTTTAATACTGTTAATCTCTTCTTTGAGGTTTTGGTTTTCTTGTTTCATTTCTATTTTCAAAGCAGAGAACTCCTCCCTTAATGACCTGTTGTCTTGCTGCAATTCACACAGAGAGCTAGAGATCTGGCGCAATGCACAAATCATTTCTGAGTGTTTATTTGATGCCTCCTTCCTCATTTGATCCAAAGTATCCATTAGTTTCAGCATAACCAGGTTTAGATTGGTGAGCAGGCTTCCAATGTCGTGCTGGCTCAGGTTTAAATTGGGGTTCAGGTTCGTTTTTCCAGTTGCTTGCTTAGTGCTTCCCTCTGTATCAAATTCTTCCAGCATTATTTCCCCTGTTTCAACTATTTCGGCCTGTTTGGAACTGCCGGATTTTGCTGGGTTCCCTGTTTCAACTTTTGCTGGGTCCCCTGTTTCGGATATGGCAGCAGATTCCATGCTTTGACCTGTCAAATCCCCCTCTAATATTTCCGGTGGCCCAGACTTCATGGCTGAGTCACCATCACTGCCATCTGCATCTAAAGGGTTTTTTTTAAGATATTTCGCTTCTAACCTGGACGAAATCCTCTGGAGTCCTTTGACAGCTTGTATCTCGGGGCTTGCAGCATCCTTATCAACAGCAACAGTACTAGTCTTAGTAGAAACGCTCGCCTTTTCATCCTTCCTTGTCTTTGCCATCTGCCTCAAAGCTCTGCAGCGAATCTACCTCAGAACTAAAGCGTGTTTGTGCCACAGCCAGAAATGCCGCAAGTGCTAAGCCCACACGACAGGCCCTAGCCTTGTCTCAGAAAAACAGAAAACAGAGCAGTTGGAGCATATGGCATCGAACAGAGTTTTCTTGCATCGACAGAGATTTTTTTTTAGCGCACAAAACAAGTGGCAGAGCTTCTGAAGTGGGCAGGACCTAAAATAGTTGAGGGGCTTACGCTAATGTTTAATGCGGCAGTTAAAGAAGGATTCCCTTCATCATGGCAGGTTAACCGGGTGGTTCCCATACATAAGGCAGGGGATAAAAGAGATCCTAACAACTACAGAATGATCATGGTTAGTAATCTATTTGCTAAGTTGTATGCTACAATTGTTGAACATAAAATTAGTATGTGGGCGGAGATACATGGGGTTAGAGCTAAGGGACAGGCAGGTTTTCGGCCACAAAAATCCACAATAGACCACCTCGTCACCTTTCGAGCCATGATAGATGCCGCTCAAAGGAACTCGAAAACCTTTGTTTGCTGCGTTTGTAGATTGCACTAAGGCTTTTGATACAGTATGCAGGGGTAACCTTTGGAAAGAGAGAGAGAGAAATGAAATGAAATGAAATGAAATGAAATGAAATGAAATTTATTATTACGCTTGAGACCGCCAAAGTCTATGAGACGACACATTGCACTCAAAATTATAAAATAAGTCATCCAAAGGCGCCCTCGAGAACAACACACCGGGCTCCTCTACCTCAATCTCCGGCCACCCTTTGTTGCTTCATCGGGACCTCTCTATGGTTAAGAATGTCCATAATACAACCTCCAATGCATGAGCCCGCCTGCCGAAAAGAAATCAACAAGTTTAAATAGCACCTAACCCCATGCTTGACCCGATATCCGAATAAGCTGAAAAAAGCAGGGACATGGGCCTCATCTTCTACTACTCCCCGATCACATAGTCGACAATGTCTAAGATCATGCGCAATGTCTCGCCCCATCTCCCAATCTCCACACCAAGTCGGTGTGAGCTCAACCGTATTCTTGCGACATTGCATGCCTAAGTTTCACCGATATGGGTTCCCTAAGATATCGTGCTTCTTGCAGAGATGGATTTATGTGAGCCTTATAATACTCTTTCTTTCACACCGCACACTCCATGACTTACTCAAGAAACTATCTCAACCCAACCACTAATGTCCTCTTTGTGCATCTCCAAATCCTCAGATGTTCATCCCCCATTTCATAAGCCATCCGGTCTATATCCAGACACCAGCCTTTACGGTTTCCTCTAAAGCAAGTCTAGGCAAGCTATTATTCTAAGATATCATATAGGACTTTGCACATATAGTGCAAGAGTCTCCAAAGAGCCTCGGCTTGAAAGTGGCATCATTCCACTTTCAACTAGCATCATGTCATATGGTGTTTGCATCTTTGTGCCCAACTCAGATGATGAAAAAATTTTTCAGATCTTTTCCACTTTTGCCAGCTATCATTAGCAAGGCTCGGGTCCCCAGACTTCACCATATAGCACAACCGCCCGACAAGCACCTTGTAGAGCATACGCTTCATCTCAAAAATTCCATATCTCAAGAGATTCACACACTTCCTTTGCATGGCATACAACGCTTTTAGACCAAGATTCACCCTATGTTCCACCGCTGATTCCAATTAGGACTCTTATCTACGGTAGGGCCCAAATATTTGTAATTTCTACCACTTCCACTTGCCTATCCTTATAGTAGAATCAACATGTTCCGGCTTTTTTTTGCCCCAAACACCACCGCCTTTGGTCTTATCTAGATTCACCAAGATGCCCTTATCCTCGCAAAATGCTTCAAGCACATCCAAATGCTTTTGCATCCCTTTGTATGTCCGGGGACAAGAATACTACATCATCAAGATATAATAGAAGCATGAATACATACTCTCTCAGAGCGGTACCATCTCCCCCATGTGCTCGTGCCCACCCTTCAAGTTGGTCTATGAATAAGCCTAAAAGAGTAGGTGACAAAGTGGACATCCTGTTTTACTCCCATATTGCTTTCTACCATCTCATCACATAACTCCACAAAGGGGAATGACAGCTGCACTAGAACCTTGCCATAAAGCACACCTACCGTGATGTCCGAGCTCAATCGGGATGTTCAGGTCTCACCATTCTCTCGCCACAAATTCCGCCTATTAACCATGTCAAAAGCTTTGCTAAAGTCTACAAAAGTAGCATACGTTGGTTTTTTCTTGCCGATCATCGAGTCCATCATAGCACGGAGAGTAATCAAGTGGTCAATTGTGGACTTTTTGGGTCTAAAGCCCGCTTGTCCAATGGTTCTAGCATTGTTATCCTCTGCCCAAGCACTTATCTTGCGCCAAGGATAGAAGTTAATAATTTTGCATATAGACTGCCAACCATAATAGTGCGGTAGTTACTCGGATTGGATACTTCCCTCGATTTATGTAGCGGTACCACCCTATTCACCCCGCCAGATGTTGGAAAGCCATCTCGCCATATTAAACATATCTACCAGCTTAATTGCTACTTTTTCTCCTGCCCATTTAAGCATTTCAGCCATAAGACCATTAAGCGCCTGTAGCTTTGCCATTGGCAAGCCTTTTAAGCCCATCTTGCACATCAGCTAGAGGAAAGCAAGTGTATCCGATATAGCATATGTGTCTTCATTTGCCTCCATCATAGCTTCTCGCCTCAGAACATTATACAACTTAACGACATGTGCCATAAGTGCCTCTACATGTAATCCATCCGTTCTATATTTCATGGGTTTGAGTCTTCCAGAACTTCTTCGATCTACCAGCAATTCCTCCATCATTTTCTTATGTTTCTTGTATAGGTATGCCTTCTTTTATTTTTAATCGCCCTAATGTATATCCTCCGCTCACATGCTTTCCCGCCTCTTTTCGCTCTAAATTTTGCCCTCCGATGTTTGCACTGCGCAGATCGAACCAGCTATTGCAAGGCAGCCCCATCCTTTGACGATATGATACAAAGCAACTATCCACGATTGCAACAAAATCTCGGACAATGCATCACTTTTTTCCTTGTAATGTCAGCCATACAATAGAAGTCACTTTCTGTTCACATATATCACCATATTTATCCGCTTTGTCGTATTTCAAATATATTCGCTTGCTTTTATGTATGGCTTCACCCCATACACAGCTCCATTGCACCTTAATCTTTATAGAGATGGGCACATGATCTGAATTTTCATTTTCATCTCCAATTGACATACCAACAAGCCGTTTCGGGAAAAGAGGGTTTGGCAATGACATAATCTACTACACCGGCATTTCTGCAGTGCACGCGTTTGTTCGATCTCGGTATCTAGTAAAGGCCATTAAAGATTACCATCTCAAAGCCACTACACAAATGCAGCACATGACGCCCCTGTGGTGTTGGCCATTTCACACCATCATCTGATAACCTGTTCCAGCCTGATTTTTTTAATTCGTCATTATCCATCATCTCCAACCACTCTGTTTCCCCATCTGGACTAACCATAGCTGCCTGTTGGTTTCCCATTCGGCCATTAAAATCCCCTAACAATACTACTTCCCCCGCCATGCTCAGTGTTAGTATGTCCTGCTCCAAATGAAAAAATGGGTCATCTTTATCCAAATCCCCTTTGTTATATATAGGCGACTCTCTTGGCGGAAAATAACACCCGGCCACGTAGATCTTACCAATTCTACCTGGTAACTCAATCCAAATGTACTGTGCTGATGCTTTCTGTTCCAACACACAAACTGCATGGGCAATTTCATTCCTAGCATAACATGCAATCCCTCCAGAACCCTTAAGATTCCACCCTTTATTATTCCATACCTAATGCAAAGATTGTGAATCCAAAATATCGGGAGACCTTTCTCTTCATGCTCACATGTTTCCAAGAAAAAAAATTACATCTACATCATCTAACAGATCCGCCATAGTGCATACTTTGCTATGTTTTAAGGTATTTATATTCCAACATACTAACACTGGGGTCGCTATTTCCTATGCATCTTCTATCACCGCTTTTCCTCCTCTCCAAGTAAGCACGCCTTCCGCTGCCCTAGCCTCCTTCATTTTCACAATGTCTTCTTTCCTCTTGCTGAAATTGCATCCCGGTTAAATCATCGTTAATCCAGATAAATTGGCCCTGTTAGCCGACCGCTTTACGCATCACTCTCGCTTTAGCTTCTTTGTTTGCACATTTGACCAGAATGTTATGCGGTCCCCTCACCTTTCTTGCCAATTCGATATGCCTCCGTAATATGCACCGGTGCTTGGATTTGCATTCTTTCTGCAAGGAAGGTATGAACAGCAGCCACAGTGTCCTCATTCTCCTTTTCTGGTAGGCCAGCAATTCTGAAATTATTAGCCTTCGATTCCCTTTCATGCATATCAGCCAAGTGCTCCATTTTCTCATTCAAAGCATCAATTGCTCCTTGAAAACCATCATTTGAGCCCCTATTCGAAGTCTCAGCTTGATCCATGACCTGCTTTGTCTCTGATACGCTTGCTAGCTGCCGCTTTAGCTCTACATTTTCACTCTTTAAAGAACACAAAGACTCATTCATACCTTGCAAAAGCTTAAGCATTTGTGCCTGATGGGCTGCCGCCTCCTTCCTTGCCTGCTCTGCTTCCTTCCTGGACTGCTCCATGGATTCTAGTAGCTTCATCATCACCGTAAGCAATTGACCCATTAGCATCTCTCCTCCCAAGAATCCAGAAGGCGCCATAGCTCGCTGCAAATCAGCCCCAAAGACAGGCCCAAGCCCTCCGGATATGTCAGCCTTCAGCCCCAAATCAGTTGCCTCTGCCTCCAGAGATTCCGAAGGTACCGTGAGTCCCCATCCGAGGTGTCATCCGATATGTCTTCTGTAAGAACTTCCTTGCCCTGCCTTTTACATTCATTTTTTACCTTCTTGACATTGCCTACCACAGATTTATTTGCCCCCAGGGAGCCGGAATCAGCCTTGGAGCCCACCTCCTTGGAGCCCTTTTCCCCTAATCTTATATCTGTCTCCTTTTTAGGATGTCCCATCCTACACAGTCCCGGAAAATGCCAATTACAGACTGTCAAACTGATTCAAAAGTATTGATGTTATACACCGTTGGAAAGAGCTCGGAATAAGCTTTCCAACGAGCCCAACCCCGTTGCAATCTGACACCGTATGTGAGAGCTATGGCTTTCCCTCAAGTTCCACCAGAAACCCTAGCACCAGCCGTCCGAGAGAGAAGGGAGAGAGAGAGAGAGAGAGAGAGAGAGAGAGAGAGAGAGAGGGGTGAAGTGAAGTGTACACGACTTTTGGGAGGCCTCCTAGGCCTATAAGATGACATTATTGAGAGAGAGAGAGAGAGAGAGAGAGAGAGAGAGAGAGAGAGAGAGAGAGAGAGAGAGAGAGAGAGAGAGAGAGAGAGAGAGAGAGAGAGAGAGAGAGAGAGAGAGAGATGAAATGAAATGAAATGTTTTTATTGGCGTCTACTGAGACCATCAGGTCTATCAGACGATAGTACACTTTAATCATCAATCCAATCATTCGATGAACTTCCACTATCAGAAGTATCATCGCTCATAACTTCTACATCTCTCTCATCGTTCCGCAGGATGGTGTCTATGCTGGAGATATATGATGCCCTGACCTTCATAACCTCAATGATGAAGTTTCCCATAACTGACGGATGCAGATTGAACAGGTCATCTAAGGATCCGTGTACTCCATATCTGTCCCTCAGTGTTTCATATGCCGGACACAATAAAAGTGTGTGCCTCTCGTCTTCTACCTCATCTGTGCCACAAACCCTGCATGTTCGTCTTTCCCTCGGGATCTTTTTCCATCTCCCCTCTTCTATGCTTAGATGGTGTGAGCTCAGCCGCACCCGTGATATTTCTACTCTTTTCTTCCTTGATATATCTGTTCTTAGATAACTTGCCTCAGCCAACAAAGGGTTCATAAGTCTTTGGTAATCTACCATTTTCTTCCCTGGGTTTTTCCACATTATCTTTGTCATTCCTTCTTTCACCCAGTCTCTAATTTCTTTTTCTTTCTTAGGACAATCTTCTAACTTCATATCCCATTTAGCTAACTTGGCCTAAGATATTCCCTGTATTCAGTCGTTTGTTCCACTTTCAACCATGGCCAGGTGTGGCAACCTATCATCATCCAATTTCTGTATCTTATTTACATATGCTAGTGTCTGGGCAAGGGCTTCCCCTTCTAAAGGCATCATTCCACATTCAATCAACATCATCTCGTATGGTGTTTGAGTTTTCACTCCCAGTTCCGTGCATAAAAATCTTTTTTGAATCTTTTCTACCTGACCCCATAAGCAATTTGGTAGTCCTGGACCCCAGACTTCACAACCGTACAAGACTACTGACTGTACTAAACATTTGTATAACATTCTTTTCAAATTCATATTCAAGACATACGCCTTTCCACAGCTTCTTTGCATAGCATACAGTGCCCTTAGACCAGCATTTGTTCTCTGTTCAATACACTTGTTCCACCTGAAATTTTTATCCAGAACTACACCCAAGTACTTGTATGTATCAGTGGCATCTATCTTTTCTCCCTTGTAGAAAAAGTCAGTGTTCTTTTTTGAGCCCACTACCATCGAGTTTGTTTTTGAAAGATTGACCTTCATGCCCATGGTGTCGGAGAAATCAGCAAGCACATCAAGATGTTTTTGTAGACCTGCCTTCTCCTTTGAGAGAAGTACTACATCATCAGCATATAGAAGGAGGACCAGCATATATCCAGCTAGATTAACCCCTCGAGCCCCTAGATTAGGGGATCCATTCTTCAAAGATACAAAGGCTTCTTCATTCAATGTTTGGGGAGAGGACACCCCTTTTTTTCATAAAGTCCATGATTACTTTGAGTGTACTAAATGGTCAATTGTAGACTCCCTAGGGACCATGTCATGCCTAAAACCAACATACAAAGGCTTCTTCTTTGGCTTTGAGGTAACATCATGCTCTTTGGCTCTCACATCATGCTCTCCGCCCAATTTGCTACTTTGTTTTCCAAAATGGATGCAAAAAGCTTGGAGAAGATGTTACTTACCAGAATTGTTCGGTAATTAGTGGCCTCAGCTTTATCCCCTCCCTTAAAGATGGGCACAACCCGATTGATTTGCCATGACTCCGGGAAACTCTCTCTTACTGCTGCATTAAACATTCTTGCAATAGGTTCTACCAGTTTCTCCCCTGCCCATTTCAGCATCTCTGCTACTACTCCACCTGGATCCGCCGCTTTACCATTTGCAAGCTTACTCAGTCCTATAGTAACATCCTCCTCAGATATTATAGGCCCAAACACTTGCTGTTCCATCACCATATTTGACTCTACCCCTGTTTGCTGGTAAAGGTTTCGCACATGCTGCCAGAGTTCCATGACACTGATTCCCAGCATATCAGATGATCCCTTCTTCATCCTTCTCCAAAAGGACTTTCTTTTTGTAAGGAGCTCATGAACATATTTTTCCTGCCTTTCCTTTAGGAATTTCCTTTTCTTTTTTCTGATTAGGGTTGTGTATTCCCTCTGCCTCATCTTCTTATCCTCTTTCTTTGCCATCTGATATGCTCTTCGTGCGGCTTTACAATCTGCATCAAACCAACTGTTACAAGGCAGCCCCTCAGCTTTTCTATTGTAGGCAAAACATTTTTTTGTTGCATCCATGATGATGTCCGTAATATGCTGGCTCAGTTCCTTTGCATTTTTCAGGTCGCTTAGCTCTGATATTCTGTCCTCACAAAGTTTTTGGAAGATGCTTGACCTTTTTCTATCCATCATAATGCGGTTGCTGGCTTTCTTTTCTTGTGCTATTATATTTGTGCTGCTGATCTCCAAATGAATAACAATAGGGACATGATCAGATTCTGGTTGCTGCTCCATCACTTGGAGTTTTGTGATTTTCTCTGATATTTCTTCATTCCCAATGACATAGTCAACCACACTTTTACCCCTGCACGTGCACCTACCTGAGTCTGGGTATCTATTTATTCCATTAAGGATCCTCAAATTTAATCCATTACACAGATCCAATAGCCATCTTCCCATTTGTGTTATATATTCTTTATCATCTGAATGTCTTTTCCACATTACTACTTCAGGTTCGTCTACATCCATTTCTTCCATCCATAAGGGATCCCCATCCTGCCTCCATATCATTGCTTGTCTATTTGAAATCCTTCCGTTAAAGTCTCCCATTAGAATTATGTCCCCTTGTTTAGATAACCGGACTATATCTTGTTCTAGCTGAAACAATGGATCTGTTCTATCTATATCAGAATTATTGTATGCCTTTTTATGGAGTGGTGCATAATAGCAGCCCACCACATACACCTTTTTCTGACCCGATAGCTCCACCCATATGTACTGCTTTGATTTGCTGATATTAATCTCTCTAATCCTGTGTTTGAATACATCTCTCACATAGCATGCAATGCCACCATTCCCCCTATAGCATGTATCTATTGCATTCCAAACTGACGAAACTTTACAAAAATTGGGTATTGGAGGTAGCTCATATTGTTCGTGTTCCCAAGTCTCTACAAAAAATATGACATCTAGTTAATGGAGAATATCAGACATGCTACTTACCTTTGAGTCTGTAAGCATGTTAATATTCCACGTCCCGATCCTGATGATCTCGCTTTCCTATTTACCTACAACAACCTTTCCCTTCCTCCAAGAAACTGCTTTGTTCTGGCTCTTCGCTTCCTTGAATTTTTTTACTTCTTCTTTTCTCTCCATGAGCTGCTCCTTTGTTAAGTCTTCATTGATCCAGATATTCAGTCCCTTAAGAGCAGTCCTTTTCTTGAGTATATTAAATCGAGGATAGTTGTTGCTTTAGCTCTGTTAGTCCATCTTCATCCCTAGTTTCCTCCCTTTTTCCACTTGTTTCTGCAGTTGGATGCCCATTGATGTTATTCTTTACCAGATCCAGATCCTCTTTTAATTTTTGTATTGCCTCAAGATTTTCTTGTTTGATTCTGTTCATCTCTCTCTGAAAATCCGTTGCCAGGGTTTGCTTCACTTCCCTCATCATTTCTTGCATAACACTGCCCATAAACTCTCGCATAAATTATGCTTTGAAATCATTCAGCATCATTTTCATACTCTGTTTCATCAGAACAAACATCTTCTGTGCTGATACTGGATTCGACCCTCCGGTCAGATCCCATTTTTTCTTCCTCGAGTTGATTCCTTTGGCGAGCTGGCCTTGTGATAGGTTCTCAAGATCGAATCCGCAACATGCAAAGAAATCCTGCTTTTTGCCTTTTTTTTGTTATTTTTGGGAGCCACAGAGGTGGCCCCTCGCGATTCGAAATGGCAAAGCATCCGGACCCCCGCCCACCCGGCTTGTAGGCATCGGGAGCCAGGCTCCCTTTTCCTGACTGCTCCCCTTTTGATATATTATCTCCTTTGTTTTTCTCCACTTTCGACCTAATTTTTGTAGAGAGAGAGAGAGAGAGAGAGAGAGAGAGAGAGAGAGAGAGAGAGAGAGAGAGAGAGAGAGAGAGAGAGAGAGAGAGAGAGAGAGAGAGAGAAGTGAAGTGAAGTGAAGTGAAGTGAAGTGAAGTGTATTATTCCGCCTTTGGAGACCATCAGATCTATGAGACGCCAAGAAAAACATTTTCAAAATCAAAATATTTTCATGCGATGAGCCCTCAAACATTAGAGGATCCTCATATCATCATGCTCTCTCTTCTCCATCACTAATTAAACTTGTAGATATTTTTATATTTGCCTCTCTCAGCTGTAACATATCGATCAAAAAGCTTGCAATGCGGGTTGCTGGAAGGTAAAAAAATGTAACAAGATCAGTAACTTGAATGCCAAATCTTCTCCTTAAAGCTTGATACGCAGGACACTTTAAAATTACACGCTCCTCGTCCTCGACCTCGTTTGATCCACATGCTCGACACACCCTGTATTCATATGCAATTTTCATCCATCTCCCCACCTCCACGTTCAAATGATGTGCGCTCAACCGCATTCTACAAATGACATGCCTTTTCCTGATTGATATGTTAGCGCTTAGATAATTCATCTCCTGCAACTTGGGATTCATTTGTGCTCTGTAATGCAGCATTTTTGTGCCCGGACTAGACCATATACGGTGCATAACCGTCTCCATCACCCATTCCCTAATCTTATCCTTATTCCGACTTAGCCCCTCAATGCTTAACCCCCATTTTCTTAGCCAGGTCATGCCATCTGCATACCATCCCTTATCAAATGACTCCTTTAGAGCTAGACGGGGATAACTGTCATCAGCCAAACCACCTATCTTGCATAGGTATGTTAAAAATTGGCATAAAGCCTCACATTCCAGTGGTAGCATTCTGCTAACATCATTTCATATGGTGTTTGCAATTTAACCCCAAGCTCAGCATGCAGAAATTTCTTTTGCACTTTTTCTA
Source organism: Isoetes taiwanensis (assembly GCA_021234155.1). Taxonomy (NCBI): domain Eukaryota; kingdom Viridiplantae; phylum Streptophyta; class Lycopodiopsida; order Isoetales; family Isoetaceae; genus Isoetes; species Isoetes taiwanensis. Next base: position 1,684,899 of record JAJEKV010000087.1, read on the forward strand.
TTTTTTGCCTTTAGTTCCAGCGATAACCCTGATCCCCATACTTCACAAATTGTGACAAAGACAACTGTACCTGCACTAGGGTTTTAAATAACATTTTCTTCAAGCTAAATTTCCAGACATCTGCTTTCACACATTGTCTTTGCATTGCAAAAAAGGCCTTAAGCCCCCCATTCACTCTCTGCTCTACTGTTTGGTTCCACCGGAAGTTCTTATCTATCATAATCCCCAAATACTTGTAAGATGTAGCTATATCAACTGGGTTGCCTTTATAGAAGAAAGCATAATTTCTGTCCAGCGTTGTCCCAAAAATCACTACCTTAGTTTTACTCAAATTCACCCTCAGACCCATAGCATCACAGAAATCAGCCAAAGCGTCTAAATATTTCTGCATCCCTTCCTTGCTCCTGGCTATTAGTACTATGTCATTAGCATATAAAAGCAAGCGAATAACATAACCACCCAAAGTGGTCCCTTCCCCTCTATATTCCGTATCCATTCTTCCAATTCATCAATAAAGATTCCAAAGAGGGTCGGAGACATAGGCCATCCTTGTTTGACTCCAATGTTACTGACCACCACATCTCCACACTCTTCACTTAAAGGCTTAGAAAGTTTAACCAGGACTCTCTCATATAGCAATCTTACCGCTTCTCTATATTCTACAGGCACACTTATACGCGCCATGCTAATCCACAAATTACCCCTGCATACTGTATCAAAGGCCTTGGTACAGTCTACAAACGCCACAAATAGTGGCTTTCTTGTCCCCTTAACAGCATCAGTCATAGCCCGAAAAGTGATAAGGTGGTCTATGGTGGATTTCTGAGGTCTAAAACCTGCTTGTCCCTTAGCTCTAACATCACCTGCTTCTGCCCAGCTGCTAATCTTATGCTCGATAATTGTAGCATATAACTTCGCATACAAATTACTAACCATAATCATTCTCAGTTGCTGTGGTCTTATGTATTGGAACCACCTTATTAACCCGCCAAGTCAAGGGGAAACACATCTCACCTGCAGAGAGAGAGAGGGGAGGGGGAGGGGGAGGGGGAGGGGGAAATAAAATAAAATGAAATGAAATGGTATTACGTCTATGGAGACCTCACAGGTCTAGTACACGATAGTATAATAGTTTACAATAAGTCATCTGAGAAGTCTACATCAGGGGCTTCCTCAGTGCTCTCATCCCAATCATCACTACTCTCATCATCTAACAATATCTATAACTGTTTTACATATCCATCTCTATGTTGTAGGGATCCCACCACATGAGAGTTTAAGTCAAATAATTGAGTCAAGTCATCTACAGATATACCATATCTATCTCTGACCCCTATATAAGCAGGGCACTTTATCAACACATGATGCTTATCTTCCACGTCCATGCTACCACAAGCCTTACATGTTCGTCTATCTCGTGGAATCTTCCCCCAACGTCCTGTTTCAATCCCAAGTCTATGAGAGCTCAATCTCATCCGACTAATCACATGTCTCTTTCCTATCGAGATGTTTTCCTGAAGGTGTTTAGCCTGTCTCAAACTTGAGTTCATCTGATGCTCATACATGCTCATCTTCGGTTGCGGGTTCATCCATAGTTTGGCCATCACTTTATGTTTTACCCAGTGTCTGATGTCTCCATCATATATCAGGGCTTCATCCAAGGATATATTCCATTTACCCAACCATTGTTTGATATCAAAATACCATCCTTGTTCAATACTAGCTTGCATAGCTCGGTATACAACCCATGTGTCATCATGTTGTTTCAGCTTTCTCACATACCTAATGCATCTTACTATAGCCTCCCCTTTCCATTGGCATAAGCCCACATTCCGCTAGTAGCATAGGGAATGGGGTTTGCATTTTAACTCCTAATTCTTGCCACAGGAATTTTTGAAGTATTTGCTCAATGTCTTCCCAAAGACCCTTGGGCAGGCTTGGTCCCCATGCTTCACATCCATAAAGGACAACAGTTTGCACTAGAACAAAGAAGAGCTTAATCTTTAAATCCCATGACCATAAATGTATTTTTCTGATGAGGAGATCCAAACCCTCATTTGGAATGAACTCCCTGGCTACTTTACCCCTCATCTTTAGCAGCGTATTGAACTCGAGATGGCAGCCATGCCAGACCGCTAGCGAACTGAGATACATAGAAGAACCGAGGTTTGTTCGAGATTAGAGGGGCATGCTCAGAAGGTAGCTGAACGCATACGTGAGGTTGAGGTCTAAGTGCAAGCTGCTGACCAGCTCGAAGGCCACACCATACAGAGGAAGCACAAGAAGATCCCTCAAAGGTTGGAAGCTCAATACAAGAAGCAACTCCAAGCAGCAGGGGGGATAGCGAAGGCCAAGATTTTGGATTGCCGCGAAGCCCTAGTTCAAAAAGCCAACCATCGGGCCACTAGTGGCAAGTCTCTTCCCCTGCCACCGCCACCGAAGCGCTAGAAGAAGCCTTATTGCTTCAAGGCTGGTACAGTCGCATTGTAGGAACTTCAGAAGTACCAGAAGTCCACGGAACTTCTGATACGCAAGTTGCCATTTCAGCGCCTGGTGCATGAGATTGCCCAAGAATATAGAACTGATTTGAGGTTCCAGACTCAAGCCATACTTGCGCTACAGGAGGCAGTAGAGGATTACCTCGTAGCTCTTCTTGGGGACGCCAACCTCTGCGCCATTCACGCCAAGCACGTTACCATAATGCCAAAGGATTTGGCATTGGCTCGAATTCGAGGAGATCCCGTTTAATTTCAAATAAAAAATTGTAAATATTGTATATGTGTTACTGTATCTTCGTCCTTTTATATGAATACAATCCTGTAGAGTTTTCTTCTACATGCCTTGAGGGTTTTTGTAATCATGTAATGTATTTTACAAATATTATTAATATTGGTAATATATTTATAGGTATATCATGCCTCTCGTGATATAATGCCATGGTTCTATTGCATAAGCAATAGAACCATCATTCCTTGGATGGGGACGTCTTTCCACCTTCTCTCTTCAGGCTTTCTCTATTTATAGGCTCATGTCTCTCTTTAGCCTTTCCATCGGCGTTCTCTTGAGCTGTTGTTGGTCTTGCCTTAGTCTTCTAGCCTCCTACGTCGTACCAGCATCTCTTACCTAGAGATCCTACTTGTGAGTCCCAAACAAACAGGTTTCTGAGGTTGCTTCGTTGGACGGTAGCGCAGCTTGGAATTTGCGTATTCAGGTGAGTCAATGTTATTCTATTCTGGCTGCTTGTTAGGAATCTAAGTTCTTGGGAAAGCATGTGTCATGCGGGTACTGTGGAAGGGGTTCAGATCGAACGACACGTGGCTTGTCTTCCTTTGATTTGCAGCCCTCCGATCAGCTCGAATCGATGCGATTCGGTTGTTGTTCTCTTTTTGAACTCTGGTCAATTAATCCTTCCCCGCTTCTGCTGGCCGGTCTTGTTGGGCCTCAAGCTCTCCAGTTAGTCCCCCCTTTTGCCTCTCGGGTTTCAGCGGCCGTCCCCTTCTCGCCTCGTTTTGCCTCTGTTGTTCAACCCGCTTCTCTTCCCAAAGCGTCAGCGTCCGCCCCTTTTTTGTTAACCCTTTGGCCTTATTCTTTAACCGGTGGTTATTCCTGCACCTTAGCCGAGCTATCTCATTGTTACCATTTCGGTCTTTCCTAAGCCATGAACCGAGGGGTCTTAGTTTTTCCATTGTGTCTAGATTAAGCCTTTTTTGCTAAGGGTGGCTTTCAATGTCTAGCTGTATAGTTTTGGTTTTCCATTGTATCTAGATTAATCCTTTTTGCTTAGGGGTGGCATTGATGTCTAGTTGGATAGTTTTGGTTTGCTAGAGGGTGCCGTTCATATTACTCAATTACTTGGGGTCAAGTTGAGGTACCTAAGTTAGGTTCTTTGCTCGTATAAAATTTTCCTAGCTAGTATGAGATTGTGTGGGTATTTTTTAGATTTACATGTTTAGGACGAGTTGGGCTTAGAGGTGGTTCTTGGGGCTTGTCGATAGCTTTATGGCGTGTTTGTTGAATTATTTTCCTCCTTTTACCCTATAGGCTTCGGTTTAAAGTGTTTGGGGATCTAGTTGTTCTAGGTTTTGAAGGTCGGTTTCTTTGGGTCGGGTTAATGTAATCGGAGTGTAGGTAGTTAGTTATCTTTTTTACATGAGTCTAGCTAGGTAGATTTGTTTGCACTTGTATGGGTCTTAGGCGGTCTAGTAGCTTTCTATGGAGGCAGTATACGTAGGGTATTTTTTGGGTGTTTAGGGGAGGTTTTACTTTAGTTGCTTTAGAAAGGTAGGGATTCTTGCAGTTTAAGTCAGTTGTTACATAGATTCCGTTGTTGTACTTCTTTCACATAGGGAAATAGGGCAGAAGGGTTTGTTCATTCTTTGGTAGCTCACATGCTTTGGTTTTTTCATTATATTAGTTTCGTGAATAAAGATTACTTCGCTGATCTCACTAATAGTTGTTTTGATGGACAAAGTTCTTTCAGTTCTATGGCAGATCAAACCACCTCGAATGAGGTCCGCACTTCCCTCCGCGGTCGCAGAGGCAAACGGATTGCCACTGATGGGCCGCTTCCTGCACCTCCTCCACGCCGCACCCGCATATCCTTTGCACCTGAAGCCCCTAATGTTTTACGCCATCCCAACTCCTTCAACCCCATTGGTATCACTCGCCTTTGGTTTTCGCGCTCACAAGCCTAGGTTCCTCGAGTTTGCCCCACATTTCAGTTCTTAGGGCCTTCTCGAGCTGCTCCCCCTATCTCATTTGCACCAGTTTCCATGCCTCCTCCTCCAATATTCTCTCATGCCACGGCCGGCCCCGCCATTGGGGTAAGTCACCCTTTGCCTTCTATTGGGAATCCAGCACCTGCGCCCTCCCAAGACCTCTTACCACAACTGCTTCAAACCTTACACCTTCAGATGTCTCAAATCCAGGACTTGCAAACATCTTTATCTGCTCAGTCTTCTGTCCATGAACAAATTGAGGCCCTGCGGTTGGAGGTGCGGGAGCGTGCTGCACGTTCGATGCCGAGTTTTAAGCGGGAGTCTTCCCGTCATCAATATGAATTCTTATGTGCTACTGAGAACAGATTTCGCGAATTGCATTCACGTTTGATGGCAATAACTCCCCGGGTTCCAGATTCAGTACTTCAGATCATTGAAGAAGGTAAGGTGGCCACCCAACAGCGCATGAAATTTTTAGTCATTGCTGACCGAGAAGGATATGATGTTGCCTTTGATTTCGATGACCATTCTGGCCTTGCTCTTTCTGCTGATGATTCTCGCAAGCTGAAGTTAGCTCGTCAGATGCACCGAGAGCGACGACCAGCCTCTTCTAAACCTACGGCTACTCTGACACCTGCTAATTCTGCTACTCCTCAGTCACAGTTTCCTTCATCACGTCGAGGACAGCTACCATCTTGCACTTTCTGTGGCCGCGGCAACCATTCCATTGAGAGATGTTTTGCACGTATGAATGCTGGGGTCCCTTTTGCTAATTTCCCGTCTGGAGTCCCCCCACCAGGACCCCTAGTTCCAGCCCTGGCACCTGGGTTCCCACGCCCTAATATGTGATGTGATAGTGTTGTTGCATTAAGTATGGCAACTGGCTGCATTGGGTGTGGTTCCAAGTTTACTAATAATGTTTTTTGGCTCGCAGCGAGTCTACTTTATTTCATGTTGTTAATTTTCCACATCTACATTGAGCATGGCTAGTTCCGGAAGTTTGATGTTTGGCTCCTTAGGTTAAATAGAGCTCTTGTAATGATTTTTCTATTTTAATCTTGCATAAATGGTGTATGTTTAGTGGTTTGCTTAAGAGGCATCAGGTCCGGTTGTTTTTATGGCTTCTTGATAGAAAAGAATAAACATCTAAGTTTTTTGGACATGCTTCATTTCTTCTATTTCTGTCCTATTTGGGTCTCTTAGAGCATTTGGTGGAGGTTTGTAGGTATGATTTGGCTGTTCATGTTTGGTGCTTTTTTCTTTCTAACATCTCTGGTTATGGTTTCAGAATGTACGCCCTTTTCCTCCATCATCCCCCATCTTGGCATCAACCCAGTGACCTCTGATGAGTTAGCCTCCTCTTCTGTCGTTTTAGGTCGTCTTCTTGCAGCCTTGCCTTTTTGGCAATCATTCTGCTCTTCACAACAAGTTTTGAGTTGGATCCAATTCGGTTATCGTCTCCCATGGTCCTCCAGGCCCCCCTCGGTCCCTTTGTAGCTCCCAACCATTAGATGCGTCCCTGCCCATATGAGAGTTTGCCGCTCTGGCTGGCTGACCTTCTTAAAGCAGTCTTTGCGTCTTTGGTCCCTTTCAGCCCTTTTTACATTTCCCCTTGGGGTGGTCCCTAAAGGTCGGATAAATTTAAGCCTTATCTTAGATCTGCGAGTTTTTGAACACCTTCACGCCGACACCCTCCTTTGATTTATGAGTCCTTAGAATTGCTTCCCCATTTATGTGAACATGATGACTTCCTCTTTGCGGTTGATCTGAAATCCGGCTATCATCATGTCGCCATTTGGCCTCCCATTGCACATTCTTAGGGTTCGAGCTAGATGGTCAATTCTTTAATTCGAGAGTCCTTCCCTTTGGTTTAGCGGCGGCTCCTTTTGTGTTTACCAAACTTCGTCCGGACAATTAATTCGGCTTTGGCGTGGCCAAGGCATCCGTTGCTTACCTTATGTAGATGACATCTTATTCCTTTGTCGGTCTTTTTCCAAGTTCTCTTCAATCTCATATCATCGCCGATTTGCGACAAAGGCGGGCTTCCTTTTGGCTGGAAAAGTGTCGTTTTTAATGGGTCCCCATCGCACCATTTTCTTAGGTTTCATTGTTGACTCTCATGAGGGGGGTTTTAGCATCTCGCCGCAAAAAGAATAGAATCATGTCCATCGTGGCTGATCTTCTTGGGTCCTTTCAGTCCTTTGCTTCGTAGAGTTGCTCAATTCTTGGGGTTCGTCCAATCCTTGCGCCTAGTCTTTGGTCACTTATGTGCTGCCCTGTCATATGGCCTTCATCTCGACCTCCGCAATGCTGACCTATGGGACACCCCTTTTGCCTTGTCATCACTTGCGCGTCAAGAGCTCCTCTTATGGCAAACAATTGTTCTTCACTTTGATAGATCCCCTTTGTATTTGTTGTTGTCAAGTCTACCTTGGGTTTTGATGCCAGTGATGAAGGATGGGGTGGTTGGCTCTTAGTGCCTGGTTCCGAGATGATATCCTTTTTTGGAGTCTTCTCTGAGGAGGAACGTCGCCAGTCTTCTACTTGGCGGGAATTGTTTGCCTTCTTTCAAGTTCTCCAGAGATGTATCGGCTTATTAGTCAATTCTTTGGTGGTCGCCCGTGGTGACAACCAGAACGTGTTCTTTCTTTTGCAAAATGGTGGCTCCCATTCTCCTGTGTTACATATTCTATTGTTAGAAGTCCTCATTTTCTGTTATCAGCACCATATCCGCCTGGAACCTGTGTGGATCCCACGTTCTGAAAATGAATGGGCTGATTACTTATCTAAGTCCATAGCTTTGATGAATTTTCCCTGTCTCCTGCAGTATTTCAGTGCTTGGAGCTGCGGTGGGGTCCCCACCATGTTGACCGATTTGCTAGTCCCTCCAATGCTCTTCTACCCGTCTTTAACACTAAAGATGCTTATCCCCATCCCATCGCCCCAGATGCTTTCTCCTATAATTGGCGGTTATTTAATAACTACTGTTTTCCTCCTCCCGCCTTAGTTCCAGAGGTGTTACATCATGCTCGCCTTTGTCACGCCAAGCTCACGTTGATTGTATTTTCATGGCCCTCTGCCCCGTGGTGGCCTTTACTAGCTAAGGACTCTTCCACATGGCAGCCTTTTGTTCGTGATGCTCTCTTCTTTCCCGAGTTCTCCTTTGCTCTGCTACCCTCTACATCCTCTTATATTGCTGGCTCCCGTCGCCATGTGGCATTGTTTGCCCTGCGGTGTGATTTTTCTTCTACTAACCATTTATCTTCATAATATTATATGGTTTATTGATACTTCATTCAAATATTATCTTATGGGAGGAGTTTTTTCGTTAGGTTCTGATGGTTGGTTTTGATTATTGCGATGATTCTTACGTATGTTTTAGCATAAAACTCTATTTATGGAGTATATGTCACACTCTGCTAATGGTTTATGCTTGTAAGAGTCCATGTTGTGCATGTTGGAGTCGATCTCATTCATAGTTCTGATGGTTCTTTGATGGCTTTTCAGATATCTTTCCATGTTACGATCATTCCTCTGCATCCTTTATGGGCTTGGTCTTAGTCTCTATCCTTCAGTCTCGTGCTACTTCCACTTTGTTAAGTTACTCCTCTGCATGGCTACATTTTCGCGGGTGGTGTAGGTCTCACGGGGTTCCAGCTTTGCCAGCATCCTCCTTGCATGTGGCTGCCTTTCTTTCCACCTTAGTCTCTAGTCGGCGAGCTCGGCCTCGATGGGGTGTTGCTGCCTGCTTCAATTGCATTCTTCCACAACTCGATCAATGTTCCTTCCCCTTGTGCTAACCCGCTTCCTATCTTAGTCCGCCCAAGACCACGCATACCTGTGACCAAACCTGCAGTCTCGCTTACCTCTTGCAGCATCCCATGTTCGCCAAATCATTACTTTGCTTGCCCATCCGCATGCCGATTGGCGTAGCCTCATGAAAGCCTCTCTGGTCACGATTTGCTTTGCGGGTTTTCTTCTTATTTCTGAGGCCCTTCACTTGAATTGGCGTGATCTCACCTTTTTCGGACCATGTCGCTTTTGATCATTCGAAATCTAAATGTGATCACGCTAGAGGTCGAGGATGTCGAATTGCCCGTACTTCCTCTCCCTTACGCCGATTCGCGTTGTTGCAGCGTTTTGCTAGCTTAGTTGTTGCTTTTCGTACTATTGAGCCCCCTTTTCCTTTTCGCACCGTGTTTGTCTTCTCCTCGCCCATTATCTTACTCCCCGTCGCTCACGGTGGTTTGAGGAACGTAAGCCTCATCGGCTTAGATCCCCACACTTTTGGCACCCATGCGGTCGGCGTGGTGGTGCCCCACCGGGCCGCACAAGTTGCGTCTATCCCTTTCGAGGTTGTTCGCTCTCATGTATGATGGCTCGGTATCTTCCCACTGGCACTACATTAGGTCACGACATCCAAGATCGTCTCATAGTATCCACCAATCTTGGTCTTTGAGGTAGGTTCCTCTTCATTATTTGTATATGTGTGTTGTAGGACCCATCCTAGGAATGCCATGGTTCTATTGCATAAGCAATAGAACCATCATTCCTTGGATGGGGACGTCTTTCCACCTTCCTCTTAGGGCTTTCTCTATTTATAGGCTCATGTCTCTCTTTAGCCTTTCCATCGGGTTCTCTTCTGAGAGTTTCTTTGTCGGGTCTTGCCTTAGTCTTCTAGCCTCCCACCTCACCCTCCCTATACAGTCTTTCTTTGCCCTGAGTAGTCATTAGTATCCTGATTGTCTCTCTCCAATTTTTAGGAAAGGTCAGTTTTTTATGGTATTTTGCATGTTGTTTTGGCATAATTGTGCTTGGGTCTCTAGCATAGTCTTGTGACTTCTAGGGATACTTGACCTTTTTTCTTTTTCTCGGCGTGGCAACGTAGCCTCCGAGGCAGTACCATTTGGTGGTCTCCCATGCACCTTTATGGAGTTTGCACCAAATTGGTCGTTGGTTTTAGCCTTTTTTTTTTCAATCCGTGGTCCCCGACCTCCTGGCCCCTCCCCCCTCCCCCTGGTTTTACACCTTCGGCTATGTATCATATATCTCGTCCCTACTAAGGGGCTGCTAACCTTCTAACGCCCTGGCGGTCTCAATTTTGTAGGTTGGTCCGGTGTTAGCGGCATTCTACGTGTCTTTTCACCTTTGCATCGACTCAAATGGCGATAAACCAATTTTTATGTTGTATTTTTAGTATTATCAATGATTGTCTAGTTTCGAGCATTTAAAGTTCATATTTCCAAAAACCCCCAGGGGATCCATTTTTCAATGTTTTTCAAAGCTCAATGAGAACACCACTTCACCGTCGGATATGTGTGATAGACCCATCCTAGGAATGCCCATTTGATAAGATAGCCAAGGGACTTTTCTCAATGTTCTCTTGCCCACGGGATAGATAGGACCCATGATAGTCTGGGTTTTTAGCCTGGATGGATAACGGATTTTTAGCCTGGATGGAGAACGCCCATACTCTATAGCCTGACTTCTAGGTTATCATACGATGGTTATTTGTACCCCCTCCAAGCATATTCAAGTAATGTGGCTTGAATGATTGGCATCCACATAAAGTTACATATAAATATGTATAAAGACCAATGACACCACGGGGTCATACAACAGATGAGGTAGCTTGATTGTCAAATAAGCAAGCACGCCTTCACCCAGACATAATGGTGAAATTATACCAAGTGCAAGAGTTTGAAGTAGGCATACAAAATCTTTGATGAAATGAAATCTTAAAATAAAATATCATGGGGTGCCCCAAGGATTGTTCTTTGGTCTTAAAATGTTCGAAGAAGATGCAAGAAGATAATGTAAATATAATAGACATGATATATTTTGAGCAATTTCCAAAGTAGTGCTAGCTTAGGAGCCATGTAGACACATTTGGGTCACAAGTAAATGGCATCATCTAGCTTAGGAGCTATGTAAATGCATTTGGGTCAGAAGTAAATGGCATCATCATGAAGTATAGATGCACATGTGAAATTAACCATTTAAGCCAATGATGTCACTGGTTGCCAGCAAGTTTGTCAAAACGAATACAAAACAAATTTACACTAACATTATGTCTCCTACTATCGTGGTTAATTGCTTGTCCCCTTGCCTTCTATAGCGGAAGCCAATATCGAGTAGAATAATCTCCATACATTCCCTACTTGTCTCCTAGCTATATTCGAATATTCAACTTGAAAAAAAAAGGAATAGGCTTTAGACGTCAGTCGTGCTCCAAAATGTGTAAAGCCATGACCTATGATAAAACTCGTCTCTCACAAGGATTATGCGCCATGGTGCTTTCGGCCTGCCCTGTTTCGACTAAAACATGGCTTATGCTCATGTTTATTGCCTTAAATGTGTTAACATGTTTAGGACTCAGATCTAGTGGGATAGCTACCACGCAAAACAGGCTACGGGGATGAACACGTTACAAAATTTGGAGTATTGACATCGGAAATGCTGGTAAGGAAGTATGAAGAAGCTGTAATGTTGTTGAATAAGAAGGCCATGCTTATGGAGAGCAAGGATGCCGAGATTGAAAGCTTGGAAAATAAAGGGGAATCAGCGGATGAGAATATATTTAAATCTGAAGACACTTTGCAGTTTAAATCTGAAGAAACTTTGCAGCTTATAAGCAAACGATTGGAAAAGGAAGCCCTAGATCGTTTCATGAATTACACAGTCGGAGAAATCTGCCCAGATGATTCCGGCCTCGCCCAGAAGCTTCTACTCCATGGATGTGAACCCCTGCCTCGCCGGAGATGCTTCGCAGGCTCGCCCCAAAATTTCTCCGACAAATTTCTGTTGCCGTTTTCCGCCTGGAATCTGCCTCCCGATGACCACATTCTGGGGACCCAATACCCCTGCAAAAGCTTTGAATGCCAGAAAAAGGGCAGAAGTATCTGCCGATTGTATCGATTGCTTCGACCTCCAAGGGCCGGAATTACACAGATGGGTTTCTTCTCAAGGTCTTAGTTTTAGCAATATTATTTTGACCGTTTTGATTTTGAAGGCATATCAAGGCCATGCTTGGCAAACGACGAAGTACCTACAGGGTTTGAACAAATGGGGGAAATAAAAAAAAATAAAGGCTCTGTCTTTCTCGGATTTGCACGGATTTAAATCAAAAAAACTGATGGCATATTAACAATTGTATTTTACAGTCGAATATAGAACTGTGTCTGCCATAAATATCACATTTGAACTCTGTTGTCCTGCATTCCAGAACCAGTTCCGGCAGCGCTCTGGGTTGCGCCAATGCAGACACGTTTTTTTCGCCCAGGAGGCCTATTTTTTCAGAAGGCCGAAGCTTCAGCCCCTGTGCTTTCCATGCTCTGTTTTTGCCTAGCTCTTACTTCTGCCCGATTCCTTCCAGTTGCATTCTTAAAATGATTCGGCTGTAACTTATATACAGGCTCAGAGTCTGCCGCCATAGCAGCGACCATACTAAACAAATTTGTGGAAGAAATCTTAACTCAGCTTCATGGAAGAATTCCGAAAGGTCTTACAGAAAGGCAGAAGAATTCAAGGCTCCTCCAAGATACACGTCAACGTCACGAAATATTCGAGGTTACCGCAATGAATGCTTTATAATTAATGAATGCAGTGGCCGCAATAAATGCTTTATATAAGCAATAAATGCACACAGTCCACGTGCCATATTTTAATTGAAGGAACAAAACGAAGGAGAACAGAAATTAGACACTGAATTAGATAGGAAGGAATATTGTTCATAACCGTTAAATTACTTCGTCACGGCAATGATGTTGCCACGTAGGCATGGGGGCATGCATGGGCCCATGCATGGGTCATCTATGGGGGCAAGAATCTGATCCGTTGAAATGTTGTAAGAAGGTGCAAGGAAGGTGCACCTTTTTAACATTAATGCAACAATTAATGTATGGACTTTCTAGGAAGCTTCCTTTTCTTAACCGCCTTCGAATCGCTGTAACTTGGAGTAGAGGGGTCAAATAAAGGTGGGACCCATGCCATTGGATTTCTCTCATCGAGAACTTTCTAAAGAGTGGTGCATTGGCATCGTTCCATTGCAGTTGGAGCCAATGTGATCGAATTCTAAGGATCTCATTAGAATCTCAGAATTTTATGGAATCTAGGATAATTTAAGAGAATCTAGGGGAATCCTCATATGATCTTAGAGAATCTAGAGGAGTCTCAAGAAAATCTTAGGAAATCTGTGGGAATCTTGACACATGGTCTTAAAAGCGTTGTAAAAGTCACACCTGCCTCTGGTAGAAGATGATGTATAGAAATAGCAGAAGATGTGCCTAAAAAATGCGGGGAAAGTGAGAAGCTGAGAAAAATATCTAACGGCGCATTTCTTGGCACTTGGAACTAGGGCGGCGACAGAGAGAGAAGGCCACCCTTCTCCCTCTTCCTTCCGGCACTGCTCCAATCTTCCTGAAGATCAGAGGCCCAATTGCTGCTAGAGGGGTTTTGCACAACTTTCTCATTTGATTTCCTTCCTTCAAAGGTGGTTCGGTTTCTTCAACCAGAATTGCTTCAAGGCGGCCCTTCCATTTCATGCCAGTTTTGCACCGAAAGGGCGTTCAGATTTTAAGCAGAAATGTGAGGAGAGCAATTAAATTGTATATTTCCTTGGCTGCCTCATCAAATAATGGATCCTCTGTATTGTTGGCTTTTTCCCCTTCCTCTTGCTCTTTCTTTCTCGCAGAAAGGTCTAGAGTAGAATTTTTGAAAAAGAATAGAGTACCTTGATCTAAAAATTACAGGTTCATTGCTTATACATGGGACTGCAAGAGATGCCGAGCTAGGGAATTTATGAACAGGCTGATGCTTACATATCTTAAGCCAGACTTTAGGACAACAGGTTGTATTGCAGGTAGAAAGATTATTTTAAACACTCAGTTCTTGGTACTGTTATGCCAAGAAACTCATGATCAGAATAAGTACTGATGCTTAACTGGTTATGCTCAAATATATGTTTGAGTGAGAGCTCGCTCAGGTACTGATGCTTGAGCTTCTAGTCTGCTATTGTGTTGTACAAAAAAGGAGAAGTCTGGTGGCTGGGCTTTGTGTCTAACTAATTACAGGCTAAGTGTTTCATATCCCGACAATGCAGCATTTCTTATGGTATCATACATCCGTGTCAGTTTTAAAGATTGATAAAACTGCAATTATGGTTCAAGTTTTGGAAGCATATGCAGCTTCTTTGCAGCGTGGCAGGATGCTCATCTTACTCTTTATTTCTTTCTCTATTCTTCTTCACACTTGCAAGAGGTTTTTATGGTGCTATCAAGACTTATTTGTAGCTTAAGGAAAGTATGTACTTGGCTCCTGTAGTACTCTATCTAGCTGGGAAGATTGGTTCTGATCATGTAGTACTAGTTGGATAGGAAAAGAGGTTGAGAAATGCATATTAGTACTGAAGCTGTGGATATGAAATTTGATCCATATGGAATCCATGTGCTTAATTTCTATCTGGTCCATGTGGGGCCATATGTTGTAATTCTTCCTATCTGTTAATACAAAATTTCTTTCCTTCAAAAAAAAAGGGCGGGGACAAAATGAAAACTTTAGGGTCTGTTTATCACGACAAGTGAAAAGACTAAGATAGTTCAGCAGATGATAATAATAGTAATCATATCAAAAAGTAGTATCAGTAATGTTGATGACGTTATCATATGCTACATGGAAGATAACGCCCAGCACAGTTCATTCAGTACGTCTTGCAATGAAAAAATTATGACCCTTCTATGATGACAACTCAAAAAGCTAGAGAAGGCCCAAAAGGATCACAATGCTAGAGGATATGGTTGGTTACTACTCTCTTACGAATCCTTGGAGGTTGTTGGGCTAAAAAAGCAATAGGGATATATTGCTCGGATTTAATGCGTGCAGATACTTTCTTGCTAGTGACAAGAGCTATTTGAGCATGCATAGCTGATCTGCATTGACATGCGCAGTTTCAAGCCAGATTGGACGGTTTTTCAGTATTTGGAAATGTATAGACAGTCTCGCTGATGACTACAACAAACATATATCATCTGTTCATGCTCCTCCATTCGGCCACATGCCAAACTGATTGTATAGTTTAACACAGATTGAAGGGGTTGGATCCTATGAAGAGCTTGGGTTGAAGAATAAAAAATGAATAAAGCAACATCAGTACGTTGTCACCAATATAGTTGTGAATAGCAGTGAGGTCCGTGTTTTACCTAAACAACCAAGACTGGATCTACGGTTCTCTTTGCGAGATCATCCCGGAAAGAAGATTGACTTCATGCCTTTGAATCGGCAGGTGATGAAGAAGCTGATAAGAAAAGAAAGAAACACAAACCATGTTCACATACAAGATGAAACATCATATGATGGAAATGGATGGCGATTTGCTGCTCCAACCTCAAATGAAATCATCTCATGCCTATTACTTCATAGAGTAGCTTCTTCTGCAGGAAGGATGTGTGCTCGGTCACCTGGTACATTTTCTAGGGTTGCTGTAATCTAGGGGAAGAAGAGCGTGGCTTTGGAATATGATGATAGAAAAGCAAGGTTTCTGCCAAGCTTCGTTACATTCCTTGACAAGCTAGGAGGTTCCACAAACAGAAGGCAAAGATAAAGTGAAAGATGAATCAAATATCGAGAAAGGAGAACCTTCTGTAGCAGCCCCTGACAACCACATCACTGAAGCTGTAGTTATACCGCTGACCTTCTCGATCACTTTGAAGATCAAATCTATGCTGCAACATTGGAAAGCAAAGGTATATCAAAATTATAGAAAGATGTGGCTGCTATAAAACAGCCTTTAATGATGGGTTATATGCCATGATGCCGCTAATGGGTCGTAAATATGTGCCACATAATTTTGTACTACTTGGTGGCCATCAGCTAATGGACGACGAGGACGGGGGCTATTGGGCCTTCTTAAAAGTCTCGCTATACTAAAATGGATATATCACTTAGGTTCGCGTCAAGAACCAATACATAGGTAGAAGTGATTGTTGATACAGATGGGAAATTTGACGTTGTCAAAAAATTATTATAAATGTACATACAAGATTAATATTGACTAATTTCCATGGCAATTTGTCTAAGTATTATATTCAGCATTATATTATTTGATCTCGTGTGATGTTTCATGCAATTATGTAGTATACGTATAAATACCATGACATGTCACTAGAGTATAATTAGACCTTATGGGCCAATAGGGGATAACTTGGGCTAAACTAAAAGGGCTTTTGTTAGCTATGCTAAATTGTTAATAAGTTAATTAAGCTAATTAGACTAATTAATACTATTAATTAGTAAATAAGGTCTTTAATTAGTAAACTAGTTAGGGTGCCCAGCGTTGTCGGCCACCCCTCATACTGGACATTGACTTTCATTTGTGTGGAACCATTTTTTTCTATTGTTGCCTTGTTAACAAACACCCCTCATATTTGCACAATTTATTCCTACAACTCCCTTCGTATTTGTTACATTTGTGTTGGCCTACCATCTAAGAAATGTAGTCCATGATAGGAGTTGCATAAGTTGTTAGTCCTGTGCCTCTGAGTGCGGGACTATTCATGCATCTGATGAGACGAGGTCAAGCTCAAGGATCCTCTCGGTCTATACGTCAGCCATCAAAGGCTCGTGAAGACCAAGCGGCACAGACCACGCAAATCCAAAGCTGCGTCACCACAACAAGAGGCGCCATTGGACAAGTGATGACCTGCCATCGCGCGCCGTGTCGGCGTCAGTGATTCTAGGCATTTAAAGAGGCACCGCCAACATTCCTCAAGAATCGGGCCTCCTTCCGTGAATTCCAAGACGCAGAGATCGGTCCGGAGTGTCTATATTGGGCCCAAGGCCATTGTACTATATATATGGGTAGAGCTAGCATATGATGATGGCTAGATGAGTTTTGAGTCTTGTCTCCTTTCGGTTTTCTCTCTATTGCGAGAGCTCATGTATGTTCATCATTGATATCAAGGAAGCTTATCGTTTTTCCTCTCATTTTGTTCTGTTTTCTTCTTCTTCTTCTCTTCTTGCAAATCGCGTGACATAGTCCCAGGACTCTCTGTTAGATCCACGGGTCCTCGTGAGGTCTTCGAGTTCGAACCCGGACCCCAAAACCGCGGCTACTTCGTCTCGATTCCATCCTACTTTCTTCGTCACCATAAACCGTAGTAAATTTTCGCCCGGAAGAACTTCTTTCTCGACGGCCTCGCTTGGAAGCGCCATCGGCTGTGAAAGCTGTTCAGCGACATGTATGGATGCTTATTATGACATAGAGGGAGGCCATCTTGATCTAGGGCTCGGTCGGCGCCACCAACCCCCCGTGTCTGTCCGTCCCGGTTCCCGCCCCAAAGCGTTGCAAACATTGCTCACAACCTCGGGTCCCCTCATCACTATCCGAGCCTTATCGAGGGCTCAACCTTCTCAATCAGTACTTTCATACCCACGAACATGCCTACATCCATCATTCTTGGGGCCATCGCCTCTTCCTTCACAACCATCATCTCCCGGGTGGGCAAGGATATCCACCGCGTCTCGGCGCCTACCGGGAATATCCTTTTCCCCCACGTTTTTTGCCCTTCCTATTTACAACCTTACGGATCTCAAAACCAATGCTCCAACTACTCCGTTTCTCAACCGCGGTCACCCCTTCATCGGGGTCCGCCGGGCACCATGCCACATCCAACTCAACCTCAATATCCTCACTATACCGTTCTGTCCGCCAAACACTTTCACATCTACCTTTCGGACTCAGGCGGACTTATCCCACCTTTGGCAACACGAAAGGCAAACCCTTAGACCAAAGTGCTCGAGGCCCACATGGAAGAATTTGAGGCTCTAGCTGTCCTAAATGGTCATGCGCAACCTCAACTGAAATTCCACATCTTTTCCACCACCTGCGTGGCTCTCCTCATCAATGGCTCATGTCCAGCAAAAGCCATTGGAAACAAGCGGTCGGAAATGAGAACTGGTTTTGTCTCATTATGGGACCACCGGATGATGATCAACTTCATCTCAAGCAACTCAATGAACTTCAACAAGAGCCCCGAGTGCCGGGATTTTCGCGGATCGACTTCACATTCTCTAAGTAAGCTCAAGGAGTACCCCACCTGAGCAGTTTTGGTGCGGTTTCTCCAAGGACTTCCTCCGGCTATTCGACTCATGGATGAATACTGCGTCCCAAGACCTTTGGGCGGGCTATCGACCTTGTCAATCACTTTCGGTCAATGTTTCCTCCCGGCGTGGCTCTTCAAGAGCTCCCATTCATTCCCCATGGTTCGCCAAACATTCGACCTCAACACGCTAATCCAGTAGCGATCGGATCTGGTGCCATATTTGCAAATACCAAGGCCATTTGGCAAATGAGTGCAACTCCACCAATGGCCCGCCTCATTGCAAGCGATGCAACATGTGCAATCATGCCGCGGAAGAGTGCACTTCGCACTCATCCACACCGTTCGCTTAACAAAATGGTTTATCAAGTGCAAACCACACCTCGGCAACAATCGCTTTATCGGCCACCGCCCGGGTGCAACCCACTCAACTCTATCGCAGCGGGGAGCAACAGGGGATCCAACCCCGTCCTCCTTTTGATCCTTCTAAAGCTTCGGTGTTATCCTTTGGCCAAGAATGGGGTCATACCACCGCGGCGTGTCCTCAACTTCCACAAGTTCAGTCGACGACTTCGGCACAAATCGGACCACATCGGTCCGCCTCACGGCTTACCAACTCACGGATTGCTAATGGCAAACAAGGGCGAGACCAGTTCTTAAGAAGCCACCAAGAGCGCCTCGGCAATCACGCTATCAACCAGCTCCGGCAAATCAACCTCATTTGGATCAACAAGCACAAGAGGAAATTTTTCAGGCACTTAATCCTCCGATCCGGTAGTCAAATTGGGTTGGTTTAGTTTCACGCTTGAGACCAAGGCATCCGTCCCTTGACCATTATTCGAATGGCACGCAATGCGCGCTGCGGTTGACACCTTATTCCTCATGAGGGCCGAAAAAAGGTTCACTTTGCACGCGACTTGGAGAAGCTCATGCCACATGTCATGCCAAAGTTAGCCAAAGCATTTTGAACCTCATGCAAGCTGCTGAAGGCCGCACATTGGCAAATGTTCATGCCACCACCAGGAGCTCAACAAAGACAAGATACACCTTCCACATCTCAACCTCCACGCTCTCGGGCGTATCCCAATATTGCTTGCCGGGGTTGACTTACTCAAAGAAGTTCTTTGCTTCACTACCACGCACTCCAGCACCGGTGGAACCCGGCGGATCCTTTTTTCTCATGTGCCTCTAGAACTCCAAGAGGAGCTAGCCAAGATCAAAAATTCCTTTAAGCTTGGCAACCATTTTGAAACTTATGTCCCGCTCTCAAGGACCGGTTACCACTCCCAAGCTGTTTTAGTTGGGCCGTGGTTACCTCTACACCCCCGGTCCATGCCACGGTGGGTAATCAGCAAGTCAACCATGTTCAAATAGATGGAGGTAGCAGTCAATCTCATCACGGATAAACTCCGCAAACAAATGGGCATCACACAACTCTTTCGTGCCCCATATGACATCAAATTGGCTAATGGCCATATCACAGCGACCTCAAGGCGTCACACCTCTTCTTCACATCAACGCCGGTGATCTCCGCTTCCCCATGGAACTTGGAGTTTGGAAAGGCGAAGATCCGGTGACTATGAAATGTTGGTCGGCCGGACCTTTTCTCCATGGGGCAAAGAGTATCCATTCTTTGGGCCCGCGGACGGTTAGTCATCCCGATGGTCATCTCAATGCCACCATGGACTTGCAAGCGGGCGGGATCATTTACGTTGACAATGCGGAACCCTCTCTCGGAACCACGGATCCGAAGAAGCTCGAGAATATTTATCAAGTTGGGGCTCCACACATGAATCGCCTCACGTCATCCTACCAGAATATCTCGATCCTTGGGGAGAAATGACTCTTGATCGGGGACCGGTACGTAGGCTGCTTTGCTTGACCCCACGGCTCCTTGCAATCCCGAATCCAGCGTGTTGATCACTTTTGGATCTGAACCTCCACGCAACTCTTGTTGATGTACACATTTGTCATGAAGCAACCTCTGTTTGGATGGTTGAGCAACCCCTCTTTTCACCACGCAAAAGTGCCACGATCCGGTTATGCTCCAACCTCCACGCACATTGTCGGGATCTGGGAAGTAATACCCCATATTCGGACTCGGAAGTGAGATTGTGGACGTGGGCAACAATCAACTTGTCGCATTCTTTGCCAAATCTTCGGCTCCTTATCGTACTTGAGGGCCGTCAAAGCCGTTCACAAAATTCAAACACATTTTCGCACGGAGTTCTGAGATCTTGGGAATCAACAAAAGCTTGGGGAACTCACCATTCCTACCAAATCGATGCGACGACCGGTTTAGCAGCGGCGGTGCCAGCTCAACCTAATTACCGTGATGCCAATGAAATTGACAAACTCCTTGCTGCGGGTTTGATCTATGAGGTCAAACATTACGAATGGGTGAGCCCCATCGTCATTGCCCTCAAACACAATGGTAAGATCGCGTCAGGTGGACTATCGGAAACTCAATGTCGGGGCCACCGCGAGCGTGATCATTTTCCACTTCCTTCACCGCACCAGGTTGGAAGAGGTGGCTGGACATGAGATGTACTCCTTCATGGATGGTTTTTTGGCTACAATCGGATCTCAATCAAAGAATCTGATCAACTCAAGACTACTTTCACCACCCGGGGGTACTTTTTGCCTACAAGGTGGTTCCTTTTGGATTATCAAACTCTCCATCAACGTTTCAACGCATCATGCTCTCGGTTTTCATGATTTCATGAAGGAAAATCCCTTCTTGCAAATTTTTCAAGATGACTTCTCGCCCAGTTCCATGGCTGACCATTTGGATAAATTGGAACTCGTCTTCCGAAATGTGATGAGTCCAGGCATTAGTCTCAATCACCCGAAATGCACCTTTTAAGGCCACCTCACGGTGTTCTGTTGGAGCCATGTTGTAAATAGCAGGTATCACCACATCATCGCCAAAATCGGGTTATTGTGCTCAAGGCTCAAGCGCAGCCAATATCAAGGAGACCACGATCTTTCCGGGTAAGGTCAATTATTACTCCACCTTCATACACGGACTAGCGCCATTGCGAGATCCCATTCATAAACTCACGGGTGACGAATCCACTTGGGCTTGGAATTCCCAGCGGATCTTCCTTTTCCAACGGTGAAGCTTTTGCTTACTCGAGGCACGGTTCTTGTTCCTCCTCAATGGGACAAGCCCTTTCCGTTCATGTAGATGTCTCGGCGTTTATTGTTGGGCTGTTCTTTCTCAAGAATATGATCGCGGCGGCGACAAACCAAATCGCTTCGCTTGTTGAAAACTCAATTACGCTGGCGCAACTATTACTATTACGGAGGCGTGAAGCTTTGGGTCTCATTTTACGTGTCCAACTTCTGAGTCATTACCTTTTGGGGGGTCAAATCAAGTTCTTTGTGGACCACCAAGCACTCCTCTATTTGATCAACAAGTCCCGCCCACGGGCCGCATTGCTCGTTGGGTCCTTCTTCTCCAAGAATTTTTCTCCTTTTGAAATCGTTCATAAGGCCCAAAATCTCATGTCGCCCCGGATTATCTTTCACGCGATCCACACGGATGATCCCTCAACCGAGTCTCAGACGCCTTTCCCGATGCTTTCGGCTCTTTTTAGTAACGGCAACACCACAATATAGAAATTGGGTCGCATTTTTTAGGTGGGGTGTAATGTGGTGCTGCCACATAGCACTCTCCTACAATGCGGAATGGAAGATGGGTACCCAAATTCTGCATGACAGGTTCTCCCGGTTACACCTCCCTCCCCTGTTTTTTCCCCTTTGTTCCATTGTTTCTTCTTCGTGTCGGCTATGGCGTTCCTCTGTTTCTTCTCTGTCTGATTTTTCCATGGCTTTTGATCTTTAGCGATTTGGTAAAATAACTTCGAATTTTCAGCTGCCTACACATGAACCAAGGATCTTAGTGTTGTTGCGACTTAGAGGCAGGCTCTGATACGCTTGGAAGCTGCAACAAGACGAAAACAAAGGAAATAGCACCAACGGATGCCAAAACAAAGCAATAGAGCACTAAATATGGAAGATGAAAGATCTGATAGCATGAAAGGACGTCCAAGAAGAAGTTCTTGGCCTATATTGGTCGCCAGATTGCCAGATTTTGGCAGCCAAAATACAAGGCAAGAATGCCGCTTCTCAATACCCTTCTCAATCTTAAGCAAAAACACAGCAGTAGAACCTTTTCCTACCATTTAAGGCAAGAAATAACCTGGATTATTGTTCCCATTCACGGATGCCTGTAAATACACTGCAGAAAATTTCATGTCCAAAGATTCTTGCCGGATTTTAGTAATCGTATACTGAAGCAACCATTTCTTGCAAATAATGTGGCCTAAAACACAGAAAACTAAAGGTTACGAAACGGATTCAAGGAAGAATGCAGAAATTCACAGGGTCTTTTGCAAGCACTGCCCTTGGTCCGGGATGGCTGCAGACATGGATTTCGTGGCCCAGCAATATGCACATGCTCTAAAACTGCCGCAAAACAAGCAGACAATACAGAGCTTTACCGGAATGGGGCTGGGAAATCTCATTGCACTGAAAGGATTCCCTGCTTTTGTAGCTTTCTTTGCATCACTTGCAAACCACGACATGCAATCAAACTGCCGAGCTCAAAAGCGCTTCTTGATTAAAAACCAGCGTCTTTCTAACCGAGAATCGCCGAAGCCACGATCAAGCGTATTTTTGGACTCAAGAATTGCCAAGCAAAACTGGGGCGACTAAGAATCAAAACCGCCAAAGCAACAACCTAAAGCGCCATCGTAGAAGAAAAACAGAGCAAAAATTCTCCCCAATTTCTATATTGTAGGGGGAAAGGACAAGCGGTCCTGCTTTCGGTGCATCCGGTGACCCGCTCCGACTATGGCCGTCGCACCGGGACCCGGGCCCCAAAATCATTCCTTTCCCCTATACATTGGTTCCATGATTTTTATTGATTACCTCCTCACGGGTGCTCTTCCACCAGAAAGGCGAGGCGGCTCTCTCACGCCTTGGCGACAATCCCGTCGCCATCAATTTCTCAGGAGGTCGTGACTACACCATGGTTGCGGGACATCTCTACAAAAGGGTAAGGACACCATCGCCCATTTTGTGTTCTACCTCATGAAGTTCGGATATTGTTCGAGAAGCTCATCAAGGGCTAGGTGGTGGTCATTTTCATGGTGACACCACGGCCGCAAAATCCTTCTAGCTGGGTATTATTGGCCCACGCTCTTCAAAGATGCTCCATGCGCCCCTTGCGTGTGGCGCTTGCCGGGGTGGGGCGCCCACGACCCGTGGCGCTCTTCCCTTGGCGCCCGGTCGCCCGCCACTTCCCTTATAGCAAATGGGAATGGACTTTGTGGAACCTATAGATCCTCTTCCGCGCGGCACACCGTGCGTTACATTACAGTTCTCAACGACTATGCTACCAAATGGAAGCTTGTGCACTTCCGGACAACACGCGCAGCAAACGCGACTAGGGTCCTCTATCAACAAATTATCACGCGATTCGGCTGCCTTACCGGGCTGGTCGGTGGACCGTGGTGTCCATTTCATCAATCATACTATCAAGGAGCCGTGGATTATCTCGATACATCATCACAAGAGCACACCTTACTATCCTCAAGGTAATGGTTTGGCGAGAAAGCACCAACAAAACTACGGTCACCATTCTCAAGAAAATTTGTGGCGCTTCCCTTACGCATTGGCGGGACAAAACTTCCCTTTGTTCTTTGGGCCTACAATACTTGTTTCAAGATTGCTACGGTCCACACTCCTTTTAAATTGGTTTATGGTCGGGAAGCTCTCATGCCGTTTGAATACATCCTTCCAACACTCCGTTTTCAAGCAGCTCACGCTCATAATCCACCTGCTGCACTCAAAGAAAGGGTCTATCAATTAGAACAGTTGGATGAACGAAGGGATGCTTATATTCGTGTTCTTCATGGACAACGATTGCAAAAATCTTTACATGACAAGCGTCGAAGACAAAACATTTAAAGAAGGCGATTTGGTTCTTCTTTATGATTCGGTACAAAAATTTTCCGGGTAAACTCAAGTTTAGTTGGCTTGGCCCTTATCAAATTGTTAAGTGGTTAGACCCGGCGTTTTCCAACCTGGCGAGTTAGATGGCACTCCATTACCTACCTTGGTTAATGGTTTTCGTCTCAAAACATTTCATCACCACGTAAAGCGAAAATCAACAAGCGGATACGGTTCAAGAAGCATACACCACGAGAAAAGTGACTAGAAAAGGCGGCATATTATATTATAGTGGAGATTTTTACAAAATGTGGGCCTGACCCAGCTATTTCCGCTATGGGCGCGCCTATATACAAAAGCGGGCTCGAGAGCCCTATCTACTAAGTCCTAAGGCGAAAAACCCTCTACTCGGGGTTTGGGAAAGGAGGTGGTGATCTTGAGGAGGTGGTAGAGGTTCTGCTCAGGATCCCAGCGAAGGTGCAGAACCACCTCCATCCCGTTGGTCTTCGGGTCGGGATGTTCAGCCATCCCGGCACACCAGCCGTCCATTCTCACGCCACGATTGTGGCAGCGCCAGAGGTCCAGACAATTCATCTTGCAGGTAATCCACTCTCGGCGGTTCGTGGGCATAGTGCGATCCTCGTTCAAACCAGCGGTAGCCATCTTTGGCGCCATCGGATACGCCGTTACTCCCGGTTCGTCTTATATAGCCAATTGAGGAACTCCTTGTCGGCGTGGACCAATCACACAAATGTCGCCCGTGTTTGCAATGTTTCTAAAATGAGAATCTTTTCTCCCGCCGCATATCTAGCCATGGTACCTTCTGACACATTCCTTTTAATGATATCCCACTTCGAGTTGCCAGCATTGAATGCCATTTCTTCTTTTCACGCCCGTCGGACATTAATGTGTGTCCTTTGCCCACCTGTCACATCCGATCCTTCTTTCACGTCTCATCCTCACCGTTCATTGCTTCTCCCTTACGTTTTTGGGGACTTAGCCAAATTTTTGCCTCTCAATACACTCCTTGGCATCTTTTCGACACCGGCACCATCAGCGGCTCGGTTTCACCCTCTCTTCATACCTCTTCAGCCTCCGGTTTGTCGCCCTAAAAACCTTTTTTCGTTCTTCGCGCCTTTGTCCTCCGTGCTTGACTTTTCGTCCTCGCCTTTGAATCACTCTTCGTTTACGCAAATCGTTACCATGGCTGCCCAAGATTTTCCACACTTCAAGCTCTCGCTCCCAAGGATCCGGCTCTTTTGCATCGTATCCTTCTTGCGCCCACTTTCCGTGAAGCCCTTGTTGGCCCAAATAAAAAGTCGCTGACGGACAAAAGCTTTTACAATTCTCTCAAATGGAACCGGACTCCAAATCGACCGGTGAAGCGGTTCATCGCCAATATCGTTAACAGCCCGCATGGCTACACCCACTGTGGTCGATGGCACCACCATTTCGCTGACTCAACATTTGATTTTGAGGTATTTCATATTCCCTTGCACACCCCTTGTTTATCATGGTGCGCCATACGGGATCTAGATGTCACGAGTTTGGTGCACCTCCTTATCATGCCAATGTCCATCGTCGACCAATATCGACACAAACCCTCACGAAACCTTTGTTAAATTTACGTGGCGCCAAGTTCCTTGGGTATTCTATCAAGAACACCCATATCAATAAGCCTTTCTATAACCTGGGTCCTTTGCTACACACTCCAACCACCACATAGATTGGCCCCAAATGATGTTCTATCGTCTTTCTCCAAAAGTGGACCGCCTTCCGGTGCCACTTCCATTAAAGTTTTACGTGGGAGGCCACTTTCAAGCCCTCATCCGTCATTACTTCCCTCCCACACCACAAAATTCTCATAATTCCACTTTCGCGGTCCCTTCCACCGACTAACCGGCCTGGCACTTCACGCCCTTCTTCCCTCGGGTCATGTCCAAAGTCCGACACCCATGTCACTTGTCTCCTCCTCCGCTACACCATCCAGTTCACACCATCTTTTCCCAAACATCACAAACCGGGCAATGCGGCTCCACCACCACAACACCCTCGTCGGTTGTTGTATCGATATCGCTAGGATGCTCAAAGCTGCTTTGCTCTCAAGTTACAAGAATCCCAAGGCGCTCTTATGAGCGGGGTTCACCGGGCACTAGAGGCCTCGATGCGGTACACGGGACCTTCAAGCTGCCACTTGCCCAAGTTGCAACTTTGGAGGCCAAACTTCAAGACAAGCACGAAGCTCTCTTACAGGCTCATACAGGATCTCAAAAAGTGCACAAGATCAAGTCAGCCAACTTGCCGATCAACAGGGCTCGGCCCAATCGAAATTCAGAATTTATTGAGCACAACAAGTCCAAAGCCGCTCTCCCGAAAGTACCAAGGGACGGAGATATTGCTAAGCTCAACGCTTTGTACTCGAACTTTGTGAAAATTTTCAGCACTCAAAGTTCAAAACCTTACGTGAGCGGGGCGCTCAAATTGCCTCCTTGGCGGCTCGGCTTTCTACACGGACCTCTCACTCACCTCTCTTCAAGATCAGACACAGGAGGTGCGTAAACGAAGATCTTGGATGGCCCGGAGGTGTCGTGCCCGTCTCAATACTCCGGGAAATCCTCCTCCCAGGTCAACACTTCTCGAACCGGGTGCGTGACCCGATCCGCTTTCTTCTTTCGAAAGGGACAACCGGATACGTGATCTTGAACAACCGCCAGCTATTCGCCAGCTGGCGATGAGGCTCAAGCAAAACTTGGCGCCCATACCGCCATTCTTAACGTAATGCACATTGACTTCCGTTCCTTCCTGCTATCACGACATTATGTGGTTGCTTTCGCCCACCTCTTCCTTTCGAAGTGGCATGCGGCGGATGGACTGTGGATATTCCTGAAAGACCTTGATTTTCTTGGATTTGGCGGAACTCTCCATTGAAGACAAAGGGTTGTCTTTGTGCCCTTTGTGGTCTTTGATCTCATACCTTTGTGCCGATCCGGACTTTATCACCTTGAGTTGTTCAGCCCATGGCTTACATATTTCATGATTTCTATCGGTGATACAGGAACACTTCGAAATGGGCCACGCCATCTCTTTCGGGGTGACCCCCTTTGTGCAATGGGTGCCGGGGATAACAATCCATATCTTGCGGATCCCGCTTTCGGACCCAAACTCTTCATCGAGTACATGCTTGAGCTTGCCAATCATTTATCTCTCGGCATGGCGGAAGCCAGAACACAGATAAGGAAGTATCTAGGACATCCAGGATCTTCCCTATGCATAAATTTATATGCAGCACCTCATGGGGTTATAATCAATTCTGAGCTCTGTTGGATAGCAAGGCGGTCCCCACGGGATGGGATAGCCCTCCCTGTCGACTCTCAACTCTCTGCTTCTCTTTGGGATCGTTGGTGTCAAGCTCTTGATCCCGATCTTGTCGATCAATTCAGGGGAGACCGCTTCAGCAACACGCCCGGGCATGGTTCCTTCTCCCTATGCTTCCACAGGCGTACCTCCGCCCCGGTTTCTGACCGATTGGCGCCTCCCTTTTTGGACCAAGGTCATGGATGGTCATGCGGATGGACTCCACCTCGGATCTCGGCCGGATCTCCCGTTGGGATAAACGTTTTGTTCACCGCTCACATTGGGAAGAAGGTGCCACTGGATACCACCACCGAATTGGATCTATATTGCTAATGATCGTGGTTGGTTGTAGCGGCCGGCGGATCGCTTCATGGTCTTGACACCTTCTTGCAGAATGCCACCACCTCACACGATCCTTCAGTCCATCTTCAAGCGGTTTTTGTCTTTGCTCTCAAATGCATTTTGCTAAGCTCCTTAAATCGGGCGTCCCATTTTTCACTACAATCCGAATGCCGATGTCGGTGCCTTTGGCCTCGGACTGTCTCCTCATGGAATGTCAATACATTTCTTCGCATTTCATCAGCGCCTTTGAAGACATGGTACGATTCGCTTTCTTATTGATGCGAGATCCCGCCCTTGGCCAAAACAATCCTCCCGCTCTTCAAACACGCCAGATCTCATTAGCCGCGCACCATAATGGTGCCCGTCCTCACTCCGTGGAGGATCACTTTCGCATGTGATGGCTTCCCCCCTCGAAACCCTTCCTCCTTTCTTCACTCGAGGTGTCGTTTGGTGGGGGAGTTAGTCCTGCGGCCTCCCCGGTACGGGACTATTCATGCATACTGATTGCACCGTGTCAAGCTCAGGATCCTCGGCCGATACCACGCGGGTCAGCCATCAAAGGCTCGCCAGAAGACCAAGGCAGACCACGCAAATCAAAGCCCGCGTCTCAACAAGAGGCCTCGGGCAAAGTGATGACCCCACACCGGCCCAGGTCGGGGCGTTGATTCTAGGCATTTAAAGAGGCACCGCCAACATTCTCCGCAGAATCGGGCCTCCCGTGAGTCGGCAGAGATCGGGATCGAGTGTCTATATTGGGCCCAAGGCCATTGTACTATATATATGAGTAGAGCTAGCATATGATGGCTAGATGAGTTTTGAGTCTTGTCTCCTTTCAGTTTTCTCTCTATTAGAGCTCATGTATGTTCATCATTGATATCAAGGAAGCTTATCGTTTTTTCCTCTCATTTGTTCTTTTTTTCTTCTTCTTTCTTCTCTTCTTGCAAATCCCGTGACATAGTCCCCGGACTCTCCCTGTTAGATCCACGGGTCCTCACAGAGGGCTGTCTTCCAGGAGTTCCCGAACCCAGACCCCAAACATAAGTAGCCAACTACTATAAAAAGATTGAAGTTGTTTTCCACATTTTTTCATTTGTAATATGTTTTTCCTCTCCAATTGATCAAGAAAGCAGTATTTTCTAATGTTTTTCCTCTCCAATTGATTAACTAAGGAACATTATCAAATTTCTCCTATTGTCCAGGATGAGAATATGAGTCAAAATTGGTCCAAATAGACATGGATATAAAATTATATTCACAAATATAGCAAATAACAAAAAAATGTTCATGCTTATAACCTCATGGCATATGAAGCATACCCTTGCGTCCTCATGGACACTACAAAACTGATGCATTTCATATTTTTGAAAACAAAAATTGAAGATTTGTTCATGAGGAATGATGCATTTTGGGAATCCTATATAATAAAATTTTAATGTATGTCTGTCTTAAGTCTCGCCTTAGATTCAACGGCCAGGATTTCATCATCCAATACCCCCACGTTCCCTGTTTAATCGGACGGCCACAATCAGTTCAAGGAAAAGGGCCTCCGATCAGTTCAATCCGTCTGGTCCTTTTGTGTTTCCTCTGCCACAGCAGAAAGATTGATCCTCCACCACAAGCAAAAATTTGCTCCTGCCGATTAAGGTCTGTGCATGATGCATTTCTGGCGGCTAGGGTTCACATTCATAACAGAGGCTTTGGATCAGTGTGATAAAAGACCTGATGCGTTTAAGCTAATCGTATAGAAATATAATCGATTAAAAGAATTGTTCGATTAAGATACTATATCTAATCAATTAATTGGATGTTAGTTGTTTGGCATCTATAGTGGAATTGAGACATTGCGTTTGCCAGGTTGTAACAAAAGTAAAGCTTAGACAATTGCAAATATGATCATTTGGCTACCTAATTTAAAACATCTTCAATTGGTTGCCTTTCTTTGGAACTAAATATTAAATATGAAAGGGACAATTAATGTTGGGTAACAAACTGGGAGAATCTAGATCCACCTCATTAAGCTGAGCTATTATCTACACCGCTCCTGCTCATTTTTTGTAGTTTCATCTGCTGACATGTCACAAAACGTGCATATCTAGCAGGATACTTATGTTATTAAAAACAATGCTAAAGATAAAACAAACTGTTTTGACAAAAATAAGACCATTTGTGAAAATTGTAGTTTAAGCCAGAAGGTAACATGTCTAGAAGGATTAACCTCTTTCTGCTAGAGGACCTGCTAGGGGTCCACGGGAACCTTCAAATGGTGGAGTTTGGCTTTCCATTTTGTTTAACTCACTATTGGGATGAACTGGTTCCAACTTCAGTTTGAAGTTTCCTCCAACTGCCCCATCTATTTGGCTTGACATTAATGGTCTTGATGCGCTACTACAATTGCCTGCGCCAAAACCATTTTTAAGATTATCAAGTTGATCCAGACATTATATTTGCACACAATAATAGCACACCTTGCTATAATCCCTGCTATTCATCCCTTGGAATGGCTCCAAATTTTCTGCGTCAAATATCACATTCAATGATCTGGATAGGAGGTAGCTTCAATGCATGGGTTGCTCTCTGGTTTTGGCATGAACCAGAATCAAATAACAACATGAACTAATGCCAAGAATCAAGATATCTCATCTTAACAGTAAGCAAAAACCTATGCCCTATGGCTCGATACAACTGCTTTCTATTTTACTGTGCTAGCTTTCTAGGAAAGTGAGTGCTTCAATGAGGTGTATTTCTTCCGTTACAGTATACACTATTGTCCTTGTCAAAATTATATTGCCAGAAACAATGGCAATATTGAAAGAAGAATAGATTGAATAAATAACACTCCACTGGAAACAGAAAACGTACCAACATACGCACTATTATCCTTCTCGTAGTCGCCTTGCACACAGGTTAAAGCTGCATTATAGCTTAAGAAAATTCAGTATTTCCAATTAAAACTAATAAGCTAACAAATTCTTTTATGCTTCTGATTTATTCCTTTGTGCCAAAATTAATAAGGATTAATTTTTATGATCAATGACCCAATGATTTACAGTTTTATGATTGTATTCCCAATTCTCAAAAACTCAAGTCTTGAAGTTTTCAGCAAATATATCCATGTGATACGATCAGGTTGATATGTCATACATTTGGCAAAACATTCAGCTCCATAAAAAATTAAATTGAAAATATTTCAACCTATGCAGAAGTTTGACATTAGAATGCACCATGTCTAATTTGCAAAATTTGCAAAAAAGAATGTCCATGCATAGAGAATAACAAAATACATGTTTAAAACAACCCTCTATAAACACTTGCAAATGGAGTTCATACCCTTTACTTATTCTCACCTCTTTAGCAGCCATATTAAAAGTAACTTGCGCACACTTCATAAATTTGAATCTTCTGGCACTCAAGCTCGTTTCACAAATTCATAGAAAACCAGTCTCTGATGTTACGATCACCTTCAAATGGTCAGAACGTAAGAACATGGATCGAACATCTTAAACTCAATTAGCTCTACTTAAATATCTACTGCCAAACTATGATTTCTTTAAGTCAAAAAATCTTTGACTTTTCCATAAAATCATCTATCAAATGCTATCAGAAAGCCTTGGCATTATACTATTAATCGCCGATCAGAAAGCCATGCAGGTTATACTTTTAAGAAATGGATATATTATGAGGTCCATTCTGAAGATAGGACTTAATAGTCCTGCTGAGGAATGTTATTTTCAATGGAGAAAAGTTCATGATGTGACACAATTGAAAATAAAATGCAGTAAATGCCAGGAGAGCAAGATTGCAATGAATGGCGCGTTGAAGAGAAAATGTAGTAAGTGCAAGCACAAAGAATGCAAAGAATAGTAGGTTGGGGCACTTACAGATTAGGGACTCCACACTTTATGAATGGCAGCCAATCCTAAAAGGGACAACATTGAAACATTAGAGCAAGAATTTTGGATGGGGTGGATCTCATGCTGGATCCTTCCAAAATAACTGAATTGAATTGCCTCACTTTTATGTCCATGTTCAGCCAATACAGCAGCCATGGCATCCCATGCTATGACATCTTTCTGTGGCAATTTTTCAAATATTGCATAGACATAGACCAATTATCACACAAGCTCGCGAGATTAAAACAAACATTTAGAAGGGTGATCAGTATATCTTTTATTAAGTAATCAGAGATGCTAATGACGGATATGCGGATGGTGGTTCTCATGATACCATATCTTCCACATTTCTTCTACGTTTGAAACTGTTGTTAAACTCAAATTGGAGCTCATAATTACCCAAATCCTTCACAGAACCATGATCTTTCTGATATGGTACATTGCTAAACAAAGTAGCACCAAACTGATTAAAATTTTCCAATATGGCAGACAAAGGAGCACATTTATTTAGCACAGCAGCACCATAGCCGGGCCCTTCATCCAAACATGATGATCCAACTGCCCAAAAGCCTAGCTTGAAGATAGATATGTAGTAACAGCTCTACTGTCATCCCATAGCCTATTGAACTCCACCTTAAACAGCTTAACCAAATCATTTCACTGCCGATCATCAAAAAGCACCTATAAAATTACAATGTTGAATAGTTTGCCTTTTTATAGAGTTTTTTTTTGGCCTCATACCTTGTAAGATGGGCATTCGGTGTTGCTTTTAGAGGCAAGTGTGGCTATGACATGTTGTAAATCCTTCATGTGTGTTCTGCTCCATGATGGCCGGACATACAAAATAGCATCAACCATCTTCTCCTTCCCAGCTCTATGAATTCTTGGATCCGCAATTTAAATTCAAGTGCACTCTGCTCTCTATGATTAGTGATTAAAGAAAAACAGAAAGACAGGCTTAAACCAATAATTTACTTCTGCATCTCTGAATCCTCTTCTATTTCTAGGATGGGTCCTATGATAGGCATATACTGGCCATGAAGTGGTGTTCTCATTGAGCTTTGTAAAACATTGAGTACAAATGGATCCCTCACTAGGGATAGATAATTTGGAAATATGAACTTTCAATGCTCCGAAACTAGACAATCATTGAGAGCATGATGAAACCGAAGAATACAACATAAAAAATGGTTTAATCTGCCGCTTGGTCGATGCAAAGGTGAGAAGACCCAGTGACTGCTCCTCATCGGGAAGAAGAACCACGCCTTCTTAGGTTTTTGAGGACACCCAAGCAAATAGTTGAAGCACCTAACCCCACGCGACTATGGCAACCACAAAGCCTTAAACAATCCTGCTAATCAAGGCTGAAAGAAAATAATCTGGTCAATGAGTTAGATGCCATAGGCAAGAAGACTCCTGAGGCTCTGGCCACGAGAAAGAAACAACAAACCGACCAATCGGGAACCGCCCCCATGAATGATCATCGCGGAAAAAAAAAACAACCGATTAGTGCTGCCTCGAGGCTACAGGCACGCCGAGAAAAACAATAAATATGATCTCGAGACAACAAATGGGCCACGCCGAGAGAAAACATGAATAATAAATATTGACTCGTGAGGCTACAAAGCCACATCGAGAAAACATGAATGAATAAATAAAATACTAGTGCCATGCCGAGAAAGAGTAAAACCAATAAGTATGCCTCAAAAGGCTACAAAAAGCCACCGAGGAAATAAAAAGAATGAAGGACATAGAAAAGAAATAACGACCACGATCAAATGAAAAAACCATCAAGGGAGGGAGGGTGAGGGAAACTGATAGGATAGAGAAGAAGGAGAAATCTAGCTCAAGAGAACGCCGATGATAGAACAATGAAGAGAGGCTGAATAAATAGGAGGAGTGACAAAGGGACGTCCCCATCCAAGGAATGTCGGTTCTATTGCTGTCGCAATAGAACTGTGGCATTCCTAGGATGGGTCCTATGATAGGCATATACTGGCCGATAGAAGAGGAACAAACTCAAAAACTACTCAGCATGGAAACTGAAAAGGAAGAGAAGCTAAAGAGAAATATAGCATAAAGAAAGGGAGAAACGAGTCTACAAGGTCACTGGAAAAGAATGCATAGATAAAGCTGATGGCAATCAGAGTAAAACGAAGGAAGAGGAAACTAAGAAAAAATGGAGGAAAAAGGGGATAAAGAGAAGACGGAGACAAAGGAACAATGAAGAAGCAGAAAAAGCAAGTAATGCCGGAATGCAAACAATGGGATAAATAAAAATGAAGGAGAACACGATGGAGGAATGCTATGAGAGATGGAAACGGGAACATAAGAATGAAGAAGACAATGGAAAACTGCAATAAGAGATGAGGGAAGGAACTTATGGGACAACAGCAGACAGAGCCACGAACATGAAGTCATCATCAAAGTAACGATCTGAAATAACTAATGTCCAATAAATACTACACTAACAAAGATATTATGAAAGCAAACTATCCCAACTAGCAATAGAAAAAGAGCAAGAAGACAAAGAAACCAAAGAAGGAACCAATGTTATGTGACTAATATAGTAATAATGTCACTAGAGTTAAACGAAACAATAAGCTAAAGAAAATAAGTTAAGGAAACAATGCAAACACAAAGAAAATAGAGAAATGATATCAAAATGGAGCTACCGAGATAATGAGGAGTGTATGGAGCGCACCAAACCCATAATGAAGGATGTAGAATCTAATAAAAGCGAATTGAAAATGTGGAATAAAGAAAGGGAGGAACGAGTCTACAAAGGTCACTGCAACAAAATAGAATGCACAAACGAAGCTGATGGGACACATGGAACAAGTGGAGTAAATTCACAATAGAGACAACAAAGGATCAATGTGAAAGACATAGAAACAAACACCCAAGTGACCCAACATAAAACACCTAGAAACAAACAAATCGACTGATAGACTGGAACAAATGGAGAAAAAGGCACCAAGTACTGGGAAAAAAGGAAAATATGGAAAAGAGATGAGCAAAGGAGGGAAAAAAGCACATTTAGATAATGAAGCAATGGCAAATAGATGGATCGAATAAAGAAAAACATGTCCGGGGAATACATAATAACTGGAATGATAATATCAAGAAAAGAAACAGAACCTAGAGCAAAAAGGACAACTGCGATAAACCTGACTAAGTGCAGCAAAAGATGGGAAAGAGACTGTTGAGAAAAAGACAAACAAATCCATGAATGTGACAAAACAATAACAATAACAACAACAACAACAACAACAACAAAACAATAAACAACAATAAACAATAACAACAAAACAACAATAAATAAACAATAAAACAACAACAATAACAACAACAAACAAAAACAATAAGAATAAAGAAGAAGAAAGAATGAAAGAAGAGAATTGATGGATTAAAGAGTACTACGTCAACAAAGGTTATGATAAGGCCGAACTGACGTAGCTAGAAGGGAGAAAGGGAGCAATAAGCCCAAAGAACCATGGGGAAAGCCAGACAACAAGAGCAATTTTAGACGAACAGAACGAAAGGTGTCATGAAAGAGAGAGCCAGCGGTACAAAGGGTAATAAGGAATATACGAGTAAGGGAGCAAGCATAACATAGGATAATCACGAAAGAGGGAGCAACTAAGCAATACATATTGATGGCAATACTAAGAAACAATACAACGCAAGACAAAGAGAAATAAAATGGACACCATGATCAAAGATAATAAATGGGTTAAGCGAGCAATGGTAGGAGTAGCGTGAACGGAGTGTCATGGAGCCATGAAGTAAATAGGAACAAGGAAAAAAGAAATAATAATCGAAATAAAGAAAAGAAAAAGCAAAGGAAAATTGTGCAAGTGGAAGGAAACCCACATGAAGCCTAGAGCAAAAAGACAATCATGATAAATAGACTAAGCGTATTAAAGGGATGCAAAAGACACCAAAAAACAACTAGAATAAAAGCACAAAAGGAGGAACCAATAGTGGCAAATGGCACAAAGGGGTAAATATTAAAACAAAGACGCGAATCGGGTAGGCGTAAATACGCGGGGGACATAATGGCCGGCCGACGATTCTACGCTGGGCCCCACCATGGGTGGGGTCGACGAAAAGCAAGCGGCGCCTGGTTGACTTTCGGCCCGCGTTGACTCCGCGACGGTACGGCCGGGCCGGCTGCATTTTTTGCTCTCCCTCCCCGACCGCAAAGGCGATAAAGTTCAAGCGGCCCCCGAGTTGACTTTCAGGCCTTCCTTTGACCATTTTTCCGCCAGCGACAACCGTCCTAGGGTATTTGGGGTACGCCCGCCGAGGCTAAGAATTTGGACTTGGATTTAACCCTTCAGTACCTGCACCACCAAGCTGGAAAACCAACAACTTCGCCAATGGGGCCAATGGCAAATTCAAAATTTCTCAAATAACACTGCGTTAGTGAGCTCTTATGAAGTCAACAGGAACATGGTCCCAAGTACAAATATATGTAGTAAGAGTATGAATAAAAACAGAAAATGTGAAAACACCCTAGGGCCACTCCTTGTGAAAACTTACCCTGGAACTCTGGTCTTGCTTAAATGTGAAAAACTCCTCACAGCAACTATCCAACAATGCACTGATCGACTAGTGTAGGTACGGGCAAAGGTGGCGAGAAAAACATGCCCTCCTTAGCACAAAGCAGATGATCCGGCGCCCAAAAAATTGATGTCTACTAAGGCAAGCTAGATGACGTAACAAAAAGAGAGATCAACCATTAGAATTAGCAAAAATAAAATTGAAGGAAAACGGGGACCCGGTATTCCCTAGCCAGGGGGGCAAGGGAAACCAAAACCGGGTAACCCTCTCCCAAAGAACTTGCGAGCTATGCTACAGAGGTGGAGGCGGTTTCGGTTTTGCAGCTTAGATTAGAAAGGAATTTGTGGCTAGGTTGAAACAGAAGATAAAAAGGGCAGTGATAGAATGCAGAAGATAAAAAGGGGGCCAGCGATGGACTGCAGAAGGAGAGGCTAGAAACAGCGGAATCGGTCCATCAAACTCCATCGATCGTTTATTTTGCAAGCCTACATCCTAATTATGCTAAACAACAAAAGGATCCAGAAGCTTAGAAAACAACAGAATCAGTAACAATCTCTGAGTGAGAAAGTAACAGAGAGAAAAGCATGAATCTGCAATCACTCAGCTAACACAAAGACTTCGCAAAATGGCTCTGTTCACAGAAATTCATCTATTTATTTATTTATTTTCATTCTGCGGATCTCCTTCGAATGCAGCGAAGAGCATCGAGAGTTCTCAAGGTTGAATCTCTCAACTGATTAACCCCAAAAACTCGAATAAAAAATGCCACAAAGTCGGCAAAAGGCAAAGCGGCAAAAGAATCCTTGGCCTCTGCCGGCTAGAAGCTAACAAAAAGGGGCCCTAAACAACTCAGGTCTGCACAAATCGATGTATTGAAGGATGTCCAAGCAAGAGATGACAAAAGGCGGTGAAGCAGCCATAGTAGCCAAACAAAGCAAGAAATGACAGACGCGATGAATTAGCCCCGAAATTCGAGACTAAGGAACTTGCAGCCAGATCATATACAGATCCCAACTTTGAACGAATCAAAGACCCAAACAATTCAAACAACGGAAAGCACGAAACCACAAGCCAGATCCTATACAGATTCATCTATTGGCACAAATTTGGACGAAAACCGAGAAGCCACTAAAATAAAATCTATGAGCGAACAAGCAACCACGGACCTGTGTGTTTGAATCATGCAGCTTGCCGAAAAGAAGGTTCTGGAACAAAGATGCTATCATCCTCCTTGTGTCAGCCGCAAAACCACCGAATCCGCCGTGACAAATTATATCCGCTTTTGAATCAACAGCGGGGCCCCTCGATCTCGCCACCCATCCGTTGCTAGATGCAACCGGCGCCAAAGAGGTGATGCCAACGGGAAAATCTTAGTCCTAGAGGTAGATCAGCGGTAAGGAACCGGACAACTAGATGATTGATAAAACTGATAGGATAGATGATTGATGAAACTGATAGGGTAGAGAAGAAGGAGAAATCTAGCTCAAGAGAACGCCGATGATAGAACAATGAAGAGAGGGTGAATAAATAGGAGGAGGACAAAGGGACGTCCCTATCCAGGAATGTCGGGTTCTATTGTCGCCGCAATAGAACCGTGGCATTCTAAGTATTTCCCTTTAAATCTTTAGGACATCTATCTTTCTAAGTGATGGAAAAACAGATTGGCCTGATATCCGGGTCCTATGCCCCGTGATATCCTCGTATTAGGGACGGAAACTTGCACGATCGACATAGAGCCAAGCATCCGCTTTCGAAGCCCACAAAGGCTCGAAGGTGCCATAACCGCAAGCAACGAACCCTAGCAAAAAACTCATCTCAAGAAAGTGACGTGGCATCATCTCTTCCATTGATTTTATCAAATCTGGGCCGCCCAAATTAGGGCTGGGTCCAACACTTACACAATAACATTATAATATAGGATGTAACCCAATTAGGGAGCCCACCTGGCCCAATTCGATTGGCCAGGGGAGACTTGCTAAAATTAGGGGGCAAATGGAACCCTACCCCCAATTCTGCCCCAAAACGATTTGGGAAGAGTTGAATAAGGGAGGAGCTACTGTACCCTGACCTAAAGAATGGAATCCTTTCGTAGTAATGGCTCTAAGAGACCGGTTAGTCTCTAGATAGGTTGTGCTTCAGCTAACTCTTGTATGACTAGATGTATGGGTAAATTCTGTCACTGTACCCTGACCTAAAGAATGGAATCCTTTCGTAATAATGGCTCTAGCCAAGCGACCGGTTAGTTCTAGATAGTTTGTGCTTCAGCTAACCCTTGTATGACTAGATGGATGGGTAAATTCTCTTTTATGTGCTACTAAGATGATGGTGGATGTATTACATATGATTATGTTCTCTCCCTGTTCATCGGAATGCTTGTGATTAAGGGTGGATAGAGACCTGAAAAGCTTGGGTTGAAGAATAAAAAATGAATAAAGCAACATCAGTACTTTGTCGCCAATATAGTTGTGAATAGAAGTGAGGTCCGTGTTTTACCTAAACAACCAAGACCGGATCTACGGTTCTCTTTGCGAGATCATCCCGGAAAGAAGACTGACTTACATGCCTTTGAATCGGCAGGTGTTGAGGAAGCTGATAAGAAAAGAAAGAAGCACAAACCATGTTCACATACAAGATGAAACATCATATGATGGGAATGAATGGCGATTTGCTGCTCCAACCTCAAATGAAATCATCTCATGCCTACTACTTTATAGAGTACCTTCTTCTGCAGGATGGATGTGTGCTCGGTCACCTGGTACATTTTCTAGGGTTGCTTTAATCTAGGGGAAGAAGAGCGTGGCTTTGGAATATGATGAAAGAAAAGCAAGTTTTCTGCCAAGCTTCTTTACATTCCTTGACAAGCTAGGAGGTCCCACAAACAGAAGGCAAAGATGAAGTGAAGGATGAATCAAATATCGAGAAAGGAGAACCTTCTATATAGCAGCGGTTGCACACAAATTGGGCTATGTACTACAATCTTCAGAGACCCCAAGAGATCAGGACCTCTAGATTGGTTGGGCCAATCACTCCTCAGATATGATTTCAACTTAAGACAAATATCTTTTTTGAAGTCTAGCAAATGGACAAAAAAATGAGAAAGAACAGTTTTGATGCACTTGTGAAAAGTTTCTAATTTTGTTGTTAATCTGATACCACATGCAACATGGAGGAAAGGATAAAGCTTAGATAAATAAACTTGGAATTTCGCATAGACGAAGCTTTCAATCCTCGCTTCTTATGATTTGAACAAGGAAATAATTGGCACAGAGATGATATATTGAAACCACAGCAGCAAATGTACCAGATGTAATAAATTTTTCAATTGCAACCAGAGCAAGAATTTGAAACACGAATCCCTGAACTAGCTCAAAACACAGAATATCAACATGCTAAATATTATCAGAAGGTTTTGGATCTATGGAAAACATCACAAAATTCAAGAATCAATGTTTTTCTGGCCGCCCAAGAGCATACCCGATCAGAATATCCAAATGAGAGAGCCCATTCTTCACGTTTTTTTTCCTCTATTCTGCTCCCAACTCTTCTAGAATCTGCTGCAACAGAATTTTTCCTCCTCCAGAGTAGAGCTAGATGCCATAAAAGCCACTTCTGATCTTGGTGTGCCATAATTTTTTCAGTTAAAACCACTTCAAATCTCCACCTGTTCAACAACTCTACCGGATTTGAAACCCTAAAAGTCTTACAGTGATAACTCTTTGTCTCTTTCTCTCTCTTTTTTTTTTAGCACACCAGCCCTACCGGGCCTACAGCCTTTCCTCAAATTCTAGCCTATCCACGTTGCGCTTCCACCTCAGCAAAAAGTGATGTGGGATTAGCTTCCACCGTTAGATTTTAACTTTCACAGATCTATGGCCAGCGAAATTAGATAATAGGGCAAAAATGGAGATGGAAGAGGCCACGATATAACTCCTTATTTTGTCGAGCATGTTCTTTCTGCTTTCATCCGCACCTAAGCGGATCGTTCGTTCTGGTAAAAACCTCAAATTTTCCTCTCATTTTGTTTATTTTCTTTTATAAGTGTATCTTTGGTGGAAGGCTCGAATCTTCAAATATTTTTCGGACTGTATTTTCTTTGACCAACACAAATCGGATTTAGCAATCCGTCATTAA
This sequence comes from Isoetes taiwanensis, assembly GCA_021234155.1. NCBI lineage: Eukaryota > Viridiplantae > Streptophyta > Lycopodiopsida > Isoetales > Isoetaceae > Isoetes > Isoetes taiwanensis. The sequence goes on from JAJEKV010000087.1 coordinate 1,724,958, forward strand.
AGTTTTCGTGTTAACAAGTTATACCAAGTGGTTTTAGTAGCCATTCTAAAGGTTTGCACTTCGCTAAAGTCGCATGGAATCTCGCCGAATCAGACATATTTCCAGAGCTCAACAATGCCAATCTGCATCCAAGGGTTTATTGGTATCAAGAATTGGCATTTGTTACCGCGGATTTTCCTTTGTCCCGAAATTCATATGAGCACCTGCACCATTTTGTGGCAGATTTAAGAAGATTTCGTTCGTTGTATTTTTCTTCCACGTTGTAATCCATCTTTTATACACGTTGCTATTGCCTATTGTTTTGATAGAACTGACAGAGCTCCTAGTTATCATGATGTTGCTCTTGGTTATTATGAGTAGACTATTCTGTATCTTTGTTTTTCATGAGCAGAAGACTTGGGACAAGAAGAGGCCTGACATTATATTGTATTCTGTCCACAATATGATATTGCTCTTGGCTATTATGAGTAGACTCTTCTGTATCCTTGTTTTTCATGAGCAGAAGGACTGGTACAAGAAGAAGTCTGACATTTTATTGTATTGGTACAAGAAAGAGCTTCTTCGTGCTTCTAATTCCGTTTGCACCATGAGATCTCTGCTTTTGCAAATCTAAGGCCAGGGAAATTAGAAAATTTGCCAAAATTGGGCACGGAGCCACAAGAGATGGAGAAGGTCTCTTCCAATTATAAAACTAGCAACTTGTTGGGCAAAAGAGGGCTTCGCTAGAACATAATCTACCACACTCGCTCCCCTACATGTGTGTGTTCCTATTCATGGGAACCTGTCCGTGCCATTATAGATGACCAAATGTAGACCACTACAAAGTGCTAACACATGGTGCCCCTGAGGTGAAGGCCATCTAATTCCTCTGATCTCCTATTCCATCCCGTTTCTGCCATTCCCATGTCATCCAACATCTCAACCCATACCAGATCCCCATCAGCACTAACCATGGCAACCTACCTTTGTGAAGTTCGTCCATTAAAATCCCCCATTAACACGACATCATCGGCCTCACCAAATGAGAAAACATCTTGTTTTAACTGCACAAAGGGTCATCTCTATCCAAGTCTCCTGAGTTATATATCGAGAACCCTCAAGATGGGTCGTAGCACATGTAGACATTACCAAATTGTCCAGGTCCACGCACACACACACACACACAGAGAGAGAGAGAGAGAGAGAGAGAGAGAGAGAGGAGGGAGGGAGGGAGGGAGGGAGGGAGGGAGGGAGGGAGGGAGGGAGGGAGGGAGGGAGGAGAGAAAGAAAGAAAGTTTATTATGTCTATGGGAGGCCTCATGGGGGCCCATGGGCCTATTAGACAAACACTTGTTAAACAACATCATAAAATAGTAGATGAGTTTCTGCATCCTCATCTAGCTCATCACTCTCACTCATGTCCTCTATTGCCTCCATCCCTGTCACCCGTAATGTATCTATACATGTCTTCC